>JZKD02S2169525.1:76820-90100 GCA_000966675.3 Picea glauca | reverse complement strand
ACCCTAGGAGAAATTTAAGGAGCGATTTTGGGGGAGTGAGGGAATTTAGTCTTTTACTTATTAAAAAGAATTTAATTATTGGAGAACCCTAGGGATGAGTGACACTTGGACAGCGAAGATTGTTTAGAGGTTTGTCATAAAAAATTAATTAATTGATAATTAGGAAAGTAAGTGGGTCTCATTTTTCTATAAAAGAAAGGGAAAGGAAGGAAAAGGGGGATGAACGGTGAGCGTAACGTTACGCTGCCGAATTGTGGTTTGACGGATTTCTTGTGAGGATTTGGGTCTATCTCAGTTGTGTTGGAGTGGTAGCTCAGTCGTGGAGGTGAGCTGAGAAGCTAGTGTTATCTCTGGTTCTTGTGTGGCCCCTTTGCAGCTTGGGGGGCGACGGGGGAAGCAGATTACCCCTCGTGTTTGGCTGGGAGGTACCGGTGAGCATTTTGCGATCGGTGAGCGGGAGCGGCAAGGAGCGCGAGACGCGGCACAGAGCGCGAGACGTCTTCCGAAGCGGGCGAGTGGCTAAGGTATGATTTTAATTCTGGCGATTGTTAGAAATGGTTAGTGTCAATTTGTTCTAGCGATTCGTCTTGTTAATGGTTGCTGGAAAAATAAAAAAAGGCAAATTGTTATCTTCTGGAAATCAATGTAACCTGGCATGCAATTTATCTTCTGTCATTTCGTCATCTTCTGGCAATGCTTTTGGGGGTTTGGACTGCGTTTTAAAAAGTGTTAACAAGCTGCGTTTTTCTTTTGTTTTTGGGCGTTTTTAACTTACACCGTGAGCATCTTTATTCGTTCTGTATACTGTAATTGGCCGTTTGGCATCTGTATTTGAGCGTTTTTGCAATTGTTTGTTGGGCGTTCTACCGATGCATTGGGAGTTTTTCTTAAACCTGTGTGTTAGATGTTTAATGACTGTGTTTAATTGATACCTTGGGCGTTCCTTAAATCCGCGTTTCAGAGCTTCAATGGTCGTTCCTTAAATCCGCGTTTCAGAGCCTTCAATGGTCGTTCCTTAATCTGTGTTTTCCATGCTTATTGAGCGACGATTTAATATTGTTTAATCTGCGTTTGGATCTTGTGTTGACCTGGGTTTATCTTGTTGAGATGCGAATTTAATATTGTTTTATTCTGCGTTGAATCCTGTTGATCTGTGTTTTATCGTCTTGATCTGCGTGTAAAAATGTTTACTGAGCTGCATATTCTTATATTTTGGGCGTTTTTGCGCTTTGTCTGGCTTTTCTATTGACTGTGTTCCTCTTTTAATGTGTCCTTCCAGTTGGGCGTAACTGACGGGATACCCCAAGATCAGAATCGGTAGTCTTTCCCTTTTTAAATAGAACCTACAGAACATTAATATCACCGAATTGAAGTAATGATGCCACTGCTACATAGACATGATTAGTAATTGCTATATTGATTTCTATCCTGTCGAATTCATATTAATTATAGAATGCCATACTTTTACCCTTGATGTATATGGTTGATTTCAATTTGATATTACCTAGTTTTATAATGCTGAGTATAATTTACTGTCTCATTAATTCTGGTTATCGTTATTGTTTGCAATAGGAATTTTAATAGCGACATTCCCAATATTGTTATTTTTATTACCTTATTATCAACATTTTAAATTGAAAATTATAGATCACCATCTAATTAGGACGTATACGGGTGTCCTCAATTAAGGTTCCTATAATTATGTTGTTATTCCCATAATTGACATCTGTAATAGATGGTTAACATAATTTATGGTCAATGCTAATAGGGATAGTCTAGTTCTGGCATTCTGCCACCTCGCCTACTCAAAATAAAATAAAAACGCAGCCACAACACCTTCCAATTGGATTCTTTGAACTGACCACCAAACGCCTTGTAACCTCACTCTTGGTTACCTTCTAAGAAAATTTAACTCGGGTGATAGCTAAAATATATAATCTTAATCTTATCATTTAATCAATTGTATTTCTTCTTTTAAAAAGAAGGGTTTTGCAGTTTAATTGGATAATTGTGCAATGTCCTTATTGACAAGCTGGGGAGCACCGGCTAATGTTATGATTTTCTGCCTGTATGCGGGTCATGGGTGACTGTCATCCTTGATGAGCATTTTGTTATGCCTTTATCTATTGTTTTCTGAGCAGGAGAGGAATCAGAGTCTTGTCCTGGGTTTCGGCCCGTGCCTTTTGACTGTTTAATTTGCTTCTGGTTGATACCTGGTAGTTTTGGTTTAACATAGATAGATCCTGTCTGTTCATGTATTTGAACGGTACAGGCAATGGTATTACCACCGATTTGTAAATGATTTTATAATCCTTATAAAATTGAGAAAATTTCTTCCGGAAAAACAAAAAACCCAGCAACCCCGAATATAGGTATAAATACTACGTTATTATATATCGTGACTCAAATGCCTTGGATTTATTTTTGGCATTTTAAAAACATGGATTTTTGGTAAAATGTTCTTATTTATAATGCATATTTACACTTGGTCATTTAATTTATCGATGCTGTATAAAATTTTGTTCGCATATAATTATTTAAAAGTCGGATGTCATTATATATGTGAGGTTATTTGTGAGGAATTTGACAGGGTCATTTTAATTATCTTGTTGTTATCTAATCGCGTTGGCAAATTAGGTTAATGGAACGTGACTCTTGAATAACGGCTAATTTAATTATTGTATTTAAAGAATTGATATATGCCACATCCAATAATGCCTTTTTTTACGTTGTCATTAAATTTTATTAATTTAGATTGCTTTTTTTTATTATCCTTTAAATTTTAACCTTTTATGATTGCCATCTTGATTAGGCTGCATTTGATATTCCCAATTGATGCTCCCATATAGTACGATGTTATTTATATATATTAACCTTGTAATTAATGATTATMTTGAATCATGTCATCATTAATGGTGAGAGTTSTCCCTTCCAATGTTGCCCCTTWCAAGTATTGTTATGTTAAWTTTCTAGTATTTTATAGTTGGCCATTTTAACTTAAGATGATATAGTGTTATTTCAACTTTGATGTTACTTGCGAATATAATAGTAATTATTGTTATGTTAAATTTCTAGTATTTTATAGTTGGCCATTTTAACTTAAGATGATATARTGTTATTTCAACTATGATGTTACTTGCGAATAYAATAGTAATKGGCATTATCATTGAGACTTATGATTATGAGGACAAAGCATGAGAGCTCCTCATGTTGGAATTAAATGTTTTATCTTGAAAAGGTTATTAGAATTTGGTGGTTGCAGCATTTAAGAGCTATTGTAATGGTAAGATCATGGTCTGGATATGCGATATAAATGATCGATGGTTACTAATACATGACAATGGTATTGTGATTTGTTAATAACATATATGACGCCATGACCTAGATTTACGTACAAAAACTACGCGGAGTTAATAAATAAGGGTTGTCGATTCATTTAAATAATATGGAATTTTGGGGTTCGTTGTCAGAGTCCTTGTCAYGCGCCTTCCGTAAGGGGYGCAATTGTTCTTCTTATTTATGTTGTACTGATTGTGATCAGTTGGTTGCTTGGTCTGTTGTGTCGGGTGGGATTTAGACACCTCCATGCTCCTCAGAACAGTCGCCAGCCCTGAGACCTTAAATGGTTAAAAGCGATGGGAACTTGGGCTTGATCGTTGATTATGTGTCGTGGAGGTCCTAACCTTGTAGGTAGGATGGGCGGGTGGTCAGTTTTACTTTTGTCGCTAATGTCTGTATTGTGCACCTTTGCCTATGGTTGTATTTGTCGCAGTTTCTCGTTGAGGCCTTTAGTCTTCTTGTGCTGAACTTCGTGGTTGAGTCTTGTTGTTTGTCGAGTGGCGATGTACTGTTCAGTATGTTGCTACTTCTGCACGCGCGCACACATGTTTAAACAAAAAAAAAATTGCACCTATTACTAGAATGGTTGTCATAACGACGCAGTTCGTTACAAATGTAGCATTACCATCCAATAGTTGCAGAGTAAATAAACAATGAACAAATGAGAAATCATACACATACATAGTACACCAGTGTTTTTATGTGAAAACCCAAAGCGGGAGAAAACCACGAAATGCTTTTTCTTATATGTCTTTAAGAATTACATTCATTAGAAGCACCAACTTCCTTTTTTTTCCATCTCCAACTGGAAGGAGGCTCCAACCCCCTAGTTTCTTAGGCTACAACCTAAGGGAAGCTCCAACTCCCCAATTCTCTTGATACAACCAAAAGGAGGATACAACCCCCTATGTTCTCTAGCTACAACCAGAAGGTGGTTACAACCACATGTCCTTGCCCTGTCCAACTGCCCTGGCATAGAAGTAGAATCATGGAACCATTGTCACACTATCACTGTGAAATATACCACTATAACAACCTATACCATTGACTTGCAGCCAACCAACTTGCAAAAACATGTAATTAACATGTACCATAAGCAAGTGCATCAACCATGCACCAACCTGTACCTCAACTTGTACCATCAACGAGTGCATCAACCATGCACCAAATATGTACCAATCATGCATCAAATACACATAAACTATGACTCATCAAGATGTACCAACATCATCAACTATACACCTTATGTATGTGTCAACTCATCAACTACTTGTCTCAACCATGTACCCAACATGTACCTAAACCAAAAGCCATCATCAATTTCATCATCCAAATCTGATTTGTAACTTTGTAATAGAATGGGTGTATATGATCACATACATGCAAACCTTCCTTAACTTTAAAAACAAGAAACTAGCATTTTCATCAAACTTTACTTTAGTCTCACATAACTAATTTTGGATTAGTCAACAACCCTAACTTGCAATAATCATAACTATGTACCTGAATGAATAAAGATCTGAAAAAAGTACACAATTTCCTTCAGTGTCTTTCATGCAATTCCTCCAAGTTTCACTACTTGGATCCTCTCATAAAAAGGAGTTATAGAAAAAATGGCATACCTTATTGAATTATGGATTATTCTAGAGAGAAAACTTGTAGAGCGTTCCCCACACAGAATATTTGTTGTATGCATCTAAAAATTGTACATAGAATAATACAGACTTTTCTCTAACCAATACATTTTTTCTTATAGAATTTGGATCTGTTATGGAGAATTTATCATGTTTTTACCCGAAACACATGTTTTATACTAGTTTCAAGACTATCCACAAACCCTATTTTCCACAGAGTGTAACTCCAAATATACAACGACTCACAAGATGAAATTTGTATCACAACTAATTGGATATGTTTCCTAAACGAACTCCCAATTTCATGGTCTGAATCATTCTAGAAAAAAAGGTTATTGCGAAATGGTGAGATGATATGTAAATAAAATACATTAGAAAGAATCATCAAAAGAATGTATCCTCCCTTGAATTTCAGCCTTCTTTACTTGACCTTCCCTCTGAAATTTGGCTTAGATATCCTTTGGTTACCTCAGTCACTTGTAAATATTCAATATGCTCAAGTGTGATTAAAAATGAGAGACCCTTGCCTCTTATTTATACTTTCATGTAGCTTCCTCAAGGGGTTACCTTCTAACCATCTTAACCCACTTTCCTTATTTTAGAACTAACCCACTTCTAACCACTTGTCCACTTAGTAATTTTTCAATTAACTTTATTATTTAAATAATTTCTTTTGTATCCACTTTGAGTTATAGTACACTCATCACTTCACTTTATTATTTAAATTACCTTCTAACCATCTTAACCCACTTTCTTTATTTTAGGGCTAACCCACTTATAACCACTTGTCCACTTAGTAATTTCTCCATTAACTTTATTATTTAAATAATTTATTTTGTATCCACTTTGAATTATAGCAAACTCATCACTTCACTTTATTATTTAAATAATTTCTTCTTTGCAACCACTTTGACTACTTTGACCATTTGGGGCTTCTATATGACTCATGAGGGTTCTCCAACTTCACATGGCCATAACTCTCTAACCATGAGGAGTTATGTGACGTTCCGTATACCAACGAAAATGGAATGACGTGTACTATCCATCTAGAATAGTATTACTTGCAAATATATCAAAACTCATACATTATACATCAAACAAACTTGGGTCCATTACCCAAACCATTTTGCTATCGGAATTCTCTACCGGACTTTCTTCAAGGGTTGACATCAATGACAACCAACCCAATTAATCAACAATATCCCCCTTTGGCATTGATGGAAACAATATGATGCAATGTTGAATTCATGTCACTCATGCTCCCTCTGTGAACATCACTCCCCTTGGAACCATGCCTATGTGATCTGCATCTAATAAATCTCTCCCCCTTTGTCATCAATTGTAAATGTATCTTTCCATTTGGGGTTGCTCCCCCTAACTAAACTATCCTTGGGGATACTCCCCCTGGCTGAACTCTTCCGAAAAATGATCTCCCAACTTGAACTATCCTCTCTATGGTTCTTCCTCGTGTAAATCTAAGACATATAAGATAAGTATTCAAAAACATTCATTTTGGAGTAGAAATTACTCTGAGTCTCTGGCGAAGATACTCAACGGCTTCCCGTGGAAGAAGTTTTGTAAAGATGTCTACTACATGGTATTTTTTTCCCACGTACTCAACTCATATGTTCTTCTCTCCAACCTGTTCCCGTAGAAAGTGATACTTGATTGGAATGTGCTTCATCTTGGAGTGCATCAGCGGGTTCTTTGAGATATTGATGGCGCTTGTATTATCACAATAGATTGGAATGGGCTCATCATACTCAACATGTATATCTGTCATATTTTGTTTCATCCATAGAACCTATGTACAACATGATGTTGTTTCAATATACTATGCTTCAGTTGTAGATAAGGATATTGATGATTGTTTCTTGCTTAGCCATGATTCTAAACACTCATCCAAGTAGAACTTTGCTCCACTAGTGCTTCATCGGACATCAATGAAACCTTCCCAATCTGCATCTGTGTGGGAAATAAGTGATAGATCATTTCCTTTTGGATACCATAATCCAAACTATTTTGTTCCTTTGAGATATCTGGAAATCCTCTTCACTTCTAATACATGTGATTCCTTTGGTGCTGCTTTAAATCATGCCACATGTCTAACTGTCTGCATTACATCTGGTCTGGATGTTGTCATATATAGTAAGCTACCAATCATTGACATGTATTTCCTCTGGTATGTATACTTTGAATCATCATATTTTTTCAACTTGCAACTGGTTTGCATATGAGTGATAATTGGTTTGCAATCTTCCATTATGAACCTCTTTAGCATTTCTTTGATATACTTAGTTTTAGAAATAAAAATTTCTTGGTTTCTTTGACGTATCTGAAGACCCAAAAAGAAGGATAGTTCTCCAAGTAATGACATTTCAAATTCATTATGCATATCCTTTGCAAATTTATGGCTTAACATGTCATCAGTACTTCCAAAAATAATATCATCAAGATAAACTTCAATTAATAAAATACTATCTTGGATTACCTTGATGTAGAGGTTGTTGTATGCACTTCCTTTTCTGAACCATGCATGTTGTAGATATTTATCCAGTCTAGAGTACCATGCTTTAGGAGCATGTTTTATACCATACAAGGCCTTCTTCAATTTACACACATAATCTACGTTCTCTGAGAACTGAAATCCTTATGGTTGTTCAATGTAGACTTCTTCTTCAAGTTCCCCATTCAGAAAAGTTGATTTCACGTCGACCTGATACACTTTAATATTCTTAGAGCATGCATAATCTAAAATCAATCAGATTGCTTCCATTCTAGCAACTGGGGCAAATGTCTCTTCAAATTTGATTCCTTCAACATGTGTGTATCCTTTAGATACTAATCTGGATTCGTTCCTTGTAACATGTTTATCTTCATTCAATTTATTTATGAATGCCCACTTTGTGTCAATCACATTTTTATTATTTGGTCTTGGAACCAATTCCCAAGTGTCATTCTTCTCTATTTGATCTAATTCTTCATCCATGGCCTTATTCTAGAATTCATCCTTGTTGACCTCTTGAAAAATGTTTGGTTCAATCTTACATGAGACTGCTAGGTGCATTTGTTCTTGTGAATTGATTCTTCTTCTATTCTCAAATCCTGCATCTTTGTTCTTGATAATCTTATCTGAATGATGATTCTTCTATACTTGTTTTCTAGGTGTATTTTGAGGCAGTTGTTGAACTTGTTCTTATACTTTTGTCTGGTCCTCTTCATATTCTTCTTCTACTTCTTCTTTATCTTTTTCTTCTTCTTCATAAAGTTGTTCCATTGATTCATTTTTTCTTCCTTTAATTGTCCACCTATTTCATCAATTGTTACATTGATGCTTTCCACAACTTTGTTAAACCTCACATTATAACACTTGTATTCTTTTATTGTACTTGAGTAACCAACAAGTACTCATTTGTCCACACAAGAGTCAAAATTTCATGTCATCTTTTGTTTTGATGTAGCGTTTGCTTCCAAATACTTTGAAGTGCTTCACATTTGTTGTTCTTCTTTTCCATAGCTCATAGGGAGTTTTTCCAGTGTTGTTTTTTAGCATTACTATGTTTTGAACATGAATTGTTGTATGCACTGCATGTGTAGAAAAAATATCTGTCAATTTGGAATCCATTAGCATTGTTCGATCCATTTTTTGTACTGTCTTTTTCTTTATTTCAACAACTCCATTCTGTTGAGGTGTCCTGGCAACAAAAAATTTCCTTTTTATTCCATGTCTACTGCAGTAGTCCATAAATTTATTTGAAGTAAACTCTCCTCCATTATCAGATCTCAAACCTTTGATTTTTGAATCCATTTCATTTTCAACCATTTCTTTGTAGATGTTGAAGTTTTCAAAAGCTTCTGACTTATTCCTGAGAAAACAAATTGTAGTCGTTCTTGTATAATCATCCACTAATAACATAAATTATTTCTCACCTTTTAAAACCTTTGTTGTAGTTGGTCCAACTAGATTAGTATTCACAATTTCCAGTGGTCTTGTCAATGAGTATTCCTTTGATTTGAACCTAGTCTTTGTTTACTTTCCTTGTTGACAATGTTTGCATAAAGTGTTGGTTTGTTTCGTGATCTGGGGAATTTCTCTAACGATTTTTTTTCTGCTGACTTTGACAAGGTTGTCAAAGTGTATTTGACCCAATATTCTATGCCATAGCTATCCTTCATCTTCCTTTCCTAGAAAACACTTTTCATTTCAAATTTCACTTAGTACATATATGTTGCTTGAAGTTCTTGCAGCTATTGCAATCAATTTTCCTGAACCTTATTTTCTTATCTCGCACTTCTGTGAATTAAAAGTAATTTTATGACCTTGGTCACACATTTGACTTACACTTAGAAGATTATGTTTCATATATTCTACTAGTAGAACATTTTCTTCCTTGGTATTCTTGTTTCCAGTTCTAACTGTGCCTTTTCCAATGATTTTAGTTGAATCATCATTTTCAAAGGAGACTGATCCATCTCTTTCCTTTCCTAATGTAAGAAACCTGTCTTTATCACCTGTCATTTGTTTTTAATAGCCACTATCAACATACCAACCACGTTTCTTCTGGTTAGCTTGTAGAACGAGTGTGCATTCTTTATTGTTATACAGATTAAGATTTCTTATCCATGTCCTCTTCTGAGGTTCATGTCTACGACTATTGTTGTTATTTTTTGGTACTCTAGGAGGGGTTGTCATTCTACAATCTTTGGCCATGTGTCCAAAGTTGTTGCACTTGTAGAATTCCACTTCAGTGCTCAATGATTCAAACATGTTGTAAATTCTTCTTTGTGTTTCACTAGACCTTATTCGATAAACCTTTTGTGTATGACTTTCAAAGTTATTTATGTTCCTTCTATTATCTCTTCAATTCGTAGCTTTATGTCCAAAATTGTTGCATGCGTAAAATAAACCAAAAAGTATAGTTTGATACATGGGAGTTGAAGATCTTCTTAAAGGAGTTACTCTTATGAGTCCTTCTTCTTCCTAAATCCTATCTGTTTATGTCATTCGTTGATTCTGAAATATGAATCTTCTCGATGGAGGAGTGTCCCTGTAATCTTCCTTGTAGGTCTTCCTATCCCCTTTGATTGTTTTTGCATAGATTTTTGGATATGTTTCTTGTTCTGTTGTTTTGGAGCTTGATCCCTTTTTTGTATGATTATATCCAAGTTCGAACTTGTCATGGTGGGGCTTTTGACTGCTGATAATGTCATCCAAAACTTTGAGTTGTTCTGCATATTTTTCTTTTGAAGATCATTTCTTAATGTGGAAATCTCTGCTTCCAAATTTTCAATGATCATGTCTCTTTATTCTAGATGTTCTTTGAGTGCTTCTTCAATTCTTTCATCTTCTTCTATTTGAATCTTCAAATTTGTGATCATTTGTTCTAGTTTCCGAGTGTCTTCTTTCTTGTCTAGTTCTGCTTGTAGCTTCTTTTTTTTCTTCTTATCTCTTCTTATAAATTCTATGGCACACAACAATTCTTCTCAGTAGTCAACTTATGCCTCTTCACATTCTTCTTCGGTGTCTTATTTATCATAGTCTTCTACTTTCATGAATAGAACTATTTATGTCTCATTGTCACTGACTTCATCTTCATCTGATGAGGAGATGTCTTATTTGGTTCATAAACTTTTCTTGAAATCTTTCTTTGTGGTTCTTTTGTCTTTATATGTTTGTTATCTATTTGAGTAATCTTCATCATTCCTCTTATTTTTCTTATGAGGACATTTGTTAGCAAAATGACCAAATTCATCACAATTAAAACAAATCAATGAAAACTTTTCTTTATATATGATGTCAGTTCCCTTGTTCAATCTTCTGACAAAGTTGGTCATTTCTTCATCATCTTCCGAGATGTCAAGTTTGTTGCTATGTTCTTTTTCTTTTTTCTTTCCCTTCTACTTTGGTCTTTTGGATGCTTTGAAAGTTGCTTCTTTTATATCTAGATTTTCATGTTCAGATATCATTTCATATGTTGTGAAGATTCCATGTAGTTCATCCATTATTATTGGTCTAGATATTCTCTTTCTTCTAGTGTTGATATCTTAGGATCAGATCTCATAGGAAGAGATCTTAGTACCTTTTGAACAATTATAGATTCTTTAATTTCTTCTCCCAATCCTATGATTGCATTTACTATTTCATAGACTCGTAATAAGTAAGCTACAATATTCTCATGTTTCTTCATCTTTATTTGTTCAAACTGACCTCTGTAAGTTTGAAGCTTTGTTTCTTTGACTTTTGAATCTCCTTCATAAATATTTTGAAGCTTGTCCCAAATATATTTAGAAGATTTACAATGTACTACTTTGGTGTATATTGATTCACAAAGACCATTCAGAAGTGCATTTGTGAATTTGGAATTATTTTGCCTGAGCTTTATTGATCTTTTATTTGTCGGTGGAACTATTGGTTCTTTGTATCCATCTACAACTAAGTTCCAAATTTCAAATCCCTATGCATGTATATATGTTTTCATCCTTCTGCTCCAAAACACATACTTTTGTCCATCAAACTATGGTATTCCATTTTTATACATGGTGTTGCTCTCCATGATCTACCTTTCAGTGGTTAAACTGATTTCTAAAGGAACATGCTCTGATACCAATTATTGGATTACTGAGTGATCTAAAAATGAAGAAGACTTGAAAAACTTGAATAATTATTGCAAGTGAAATGTCATGTGTTTAAATCAAATGGATCAATTTGCAACACATAAATTAAGGATTACTTATGCAAAATACACATAGACAGCAACATAAATATTGAACATAAACACATATGCACAACAATTGATAAAGGAGTTCACCCCTCTTCTGGGCTACATCTCCTGGTCCAGCTTCTAATGGATCATTATTATTAATTGCTCAAAAGTGCTCAAAATCATGTCTTACAATGCTCAAACTGACAAACCGACTGCTCCAATGGCTTCCCAGCATCCCAAAACCACTGTCTGGGCTCTTTCGGCACCTCAATCGATCGAAAAATGAAGAAGTTAGGCCTCCTGAAAGTCTCCCTCTTCAAGCTTGTTGTCTCTGGTTCTACAATTCGCACCCCCCTTGAGTGAACCTAGCTCACACGCTCTTTTAAGCACAAAAATCCAGCACCGAGTGCAACTGTGCCAACGGTGCAAACTGTAGGACAGTTAAGGCGCCTCCAGCCCCTAACCGCCTTGGCACCTGGGCATATGGCCATGTGACCTCGCGCATTGGCAAATGGTGGTTATACCTGTCATAACCGTGCAACTACATGTGGTTTCAAACCCGTGCCAACATTTAACACATGGTTATATGAAACCATGGGTCTTGGTTTCAAATCCCACGCCAATCATTTAACACATGGTTATATATATATACAATGCAATACATTGCAATACAATGCAATACAATGCAATGTAATGTGCGCGCCAAACGGTCGGGCCATAATATATGTTGGGTCATATGTAATACAAAGCGTCCACGGGTCGGGGCTAAGCCCCGGCCCGACCCCCCTTTTCATCCAAACATTAATCAACATTAAATATATATGTTATGGCATAGTAATCAAGGAACAAAGGACGGTACTTTGGTTAGCGGAGAGTTATGAAGTCTTTACATAAAGGAGAGGTCTGGGGGTCGAACCCCACGGGCCTCAACACATTTTTATATATACCAAATAGCCAGTCAATGAGCGACACATGGCGCCAAGGGATTGGGCCACGTGTCCTCGTACTATTGACCACCAATGACACGTGTCATACACTGATTCGTCAACCATCAACCATTGAGAGTGTGCCACATCACCCACCTGAAACATCATCGTATGGATGGTACGGCCCTACCACGTCACCATATGGACTGTACGGACAGGTACAATCAGCATCCAAAAATTTTGCTTGTTTGGATTGGCAAACAAATCGCGATATCTCCTTCATACGGACTCCATTTGAGAAAGTAAATATACCAATGGAATCAGGAAGACGAGACGGACGCAATGGCACTATTTTTGTCACATTCCGAGCACTTTGAAAATTGAGCAAAATTTGATCCCCTGATCACACCTCCCCATTGGGAAGCTTTTGGACCTCAAAAAGACTATCTCAGTCTATGTGAAGATGAGGGTATAGTTCCCTCACCCTTCCAACCTCAATCCACTTGGCCTCGCTTGGATTCGTCCCTTTAAGACCAACTCACAAATACTCCACATTTCCCCACTTCGAAGTTCACATTCTCCTGTCAAGTATGGTGTCTTCCTGCAGTTCTGTTAGATACTCTGGAGAAAAATCATCAATGGAAGGAATCTGAACATGCTCTCCTTGATCATCAATC
>JZKD02S2169525.1:20524-53329 GCA_000966675.3 Picea glauca | reverse complement strand
AACTATTCACCCATTATCAAGCCAACCAATCAAAAGAAGAAATGAAATGGTGTGCTTAAAATGTCTTATGATTGCTTCTATATTTTGATTGGTTCACCTATTGATGGGTGAATAGCTCACTCGAAACTTTGTTCTTAAAATCTCTTATGAATTTAAATCCATAAATCTTGTAGAAAATATGTTCAGTTGTGGAAATATGCATACTAATATGATAGGGGATACCATAACTAAATTACAAATGGGAATTGCCATGTAATGAAGGACTTTGTAATTCTTGAAAGTTTCATATCATGTAATCTGTCTCGAATTATATGGGGCTTTTAAATGCTAATTGATTTGATATAACACAAATACAGGGAGGAATTCAATATACCAAGATTAAATAGTGCATTGGCTTGAAAGGATTCCCAGAACTTGTGTATCAATACAATATGCAGTGTTAAAGAAGACAATGTGACAAGTGTCATCAAACATCTTCAGTTTAATTATGACATTCATAGTCACATAGATATGCCAAGTAAACACCAAGAGTATTAACCATTAATTTTACATACACCAAGAATATGTGTGCAGTATGTGTGTGCCCTTAATCTAGGGAAGAATTCATTGAAGGTTGAACTCTTCCTCTTTTTCTTGTCTTGTTGGACGCATTCACCTTGTAGATGGATGAGGGAACCACAAATTTCATAGGTGTTTATGGCAGGCAGGTTGTATTTCTAGATGAGCAAGTTTAGGGAATTTTGTTGTTTCTCCTCTTTGGATGGTTCAGTGATTATGATTGGCACAAACTGTGTCACCATATTTCTTGAATGAAGCTAGAGAATACTTTCTATGACTTTAAAAATGCAGTATCAACAAATTCAAAACTCCTACTACTAATGAAAGTATCAATGTTTCATTTGTTTTAGTGCAGATGCAGTTGTGTTCTCCAGAAAATGTTCTTTTGGACAAATTTATAGCTTTCATTCTTTACTTTACTATTTAATTCCTTGTATATTTTTTTCAATATGGTTAAACCACATGCAAAGCAATTTTATCAAAGCATCAGGAAAACGAAAACGCCTTGAAGTCAATAGAGTTGTCGATATTGATAGTGATTGTGATGAACTGGACAAGCATGTGCAACATATTCATAATGGTGTTGAACTTGAGGTATTATAATAGTTGTTGTAAGTTATATGTCCCAATTTTTTTTCACTCGTCATGCTTAAAATGTTATTTTGGACAAAAAAATATAGTTGTTGCATTCTTCAATTTGTAAGATAATATGTCCCAATGTTTTTTCATTCTTCATGCTTAAAATGTTCCTTTGCAAAACAAATTATAGCTTTTTCATTCTTTACTTGACTTATATTAATTTTTGTGTGGTGATTAAACCACATGCAGAGCAATTATATGAAAGAAGAATGAAAATAAAAAGGCCATGTCAATAGATCTCTCTGCAAAGCTACACTACTTCATGTCAATGTTGATAGTGATTGTGTTGAACTTGGCAAGCATGCGCATGCTATTGATAGTGGTAGTGGTGCCTAGTATGATGATCAGCTTTAATTAGGTAGATACTTAGGAAATGGGATACGTACTATTCAAGTAAACAGTGGTTGTTTTATTATGTAAATAAGGGTGACCATTACTTATGTGATAGAAGTTGTTTAGAATAGTAGTGAAGTGTAATTATCTAGTATACATAGATTATGGAAATAAGGGAGAACATATAACTTACATATGGAAGCTTAGATCTTAGTTCTAATAGAGTGCATTTTTTCCATTGATATGGAGGCTCAAAAAGCTATGGAATATGGTTCAATCTTGTATGATCTCATATCACACTTAGATCACATACTAGTTATCTACATAATTAAGAGTAATGGTGAAGTAAAATAGTCAACTATTACCATTAAAGCTCATTTCCATATTAGAGTGTTCTATCTCATAAATCTCAACATGGGTAATAGAATAATAACTACAAGCTAAAGAGTATACAACACTAATCATACCTAAGCAATGGTTGCATCTATCATGAAATCCATATCATTCCAAGTTATGACACGTTATCCACATAATGTAATAGTGATAATTACAAATATTATGGACACGAACTAATAGTACTACATGCTATTAGTTTCAAGAAGTTTACATTCATCTTAATTATGATAACACAGTATGAGTATCCTTTACTTATAACTCATGCTATTCCCATATCTTTCATTTATATTACCTTGTCTCATAGGGTTAAGTGTTTCAATCATATACCTAATCTAATAAGGTTAATTGTTTCAAGCATGATAATTACGGTGAATTCACTATGGACTTTATTATTGGCACAACTTGGCATTGTTAGCTCTAGTAGAATCCTTTTATAGTCCTATAAGTGATTGGACAGGATTTTTGTTGTGTTTGGAGATATGTATCATTTGTTGATGGATAGTTTATGTAATTTTTATATTTCATGTTGGAATATAAGCACTTTTTTTTTGTTGAAAAAAGAGTTATAGGAGTTTCCCAATAATCTGATCAGAAGTTATATATTCCTTTAAGAGTATTGTTAACAAAATATAGGGTGTATATAGTTTGTAATAGATCCTGGTTGTTTCTAATGATGGAGAAGTTCTAATAATCTGATCCTGGTTGTTTCTAATGATCCTAGTTGTTGTTGTTGATAGAGTTGTATATTGATTTTGTTATTTGTGTGTTGGGGAATATGTAAATATAATTAGAATATATTTTTTGTTGAAACATTTTTCATATCTCAATATATTGTGTATTTTTTTTTGCAGAAATGTGTTGATAAACTCCAAGAAGGGGATAAAGTTAGGGTGTTGTATCTGTTTAACGGTGCTATTGTGGGTATTGGGAAGATTCACTCGCTATCTATTATACATGGATTCAAATTGAAAGGAACAAGATATGCAAATTTAAATATTTTAAAGGTCACAAGTAACATACCCCTTGCTTATGAAGACAAAATAGATGAAGTTGTCTGTCTGAAAGAGAAAGAAGGAACCTTCACACAGTGGCCACTAAAATATTTGCAAAAAATGACACAAATGATGTTTATCATGTACTAGCTATTGGACATCTTGACCCACTGCTTTATGCAATAGTTTGAATGTGTTGTTCAGGGATCTTTATCATGGTGTATTTGCAAGAGTTGGAAACTCTCAGACTTTAACATATATGTATGTGTGTGTGTGTGTGTGTGTGTGTCTGAACACCTTACAGTTCATCAAAATTGCATTATATATTTTAATTGCAGATTACTTTTCTTTTATCATGATGTTGAATCAATCTTTTAACTTTTATCGTGTTGTAGCTTGTTCGTATATGTAATATTTTTATTTTCTTTTGTGTTTTAATTCAAGTTTAATAATATGTTTAATCTTCATTATACAATTTATGGTATTCAATAAATTATTCATATCATATAAATGAAAATTTACTACTAAACTAGTAGTAACTATAATGCTTATGCAATTAATAAACAATGTATCAATATACTACTGACATAAATCAGTGAACAAAAACAATTAAATAAACTACCAAATGACGACAGTTAAAAATCAAAATTACTAAATTTACTACCAGTTGACAGAAATCAGTGAATGAAGATGACTACATATACTACTAATTGACATCAATTAATAATTAAATTGACTAAATATACTACCAATTGGCAAAAATCAATGAATAAATATGACTAAATATATGACCATTTGACGGAAAAATAATGATTAAAATAACTAAATATACTACCAATGGACAGAAATCACTTAATACAAATGACTAAATATACTACAAATGGACAGATATCAGTGAATAAAAATGACTAAATATACTACCAATTGATGGAAATTAATGATTGCAATGACTAAATAAATGACTACCATGACTAAATAAATGACCAGTTAACAACAATCAATGACTAAATAAATGAATATATATGCGACCAAATTGATCAATCAAAAAAACCAATAGATAACTAAAATTGGTTTAGTCATAAATTTGGTCATGTTATAAATGACCGACAATAAACTACTAATGGTCACGTGACCAAACTTAGTCATTTATATGCATTTTGTAGCAGTTGTTTTAGTCATTTATTCTTGTTTTTCTACTAGTGTTGAGTTCATCAAAGGAAGAAAATTGGCAATTGTTGATGGAAGAATTATTTAGCTCGTTTATGAGGATGGTGACATGGCCAAGTCATAGGTTGACTTGTGGACAGCAGTGCCACATAAAAAGTCATGTGTCATGCCACGTTAGAAGGATCATTGTTTGTTGTCAAAAAAAATGTCTAGAGCCAAACAAATATTAGATTAACTCAAAATTGGATTAAATTTAAAGGGTATATCCATAGTAAGGAGAGATATAAAAGTTCTAGTGAGGGTCACTAGCCAATTTCACTCCAAATTTTCAGAAAAGGTAAATTAGTGGTTTTTAAAGAACAAGGTGGAACTCTTTGTAAGAGACCCTATTATTGATGAAATTTTTATAGTGAGTCCAAGAAGAAGACATAAAAATTACTAATGGATAATTTGGCCAAATTCCAAGGGGTTTGAAATGGAGACACAAAAATGGGACAAAATTCACTATTTTGGGCTACTTTTTAGACATTGTTGAGATTTTCAAAGGAGGAAAACTAATCCCAGATCAAAAAACCATAAAAAAAAATATTTTCTTGGAATTTTACCTACTCATCAATCTAGACAACTTCTCCTTAGTGAATTTTTCCAGAACTACTCCATTTAAGAGATAACTAGTTTTTCTAAAAAATTCTGACTGAGAAAAGTGCAAAAGAACAAAGTTACAAATTCTAAATTGTTATAGAATTTGGTTGGAGTAACAGATTGATAATATGGAAGTTGATGTGTGTTCATAATCACCAATTTTATCAGCACTTGATATATAATATTTCTTGGTCCCTGACATATTTTATTCTACAAGTGGCAAAAGTTACCCTCTAAGAATAATTGCAAAGTGAAAAGGGGCACAATGTAGTGGAAATGGAAAACTTCATAATGATGTAAATTTTATCTTAGAAAGAAGAATGGGGAATAAGTATAGTCATTGTAAAGATATTTCATATGAGAACATGTCCAAGGATCATAATCTGTTTTAGTGCATATGAAATATTCATGAATTGATATGAAGAATGACATGTAGCTTAATTAATGAAAAGTTTTACAATAAGCATAATTCTAATAACAATGGTTTATTACACATTTCACAAAATTAGAGGTACAAGAAGAACAATCCAAGCTCAAAATTGTAGATCAAAGACATGGAATATGAACAAAGATCCTACATCCATGAGAGAGAAGATAAATGCATAAACATTATTTTGAGTAATGAGGAAACATAGTCTAATGGACATAGAAGGAGGGTGTAACCAACATAGTTGGTAGATACTATGAGGAGTTTGAATATGGAAGTGCATAGTTATAGAGCTTAAAATGAGAACATAATGAGATCTTGTGAGGAACAAAATCAAATAAATACTCAGTTGTTGCAAAGTCTAAATCAGTTGTAGAGACAAATGAAGAATGGATCAAACTCAAGAAATGAGGAAGAAATAAGACCTCATGAAAGGAGGGATAACTACTAAGGATCCAAGAACTCTATAATTTCTAGTAGAACTCAAATATGTCACTACTCACCTAATGATTCATCCATAATTTTGTATGCATCTAAAGAATCAAGAAGAATCCTAAAAGTGTCCCATGTTAGGTATCAAAAATATATATATGAACTAGATAGCTTGCAAGGAGAGATTTGGAAGATTAAGCCACCAACCTTTGATGGTGAAAATAGAAGGAAAGATGATGTTGAAACTTGGTTTCTTGGAATCAAGAAATATTTCCAGTTACATAGTTACTCATCTAATATAGAAGCTAGGATTTCCATATATCATCTACAAGGTAAATCCTCTATGTGGAGGGACCAACTAAAGAAACTAAAGCACGTTGATGAGAAAAGGATTTCTTGGATGTAGTTCAAGAAATATTTTCACAAATAGTATCTCTTAGACAACTACTATGACAATATTATGTAGGTGTTCTTTGAAATCAAGTTGGGAATCATGAATATGGAGGAATATGAAAAGAATATATTTGAGCTATCGAGGTATGTGGGATTTATCAAAGAGGAGATGGTGCAAAATTCATAGGTTCTTAAGTGGACTGTCGTATTTTTACAAAGAAAAAATTCATTTGGATGAACTCAAGACTCTAACATAGACCATTAGAAAGGCCAAGTACCCTTATGAGCAAAGAAAAGGAAAAGAAACTTTTCAGAAATATTGGAAGGATAAGAAGAAGGAGAAATCATATTATATAAGAAAGGGATTCAAACCTCCTTTTAAAATAAATATTCCTAAAATATACCAACAAAATTAGCATGTTTAGGAAATTGGAAGACTCCTTGGGAAAAGGGGGAATACCACCAATCAAATGTTGGGGATGTAAAGAAGATCACATGTACAAGGATTACCCTCATATATATGAAAAAATTGGGATATTGCACAACATTCAAGAGACTACCATAGTGGAATACATGGGAAGAAATATTCCAATTATATATGAAGCCCTGAAGGATCAACAAGTAGAGAATCAGTCCCATATGATTGAGGTGGAAGGTAAGATTACAAATCAATGTGCTTCTATTTTTATTGATTCAGGATTAATCCATAGTTACATTATTCCTATATTATTGGAAATGTTTCATTTAAATAAAAGTAAGTGTGAAATATCATGGTTAGTTGAGCTAGACACTGGAACCAAAAGAAGGATCAATGAGACTGCCAAAAATTTTCCAATAGATCTAAATGGAGTGAATAAAAATGATTATTTGAATATCATACCATTGGGATATTATGATATTCTAATTGGAATGGACTAGTTGGATAATCATCATATTATTCGAGATTGTCATAAAAAGACATTTACATGTCCTGATGAAGAAGGAAACAAGATCATTGTGCAAGGAATTCCAGGACCCATTTCTATAAGGGAGATTTCATCCTTATAGTTGAAGAGATGTTTCTGGAAAGGATGTCAATTGTGTTCAGCTCATGTGGAGGATCTAGACAAGATCAAAGGGCCAAGTATTGAATATTTTGTAGTATAGCAAGAGTTTATGGGTGTATTTGAAGAAATACCAAGTTTTCTACGAAAGAGGGAGATAGACTTCTCTATTGACTTAGTGCCTAGAATTGCCCCAACCTCAAATAATCCTTACTGAATGAGCACAACAAAATCAAAATAATTACAAATTCAATTAGAAGAGTTGTTGAACAAAGGGTATATATTCCCAAATGTCTCACCTTGTGGAGCCCAAGTACCTTTTGTGGAAAATATGGATGGAACATTGATGTTGTGTATTAACTAAGTCAACTAAATAAAGTCGTTTTGAAGAATAAATACCCTCTACCCAGAATTGATGACCTCTTTGATCAGTTAAGAGGAGAAAATATATTTTCAAATATATACCTGGGATTGGGATATCATCAGGTGAGAATCAAGGAAGAATACATCAGTAAGACAACTTTTAGAACAAGGTGTGGACATTATGAATTTGTACTAGTTTCATTTGGATCAACCAATGCACCAACTATATTTATGTTCTTAATGAATGACATATTCAAAAACCATCTGGATAAGTTTGGCATTGTGTTCTTGGATGGCATACTTATCTATTCTAATTCAAAGTAAGAACAATAGTATTATTTGATATTGGTGATGTTACAAGTTCTTAGGGAGCATAAGGTGTATGCCAAGAAAAGAAAGTGTTATTTTTATCAAGACAAGGTCCACTATTTGGGGTTGTTGGACATGTAATCATTGGGATTGTGTTACTTATGTAAACATCATTGATCAGTTTACCGTAAAATGTCATGGATATTCCACTGGAACAGTTTGTCACAAAATATCTGATAAATAAAACTAAAATCTACGTGATGAAGTTTAAATTCCTTTAGATTCCAAAATATTCAAGTATTGAATTTAATCTTATGCATGAAATAGATCATGCACCATCCACACAATAACAAAAATATTTTCTATGGGAAACCCTTACAAGAGAAAACACAGCTAGAAGCTGAGGTTGATCTACTCTCTTTTATCTGGTATGGAAATAATGCAAGTACAAAGGAGAAGGCACTCTCTATGGAGTCACCTAAAACCTGTGTCCTATGAGGCTACTACAAAACATTAACCCCCTCCGTTATCCTCTCTAATTTCCCTTTCTTAGTTGTTTTTCTCTACTATGGAACAATATACAATAACTTAGAATGGAACCCCTTCTCTTCCTAGTGGCTCGGTATTTAACATAGCCCAATAGCCATCTAGGGTAGGGTTTTGACTTCCTCAACCCTCAATTGTGATAAGTTTTTGGACCTTATAGAACATTATTTAAATTAATCATGTGGATAGCCCCATATGAATGAGTAACATGGGTTGACATGGAATCCTCTTGTACCATGGTAGTCAACATGATAGGTCAACTTGAGGGAGGCATAAATTTTGCACGTGAGCTCTGATTGATGCACTTTATTCACTATTGGAAAGGCCTTGATGTGTATAATAGTGTTAATGGATCCAAGCTATTCTAGGAAATTTTTTACCCCAAAAATTTCATTTGATGCCTCAAAATGGATCCAGAAGACTTCAAAACTCGATTTTCCAAACTCAAACCTGCCATTAAAATGAACTTTCAAGTTGATTCCTCCAATTTTTTCCACTCTGAAAGCATTGATATGGATGAAAAATAATATGATGATCCAATATGAATCACACCTCCCAATTTATGGAGGATTTTGGTCCCAAAAATATTTACTGAATGAGGTGAGAAAATGTTTGTTGGACTACGATTATCATTAGACCAAAATCTACTAGCATTAATCTTTGCCACAATCACTAGAGTTAGGATCCATGAGAGGGGGTTAACTCGTGTCGTGAAACTCGCAGTAAGAATTGAACTCAATATCCAAAAATCTCCCCCTGATGCATGTCGGGTGAGTTTCGAACTCGATACTTGTTGCTCTGATACCATTTGTTGGACTACAATTATCGTTCGACCAAAATATGCAGTAATTAATATTTTCCACAATCTCCAGAATTAGGATCCATGAGAAGGGGTTAAAACATGTCGTGAAACTTGTTGGAAGCATTGAAACCAATGTCCAACAATGTTTCCTCTACCTTCTCCCTGGTGTACCACTTTGCTTTGCCTAGAATTTGTCCTTTCAAACCAACCTTCCAAAGGTCATGTTTCCCTTTTCTTATAGTTCTAGACCGATTCTACAAAATTGTTTCCTCTTCCAACTCTTCCTAAGAGTATGGTGATATATCCTTTATGAAAGGTAGGACCTACTCCTCCTCCTAATCCAACATGGAGGGCTCATAGATTTTTATATTCTCCACATTCACCACTGATTAAATGTGCATGTATGGGAATACATTGAGTTTGTAGGTTTTATCTCCCACCTTCTCCAATACCTAAAAAGGACCATACCACATATCCTTCATCTTATTACCAATACCATGTATTCTTCCCTTATTTAGTTGTAACCATACTCTGTCTCCCACTCTAAATGTTCTCTATATTTTGTGCTAGTCATGTCTAGCCTTGTACTTTTCTTGTGACTTCTTCAGTGTCTCCTATACTTGCAAATGGATATTATTTATTTTATCAACATTTTTTTTCTTCTTTTAATGCATCTCCTGTGAGTTCCTCCCTCACTTCTCCTTTTTTTCCATATACAACATCTAAGGGTGAAGGTGTCAAATATACAAAGCAAGTTTCAAAAGGTGACTTATCAGTAAAAGTTTGTACTTATCTATTATAAGAGTGTTTTATATAGATTAGATTTGCATCCCATGACTTTGAATTCTTCTAATTGTAACCCCTCAAAAGTTGCATCAAAGTCTTGTTGACTACTTATATATTCCTATTTGTCTATGGATGGAATTTTGTAGACATCAAGTTGATCTTAGTGTCCATATTCTCCCATAATGTAGTCTATAATCCACTATGAAATCCGTTGTCCATTTTTTATATGATGCTCCTTGGTATCCCAAAGTGCACCTAGATATGTTCAAAGAAAAAATTTGTTGCTTCCTGTCCCTTGATGGTCTTTTTACAAGGCATGAGAATGCACATTTTGTTGAACCTATCAACTACCACAAATATATAGTCATGCCCCTTCTTATTTTTGGTAATCCTCCCAAAAAATACATGGAATCAATGTCCCAAGGTTGAGTGGGTACAAGTAACGAATGGTATAGACCTTGCTTCACATTACTAGACTTGTTGGTACAACAAAGTATACATCCTCTAATATATTGTGATATATATTCTTGCATTATGGGCCATTACACATGCCTATATAAGTTGGTTGTTTTCTTCCCAACACCAAAATGTATTGCAACCTTGGAGGTGTGAGCCCCTACGATAAGTTGCAATCGTTCACCTTTAGGGATACAAAGCTTGTCTAGCTTGTCGAGTATACCATTCTGGAAATGATAGTCATCCTTTCTTTCACCTTATTCTATATGGATTTGTCCATGTAGTTGTTGAATCACCTCCTTGAAGTCCTCATCTTCTATATATTCCTCTTTGTATGAATCATGTGTAAAGGCTCCATGTGCATCAAAGTTATCAAAGTTGTAATCTTTTATGTGGGTGGCCTTGAAAGCATGTCTTTCAACTTGTATGTGTTTCCCTTTTTATACTTGATGACTAGATGAAATTGATGTAAGAACCCCATCCTTTTGTAGTGTCTGGTTTGTTGTAACTTACTATGGGCCTACAAATACTAGAGCAGTTAGTGATTTATGTGCATGATGGTCTCCCTTTCCATCAAGTAGTGCTTCCACTTTTTGATAGCTTGTACCAAGGCATTGAGATCCTTATCATAGGTAGGGTATTTCAGGACCACCCCATGAAATACTTCATAATGATAGCAAATAGGAATTCCTCCCTGCATCAAGACTAATCCCATTCCATGCCCACTTGCATATGTCTCCACTTTCCAGGGCTTATGCAAGTTTGGTAGCTTGAAAACATGTATTGCTTGTTTGTTACCAAACTTTAAAAAAAATAGACACTAGAAATGGATGGGCCTCTACAAGTTTTGTAGCCTGAAATCAATGAAAGGAATTTTATTGATTCTTCCCCCACTGGGAACTCTTATTGCTCGTTGTTATTGAGCAGAGTGGTGTGGCTACTACTGAAAATAAATCTATGAACTTCCACAAGTACTATGTTGTGCCAACAAAGCTCCTAAATTCTATGCAATTCGTAGGAACTGGCATATTTTGGATAATTGTTGAACAAGTTTAGCATGATTGAATGTAATCTTGTTTCCACTCCAATAGAACAAAATTTGAAGCTCACATCAAAGGAAGGGAATGAATTTGAGGATGCAACCAAGTATAAACAACTTGTGGGAAGTCTTATCTACCTTACCACCACTACACCAAATATTTTATTTATTTTTGGAATTCTTTCAAGGTTCATGCAAAAACCTTGTGAAGTACATTGGTCTACTGCAAAAAGAGTTCTAAAATACTTGAAGGGAACTCAAGTACTCTAAGATGAATGAATTCAACTTAATTGGATATTCTAATTCAGACTTTGTTGGGGATAATAAAAATGGAGTTTCAACTTCAGGCTATCTCATGAGTCTTGTATTAGAAATTTTCTCCTAAATATCACACAAATGGTAAGTTTCATTAGATTCCACGACAGAGGAAGAATGTGTGGCAGTTGCAGAAGCAACAAAAGAGATTGTGTGGATCAGGAAAATACTTGAATATTTGCAAGAGAAACAAGTGAATTATACTCCTCTTATAGTTAAAAATACGTATGCAATCAATTTGGCCAAGAATCTCAAATTCCATGATCAAACTAAGTACATCAACACAAATTATCACTTGATTTTATATCATGTAGAGGCCAATACTATTCACTTGAGACATTGTTCCACTAATGAGTAAATTGCATACATCTTCACCAAAGAACTTGGAAGAAAAAAAATGTAAAAGATTTGAATGATGATTGGACTCACAAACACCCCTTCAAATTAAGTGGGGAGAGTTGGACATGTAATCCTTGGGATTGTCTTACTTGTGTAAATATCATTGTAAATATGAAGAGTCGTAGGTGATAGTAAGAGTCGCATGAAAGGTGAATACCAACCATCACTCATATTTGTATTTATAAATGTTTATGTTAATAAAAAAGCATCAAGTGTGAATTTATAGTTCTTCATGTTAGCACCACCACTTTTCTTTCCATTTAGAATCAATTTTGAGTCACGTCACGATCCATGCACCCAAACATGTGAAAGAGGGTATGTAGCATCGTGAGGGTGAAGTTAGAAAATGGTCGGTTGGCCCTTGGAAGTGGGAAAGGGTGTCAGAGTCGAAAACTGTATACGTAGTACGAGCAATTCTTTTCCCAAAAGGTTGAATCTTGTTAAAATCCAGTCCTACGTACCCTTGTCAAGTTAAATGGTTAATATAAGGTCACGTTGGCAAGTGCCACATCTATTATTAGTTCATCATGAGGGCGGAAGGAATGAATAATTGCAGCATTCATATTATCCATGCACAACAAGTCGTATCACCTGCACTCCACACGCCAAAATTTTCCATGAACAACCTGAAGGCCAACATGAAACATCTCGTCGCCATAAATTCATTGATTTCCAGCATGTTTCCCTCTCTCGGTCGATTCTCTATAAATCACAGATGCTTGGCATGCTCTCCAGTCATAGAGCCTGGTTCAAGTTGTTTTTTGCAATTTTCCCTTTGTCAGTCCAATTGTTTCAGAACTGCTCCCCAATACGTTTGTTCAAATTTGTGTGATGGGTATACCTTGGTTGTGCCATGGCGGATCCTCAAAGTAGAAGAAATGGCACATGGAGCAACATAATGACAAGGTCCAAACCTCAGAGAGATTGGGATTCTTTCATGCCTGCGGCAACCATTCCCAAAGAGGTAGAGGAAATCATTATTTCACCTACAGAAGAGATCAGTTCAAGACATGGGATAGTTGAAGCAAATAAATTCACACAGAAGAGGGAGACAGTAGGAGCCTCATCCTCTGAACAAAATTTTCCTCGGAGGAGAGGTTGGTCGAGAAAGAACAAGGAGATCATGAAGATCCGACTTCTAGAAGGACCATGCGGCAGACCGGCAGCTGAAGGACTACTCATGCACATCACCTAGATAGAGCTTGTCAGAGACTTGAGCTGAGAATGCAGGAGTGGAAAAAGGAGGGAAGGATCCATGAGAACGAATGAGGAAATGCCATCTCAGTAGCTGAAGCAAGAAAAGATAGTTATTGTCAAGCTGTATTAGGAGAATAGGGAATTAAAACGAAATCTACGGGAAAAAACCACGGAGGCATCAGCTGCACAGGGTCACGAAGGGAATGTTGCATGGTTAAAAAGGCAGCTTAAAGAGGCTCAAAACATTATTGTCCAGCTGCAAGAGGCACAAAGGTGTAAGTTTTAAACCTGTGAAGTAAAGCAATGCATGTATATTCTTAAGCAATATAGAAATTAATCAATGGCTCATACACAGAATACACATAGATTTTTACCGGAAACCCTCAACCGGGAAAACCTTTCTTATTTTCATTATATCGAATTTCACCATTCTCCATACAATATATACAATGTTTTTAGGTATTCCGTAGATACCAAAACCCTAATCCCTTAATCCAGGATTAATTTACAGATCATCAGACGCAGTTGTCGTATCTGATGCACCCACACACACACACATGCAAAGAATATAACACGTACCCAACAAAAGGTTGGTAGAGGAAAGGCACACAGAGCATCTCAGAGAATGCGGGGTAGCCGAATAGGGAGTCTGTGTGGCTCTTGCCAGTGCATAAGGAGAGAAAGCTTAACGGACGGTATTCTTCTTCATAACAGTTTTGATTAATACACGCCCTCTAAAGCATCTCACCATTTTGATAATGGTCATGATAATCGAGTAGTTGTTGTTGCACACAGCTCTCCAGCTAATAGGCATATGACGGAAGGTGAAACCAACATTGTAGACAACAAGTTTTGGACAGACAGATATTCATTGAGATGCCCGATCAAGAGATACATCGACACATTTTCCCTACGTCAGACCCTAACCGATGATTAGACCACATGGTGAACCCGAAGGTGGTTGTTAGTAGACATAAATGATTGTTTCTATTTTTAGATAATTCCATACGAAGAGTTTCTGGTGCATGTGGCATGGGTTTTCCTTGTCTAGGTTTAGTAGTTAGAAAGCAAGGTAGCCCAAGCGGCACCCTCTCTTATATATTTCATCTTTTCGATGTAAGCCAGGTTAGTTCGTAATTTTGAGAAACAAATGCTATTGTAGGAAGTCTGAGTCTTGACCGAAATTTAATTCAAAGCTCCTATGATTTTATGAAAAGATTCTAGTTGTGATAGTTGGACGTATTGTGTCTCTTTCTTTGTGTATGTGCTTCCTGTTGTCTTTTATTTCATATCTCATATCGTCTATTTCAGAATGAATTTTTGAACCTATGGATTCATTGTACTTCTCCCCTTGTTCGTGCCACTTAGACAAAACATTTTCCACTCAAGCTAACTCTGAACTCGTCCACAGTGATGCTCTTGAGTTACTTCTTGTGCTTTTTCTCCCACCACACTTTACGGTTTACACGGAAGGTTGTCACTCGCCTAGCCTTTCCCTCTCAAATCCAACCACTGATTCATTTGTTCCGTCTCTTCCTCAGACCGACCCCATAGCCCGATTTTTACTTTTCTACGCCAATATAACCAGAAACATTTTATTATCAGTGTTAAATCTAGCCACTGTTTGCAAAGCCATATCCTACGTGGATACCACACCATTTCTGAGAGAGCCCTCTCCAGATCCGAAGGGCTAGTTTCGGGTCTCAAAGTTGGTTGAAAAAGTTACCTTTTCCATATGTTCATCAGCCAAATAGATTTATGGAGTTCTAACATTCTGGCATTGTTGTCCAGGATGAAGTTGAAAGATTTTCCCCAGGAGAACGACAAATTTTGCAGTTTGGCCCCTGAGGGTAACAGAGTTACAAACATCCCGACCGGTTGAAACCTTTACCCTGGTGAATCCATTCGAAACAAACCAGTATCCCCCAAGTAGCACTATTCAGGAAACCTGGTTCCAAATATGTTTTACACCAGAGCTAATCCTGACCTAAACCCCTCTAAGCCTGTATACGACCCTTAGAAGATTTTGCGCGAGGCCAAAGAACAAGTATCAAACCCATTATTTTTCCTGGACAGAAGTCTATCTTTGCCAAAAGAAGGCGTGCAAATAATCGAAAACCTATATTTTGACACACTTTTCGAGCAAACTCTGTTTAGGTCAAAGTCAAAAACCAGTTTGGACAAGATCATTTTTTACCCGAACAATTTGCGAGCCTTGGTGGCAAACAATACCTCCCAAAATCTTAATCCCCCTAGCGTTATGGCTACCAGATTCACTCCCTTCATCCTACCAGCCTAATTACATGACTTTCCCTTGAATTATAGCCAAAGAATCAGACTCTACGATGTTGAGGGAAATGTTTCCATCGAGAAACACTTGGACTGGTTTAATGATTTTGTTGACCTGGAGGATGTCGACTACGCGGATGCCAAAATGAGGATTTTTGCGCAAATCCTTTCAGGGTACGTAAGAAAGTGGTTCAAATCCCTCTCGCTCACAAGCATTTGGGACTTTTCAGCATTCTATAGGTCTTTCCTAAATAAATGGGGGGACAAGAAAAACCCTTTACAGTTGTTGACGCAATACAATAACATGAGGAAATTTCCTGATGAAATGGTGCAAGATTTCTCTGCTCATTTTTTGAAAGTCTACCACTCCATCCCTGATGAAGTAAATCCCCCTCCTGGTGTTGTGTAGTTACAGTACACAGATTCATTCAAAAATGACTTCGCTTTGTTGCTGAGAGAAATAAGATCGGCAAACCCGGATGCCATAATGAGTAACACTGTCGAGGTTGAAGTGAACATGGTGGCGTCGAGAAAAATCAAACCGAATTTCAATAGGGGTGACAAAAGAACCTAGGGAGACAAAAGGTCATTGACGTCATGGTCCTCAGATGACAAATTTGACATGATGATGAAGACCATGGAAAATTTGATGGAAAGAATGTCCATGAGAAATAGGCCCATTGTGCGAGAACAAAATGACCCACAACCCAGGAATCAAAATCTCCACAGGGGTCATATTCCTCGAATCAAGAAGAAAAACCCAGGTGACCAGAAAATGAGACCTCCTTTCCAAAACAACTACAGAGAGGAGGATTTCAACCAGCCTTTCAATGACCAGATGCACTATTTTGATGACAAAAACCCGCATGTTTTCTTGACGAAGAGCGAACACGATCAGTATATGAGCCAAAACAAAGATTTCACACTGGAAACCGATGATGGTATGATACTTGAAATAGATGATGCATTGTCTTTGGAGATGAAATAATTCAATAAGGGTTGTCAGAATGCTATCATGCAGTTCCATAAGAAGTACAACCTCTAGAGTAAAGATGTGCCTGCCGGGCCAAAAAGAACGGACTCCGCAAAGAAGCCTACAATAGACACACACCTTCCATGAGCCGACAAGAACCAGATAGTGCATCCAAGGGTGCAGCTGAGAAGACAAATTCGAAGGAGGAAGTCCCCAAAAGGGCCCCGAAGACAGGCCGGGAAACGAGTGGAAAAGAGGTAGAAAAAACATGATCCCCTTTCAATTTTGAACATGAAATAGAAAAAATCAAAATCTTTGTCCCATTCACTGAGATGATTAGAAAGGGAGAGTATCGGTAACAAATCATTAAAATGTTGAAAACAGGATGGGCCCCCGATACTCTGAACGTTCGAAATGACCACCCCACCATCTTGTTTGGACCACGCGTCGAAGAGATGAGCGATGATGAAGACGTCCCCCCTTTTTATATCAGTCTGAAGATCCATAATCTAAACCTGCATAATGCTATGTTGGATTCCAGTGCATCACATAATCTCATGCCGAAGGTGATCATGGACAATCTGGGTTTAGAAGTCACTAGGCCATACAAGGACATTTTCTCCTTCGATTCGAGGAAAGTCAAATGTTTGGGTCTTATCAAGGACCTAGCTGTATCATTGGCCCAAATCCCCACCAAGAACGTGGTCATGAACATAGTCATCGTAGACATACCCCCGAAGTTCGGTATGCTTCTTTCGAGATCGTGGGTTGCGAAGTTGAAGGGCACGTTATAGATGGACATGACTTATGCCATTATCTTTGTTTTTTGCTATGAAAAAATATTGTATAGAGAAGTGTTGTTGAAATACATGGTAAGAAGAAAAACGCAGCCCCACAATCATCCTATATACGTTGTCGACACTAAACTAGGTTCATCTATATTCTACAATGATTTTAACTTCAAAGAAGAGGGATCGACGACCGTCACAACATTTGACAAGGAAACCATGCCAAATACAATAGAGTGTGTCGATCTAGAAGACTGCACAGAAGGTGGGGTGTGGAACATGATTTTTGACGGTGCAGTCAGTGGAGAGGGAGTTGGGACTGGTATATGGGTTAGCCCCCCTAAAACAAGCACGAAATTATGTTCATACAAGATCAAATTTTAATGCACTAACAACATGGTTGAGTATGAAGCGTTAATCTTGGGCTTACAAGTTTTTAAAGAGCTAGGTGCATAGAGGATAGCAGTGTGTGGATATTCCAAGTTGATCATCAATCAAGTAAAGGGTGTGTATCAAACAAAACACCCCAGGCTGTGTGCATACATAAATCTGGCTTTGGATCTTCTCAAAGGATTTTCAGAGTATGATCTTACTGCTATCCTCAGAGACCAGAATCAGATCACCGACGCGTTGGCCACCTCGGCCTTGGTTTTCAAGATCCCCACTCTTCTAGATAAAATACATGAAATTGAGGTCAGGCATAGGCTGGAAATACCCAACAACATTGAATATTGGAAAGTGTTTGGCGATGACAAGTAGGTGGAAAGGTTCCTCCTCATGAGTGACGAGTTCTCTAACACAAACATTAATATGGAATAATGTGACGTTAAATATGAATACGTGGACTCGCATAGTGACGATGACCCTTTCCAAAACTAGATCACAGGAAGGGACATAATACAACTGAAGAACAATATTATTCTGAAGGGGTTGGTGCCACTAGAAACGTTGTTCGATGAAAATGACGTCACTAAGAACCCCAAGATAACCGCAAGTACAGAAGGCATGGAAGACTACAACATAGGGACCGAGGCAGAGCCAAAGATGGTAAAATTATCAAAAGAACTCACTCCGGAGGTCAAGCAGGATTACATAAATCTCATGAAAGATTTACCGGATGTTTTTGCATGGAGCTACGATGATGTGAAGGTGTATGACACAAAGGTGATCCAACATGTTATCCCTCTCAAAGAATATCAAAAGCCCTTCAAATAGAATTTGAGATGGATAAACCCCCTATTACTATCGCTGATCGAGAAAGAGGTAAAGAATATTTTTGATTCCAAAATAATTGTTTCCTTAAGGTTCTCGAAATGGGTAGCTAAATTAGTACCTGTGAGAAAGAAAAGCGGGGAATTTAGACTGTGCGTAGATTTCTGAAATTTGCATAAGGTGTCTCTCAAAGACCACTACCCCCTTCCCAAAATGGACTACATATTTCAAAAGGTAGTGGGATCTCAGAAGATGTCCATGCTGGATGGCTTCTCAGGATATAACCAAATCATGGTCCACCTGGACAACAAAGAGAAGACGGATTTCACCCTTTGTGGGGAACGTTCATATACACTAAGATTCCATTCATCCTAATGAATGCTAGTGCCACTTTCCAGAGGGAAATGAACATCACGTTTTCTAATGAGAAGGACAAATTCATCACGATTTACCTTGATGACATCACAGTGTATTCTTCCTCTAACAAACAACACCTCGAGCACCTGAAGAGGGTTTTCCAAAAGTGTAGAAAGTTCGACATATCACTGAACCCAAAGAAGTCTCATTTCACGGTGGAAGAGGGAAATATTTTGGGGCATATCATTTCCAAGGAAGGGATTAAAATAGACCCTAGCAGGTTTGAAGGGATCTTGAAGATTGACACCCCAAATAGTAAAAAGGAGGTACAGTCCTTCCTGGGTAAGGTGAACTTTTTGAGAAGGTTTATCCCAAACCTAGTGGAAATCCGAAAACATATAACTTGTATGCTCAGGAAAGGAAACAAGATTAAATGGAACTCGGAAGCCAAGAAGTCCTTCAAAGATATCAAGGTGGCTCTGACTAAAGCCCATGTGCTAGTCAGCCCAGACTTTGTGAAGGATTTCCTCCTTTTTTCATTTGCCTCGGAACACACTATCGTCGGAGTACTGTTATAGAAGGACGAACAGGATTTCGAGAAACCCATAGCCTACTTCAGTCGGAAACTGCACGATGCTCCCCTGAAATGTGACAATATGGAAAAGTAGGCATATGCCTTAGTAAAGGCTCTAAAGGAATTCAGGACGTACATATTACACTCCCACGTCATCGCATGTGTGCCCAACGGTTCAGTAAAGGACATCCTGACTCAGCCCGACCCGGAAGGAAGGAGAGGGAAATGGATAGTAGCCATGTTATAATATGAACTTGAGATCAAACCGATAAAGTTGGTCAAGGGTCAGGGCCTCGCGAAGTTGATGGCGCAGCCGGACTACGATGCAGTAGGTATGAGCTTCATTGTTGATCTATCCCAATGCCCCCAAGAAGAAAAGGTTGTGCAGATAGCTCAGTGCTTCATTGATTCATCGTGGTATGCAGACATCATATATTTTTTAGAAAATCTCCAAGCCCCTCTGGGTGGAAGAAATACTAAGGCAAGATTCCTCAAGCTGAAGGTGGTTAAGTTCTGTGTTTTGGATAATTTGCTTTATTGGAAATATCCCAAAGGAGTATTATTGAGTTGTCTGCTAGAGGATGAGGCGAAATGATCCATACAAGAGTTTCACAAAGGTGACTGTGGAGGACACCATTGTTTTAATACCACCACACATAAGATCCTGAGGGAAGAATATTACTGGCCAAAAATTTCCGCCGATGTATATAAATAGGTCTCTAGCTGTCACAAGTGCCAGATTTTCAACGGGAGGAGAAAGCTACAGCCTCTGTCGTTAAAGACAATCTTAGTTGAGGCACCTTTCATGCAATGGGGGGTATATTTCATAGTATAAATAAACCCTCCATCCTCCACGCAGCATAAATGGATTATCATGGCCACCGATTATTTTACAAAGTGAATTGAGTCGGCCCCCATAAAGAAAGCCACTGACGCGGTCATCATACAGTTCCTGGAGACAAACATTTTGTCAAGGTTTGGATGCCCTGTAAATATCATAATAGATAATGTGGTTGTGTTCAAGTATAAAAGGATGGAGAATTTCTATTAGGACAATAACACAACCTTGGGACATTCCACGGCATATTATCCATAGGGAAACAGTTTAGCGGAATCCTCAAATAAGAGCCTGACCAGAATCATCAAAAATCTCTTGCAAGACAACAAGAGAGCTTGGCATAAAAAGATTATCTATGCATTGTGGGAATATCGGATTACCACCAAAAAATCCATATCAACGTCACCTTTTCATATTGTTTATGGTGCAGACGTGATCTTCCCTACTGCATTGGGACCACCCATCAAGAAATTGTTGCAAGAGCAGGAGGTCGAGCCAAATGATGTGTAGAGGAGGATAAACTAGTTGATTCACACCCAACATGCAAGGGAACAGGTGTATAATCAATCTCAGATCCATCAAGAGAGGATAAAGAAATATTTTGACAAACATTCCAAGAAGGAACATATCTAGGTTGGATATCTGGTGTTGATATGGGATGCGAGAAATGAAGATAAAGGAAAACATGGAAAGTTTGATCACCTTTGTATGGGACCATACAAAGTTGGAGTGTACTGTGGAGACAATGCTTATTTCTTGAAAGGACCGGATGGAGAATGCCTTGGTTGGGGGCCTGTAAATGGAAAGTTCCTCAAATGTTACCTGATGTAATAAAATATTTGTAAGTCATTCGTCATTGTAAATAGTCACTCAATTTGTGTCAAGTCAGTAGGTCAGAAGAAAATTGAAGCCCGAAGTGAAGGCCCTAAGTTTATGCTGAAGTATTAGAGGTTGTTTCATCAAGTCCAATTTTTTTTTTCTATCTTTCATTTATAATACTTAGTATCTAGACACCAAATAAAGCCCAATGATCAGGCACTTGATCTATTGTTCTTTGCTACCTCACAGGGAGGATAGCATCCATGTTGGAGCCAATTGTTAGCGCCACCACTTTTCTTTCCATTTAGAGTCGATTTTGAGTCATGTCACGATCCATGTGCCCAAACATGTGAAAGCAGGTACGTAGCACCATGAGGGTGAAGTCAACAAATGGATGGTTGGCCTTGGAAGTGGGAAAGGGTGTCAGAGTCAGAAACTGTATACGTAGTACGAGCATGTCTTTTCCCAAAAGGTTGAATACCGTTAAAACCCAGTCCTACACACCCCTGTTGATTTAAATGGTTAATATAAGGTCACGTTGGCAAGTGTCACAGTTATTATCAGTTCATCATGAGGGCCGAAGGAATGAAGAATTGCATCATTCATATTATCCATGCATAGCAAGTCGTATCACCTACACTCCACACGCCAAAATTTTCCATGAACAACCTGAAGGTCAAATTGAAACATCTCATCGCCATAAATTCATTGATTTCCAAAAATTTTCCCTCTCTCGACCTATTTGCTATAAATCACAGATGCTTAGCATGCTCTCCAGTTGTAGAACCTGGTTCAAGTTGTTTTTCGTAGTTTTCCCTTTGCCAGTTCAATTGTTTCGGAAATTCTCCCTGATACATTCATTCAAAGGTGTGCGTTGGGTATACCTTGGTCACACCATGGAGGCTCCTCAAAGTATAGGAAAGGGCACATGGAGCGGAAGAAATGCAATGTCTAAACCTCAGAGAAATTGGGATTCTTTCACGCCTACAACAACCATTCCCATAGAGGTAGAGGAAATCCTTCTTTCACCTACAGAAGAGATCATTTCAAGACGTGGGATAGTTGAAGCAGAGAAATTCACATAGAAGAGGGAGACGGCAGGAGCCTCCTCCTCTAAACAGAAGTTGCCTTGGAGGAGAGGACAACCGATAAAGAACGAGTAGATCATGAAGATCCATCTTCCAGAAGGATTGTGCAGCGGACCTATAGTTGAAGGACTACTCAGGCACATCACCCACCTAGAGCTTGTTGGAGACTTGAGTCGGGAATGCAGGAGAAGAACAAGGTGGGAAGGAGCCATGGGAACAAATGAGGAAATTGCATCTCAGCAGCTGAGGCAAGAAAAGTTGGCTATTGTCGAGTTGTATCGGGAGAATGGGGAATTAAAATGACAGCTAGCGACAAAAACAGTGGGGGCATCAGCTACACAAAGTCACAGAGGGAACATGGTGTGGCTAAAAGGGTAGCTTAAAGAGGCTCAAAATGTTATTTTCTAGCTGCGAGAGGCACAAAAGATGGCAGAGGAAAGGCACACAGAGCATCCCGGTGAGCGCAGGGAAACCAAACAGGGAGTCTAAGTGGCTCTTGTTAGCGCACAAGGAGAGAAAGCTTAATGAACAACATTCTTATTCATAACAATTTTGAGTAATATGCATCCTCTGAAGCATCTCACCATTTTGATAACAGTCACGAGAATCTAGCAATTGTTGTTGCATGAATCTCTCCAACTAATAGGCACACGACAGAAGCATGAAACCAACGTTGCATACAACAAGTTTTGGAGAGACACATGTTCGTTGGAATGCCCAATCAAGAGATACAGCGAAACTTTTTTCCTACGTTGAACCCTGACCGATGATCATACCACGTGGTGAACCCGAAGGCAGTTGCTAGTAGACATAAATTATTGTTGTTATTTTTAGATAGTTCCATACGAAGAGTTTCTGGCGCATGTGGCGCGGGTTTTCCTAGTCTAGGTTTAGCAGTTAGAAAGTAGGGAAGCCCAAATGGCACCCTCGCTTATATATTTCATATTTTCGATGTAAACCAAGTTAGTTGGCAATTTTCAGAAACAAATGCTATTGTATGAAGTCTGAGTCTTGACCGAAATTTAATGCAAAGGTCCTATGATTTGATGAAAAGATTCTAGTTATGATAGTTGGATGTATTGTGTCTCTTTCTTTGCATATGTGCTTCATGTTGTCTTTTATTTCATATCTCATATAGTCTATTTCGGAATGAATTTTTGAACCTGCGGATTCGTTGTATTGCACCCCTTGTTCGCGCCACTTAGACAAAACATTTTCCTCTCAAGCTAACTCTGAACTCGTCCACAGCGATGATCTTGAGTTACTTCTTGTGTTTTTTCTCCCGCCACACTTTGCGTTTTACACTGAAGGTTGTCGCTCGCCTAGCCTTTCCCTCTCGAATCCATCCACTGAGTCATTTGTTTTTGTCTCTTCCTTAGACCGGCCCCATATCCTGAGTTTTACTTTTCTGCGCCAATATAACCAGAAACATTTTATTATCGGTGTTAAATCTAGCCACTGTTCGCAAAGCCATATCCTGCGCGGAGACCACGCCATTTCTGAGAGAGCCCTCTCCAGATCCGAAGGGCTAGTTTCGGGTCTCAAAGTTGGTTGAAAATGTTACCTTTGTCATCTGTTCATCAGCCAAATAGATTTACGAAGTGCTAACACTTCCCATACCTAGCCTAACAGGGGCACATCATTTCATCGGAAGACATAACAGTGGATCCAACAAGGGGATGGTCAGCACCAAGGAATGTTTCAGAAGTTAGATATTTTATGAGATTGGTTGGATATTATAGGATGTTTATAGCATGTTTCTCAATTATTTATAATCCCATCACTTCTTTAAAAAACAAGGGAACTAAGTTTGAATGGAAAGTAGAGTGTGAGGGAAATTTTTCAGTTATTGAAGTAGTTACTTACTAGTGCACCTATTTTGAATATTTCATATCCAAATGAAAAAAATTTGGTATGCACCGATGTAAGCAAGGAAGTACTTGGTGGATTCCTTGCTCAAAATGGACATGTAATTAGTTATGACTCCATAAATATTAAAGAACATGAGAGGAACTATGGAACAAATGATTTGGAGTTTGTTTCCATAATACATACATTGAGAATGTGGAGGAATTATTTTATGCGAAAGAAATTTGAATTGAGGATAGAACATAGTGGTCTGAAATATTTATTTGAACAACCAACTTTAAATGCTAGGCAGACAAGATGGGTGGAATTTCTAAGCAAGTATGAATTTGACATCAAGCATATTAAAGGAAAATAAAATAAATTTGTTGATGCACTCAGTAGAAAGGGTACATATCATCCATGCTACATCCATTAGTGTGCATACATCATATTTAAAAGGAATAATTTTGGAGGTTGTTGTTATAGACCCACATTATGTATAGGTAAAATAAATCTTATAGCAGGAATATGTACAACAAAAATATAAAGTATATAAGATGAGAGAATATGGAATACTTATGCATAAGAATAGAGTTTATGTTCCTAACTCCAAGAAGTTAAGGACATTGGTGTTTAAGGAAATGCATATGTTCCATATGCAAGACATCTCAGTTACCAGAAAACAATTGCAACAATAAAAATCCAACGCTTTTGGCCAAGAATGAAAAAGGACATTGTTGATTACATTTCCAAGTGCATGGAATTTCAAAGAGTGAAAGTTGAGCATAGACACCTAGAAAGTTTGCTACAACCATTTCTAATGAAAGAGCTGAAATGGGAAGTGGTAACCATTGATTGTATCACAAAGTTTCTCAAGACAACAAGGCAACATGATTCAATAATGGTAGTCATGGAAAAACTCCAAAGGTTTCACATTTTATTCTAGTCAATATGACTCATAAGTAAGCTAATATTCCAGAAATATATATGAAGTAAACTTCTAGGTTGCATGGAGTACCTAAGGTAATTGTTTCAAATAGAGATTCAAAGTTTACTTCATAATTTTGGAGAGGATTGTTTAAGGGATTTGGCACGGGTCTAAATTTTATCACCACATATCATTTACATTCAAATGGGAAGATAGAGAGAGTCAATTGGGTGATTGATAGCATCTTAAGGATGTATGTGATGGATAAGGCATCTAAGTAGGATGGTTATTTTCATTTTATTGATTTTTCCTACAACAATGGGTATCAAAATTCATTAAAGATGAGCCCAATTGAATCTCTATATGGTATAAAATTCAATACTCCAATAAGTTTGGATAACCCAATAAATAGAGTAGTACTTGGGATATAATTTCTCAAGGACATGGAAGAGAAGATGGTTAAAATTAAGTAGAATTTGAAGGCAACATAAGATAGGAAGAAGAGTTATGCAGATAAGAACAAGACAAACAAATAATTTAAGGTGGGAGAACATGTATTTTTGAAAGTGAAGCCTAAGAATATTTCATTGAAGTTGGGCAGTTGCACTAAGATGACATCAGTATTCTATGGTCCATTTGAGATATTGGACATGATAGGACCAGTTGCATACATGCTTGCATTTCTTTCTTCGATAAATGTGCATAATGTGTTTCATGTATCCTTGTCTAAAAAGTATATCCATGACCCTAACCATGTCATTGATTGGAATTTGATTCAGGTGGATTCAAAAGGAGACTTATGGGTACATCCAGTGTGTATAATCGACAAGATGGTCATGGTGCTCTAGAAAAAATCCATAGGTAAGTTAAATGTCCATTGAATATGGTATAGCCCTAAATAAGTGACATAGGATATGGAATTTTCAATGTGGGAGGCATAATCATAGTTATTTTTTGATTTTTTATCAATGTTGTTATACATGTACACCTTCATGGTGATGTGAACTAAGGATAGTGCCAAAATAGGGGGAGTGGAATGTAATACCCCTATTTTCATCCCCATATTAATAATGTAAATGTGTACATGATGAAAGGTCAGAGAGACTAGTAACATAATCAATTTTGATTATTAATAACAAAATACATCACTCATTTCATATGAACAAGGATAGATTTATAGGAGGCTATGATTCCACGAAAGAGGGGTTAGCTAAGGGGATATACCCAATTATTATATTTTATTAAACCCATATTTGAATTAGTGGGGGGAATGAATTGCATGATCTTCTTAAAGGAAGACACATGGTGCATTATGAGCATTGGAACTTGGGGAAAACTGTCCACAACTAAGAATATATAGATCTTCCAACAGTGATATGTCCTTACCAAATTGTATTGGAGCCCTAGAAAGAAGTGGAATAGCCTGAGGTATTGCATTGTAGAGAAGGGGATTCCTTTTTTGGGGTTGTGCAAGCTGAAGGGGAAAGAGAGATGGTAATTTGATATTGTTGTGTGATTTGATAGAATGTAATAGCATGAGAGCTTGACTACCTATGTGATATTAGAGTTGGACTAGGCACATGTCCTTGTGGATTAAGAGCCTTGGGTCGAGGGTGACCTGGTACTAAGAAATTTGGAGCCGAAATGTCTATGGTTGGGTGGAACATCTAACATCTACAACCAGTTGGTGTGGTTATTTGATAAAGATAAGTGTTCTCTATGTATTATATTCATGATTTGTTTTATTTTGTTATTTTTTGTTGTTTAATGTTGTAAATATATTTAAATGTTAGTGTTGTGTGAGAAATGTGCTTTCTTGTTTATATATATGAATCATAATGGTTTTGCATGAGCCAATTGAATTGTTTCATTCTTATTTATTTGTTGAATATTGTATTAGATTTTAAAAATTAGTTCAATAATGTGAGTTCTTGAAGTAACTTGTGATTTGGGTACATTACATCGGTATATTAGAGAATAAATTTGATGTGGTGTGATCTGGCGGGGATTTGGGCATGTTACGTCTTTCATAAAGTGAGCTCCAGGGAAACTGACTATGAGTGAACCATTTTCCTCATAACCATAGTCAAAAACTTGTTGGATTCCACCCCCTTTGTTTGGATATGAGACCACCAAGGAAAAGAAGAGTTTTCAAAGATCCCAAATCACTCTTCTTTTTACCAAAGGCTTCCAAACCAACCTAGAAAGCCAACAAAAGTGTAGAGGTTGGAGAAAGTACTTCCATACTTAATCGTGGTGTCTAAATCCACATTATAGTTCCTATTTAATCTCTCCATGGATACTATGATAGTTGGGTTTCTCTTTTCTCATCAATAACTCTATTCTCTTCTCAAGAAATCATTTTTTCTCAACCCCCTCTTCCTAATTTGAATTTTTTGTTTTTTTCATGAATGAAGGAGATGGGAAGGAAGAGTCTTAATCCAACTCTTTCACTTACTTAATTATAGGGATCAATATTCCTAGTTTAAATCTCCTTTATTACATGAATATAAGAATTAGTTGCTTGAATATAGGAGGTAGGTAATTAAGGATAGGAAATAATCACTTAAAGTAATAAATCATTTAACTAGGCTTATAATTGTAATATCATAAAAGATGTTATATATAGGATATAGTAGTAACCATGAGACATAGGTCAATTCCCCCCTTATACCCCCTTACTTTTCCCCTCTGGTGGACTCATAGACCCATCGGTGTTTTCTCCCACCATTCAGCCTTGGAATCTTTCATTATATTCAAAATGATCATGTTTATATGTCTTTAAAATCAACATGGTAAGTGTAGCTCATTGCATGAAGAAAAACATAGAAATGAAAAACATAATTACAATATAAACAAGATCAAGTTCAAAGGGTTGAGCCCAAGATATTACAATAACAAAAAAGAAATAAACCATGGAGGGGAAAGTTCAAAGGAAATAATAATACCATATATTGTATGATTTGATACAATAAAAGTGCAGCATAGTAATTACACCAATTGTATTAAAGTAGGGTATAATACATGTATTTATATGGAAATGTGTTGTGCTACTACTCCATGAAACAAAATTGTAGCTAAGCAATTAGGAAAACATACATCCTCTGTGTAACCCAACAATTCTCTTTAAAGTTTAGGATAATACACCACATTAAAGAATAAAAACAACCACCATTCAATATGTTGGTAATTACATAGTGTTGTGATATGCCACCTAGCCTAGATTCATGCTAAAAAATTCCTCCTTATATACTTATTTGATTTTGGTGGAATTCGTAAGATTGAATATCCTCAAATTGCAACCTTTTAGTTCCCTAAGGATTCAACCCTACTCAAAAGACATATATGACAATAGTACTCTAAGAAAGTTGCATTATAGAAAAGGAATTTGAGTTTTCATCATTGAATAGATAAGGGAGATGAACATACTCAATGGCATATCTAGGAACATAGAATTATTTTTCTTTCCTTCACCATTCTTGTCTTTACCATCCATCACCTTTGGATTCATCATCACCCTACTTATAATCAACCCGGTTTCTCCTTTTTTTTATGCACCACCCTTCTTCACCCACCACCACCTTCCTTATTCTCTACCCTTATTTCTTTCCCACATCATTATGATCCCCTTCCTAATTGTTTCCAACCTTCTTCAATGGGATGATATTGATATAATTCCTAATATTATAATTAAAAAACAGACGGATCAAATGTATGTATTAGAGTGAGTCGTGTATTTTTGTTTTTTCTTTTGGTTAACCAAGCATGCTCTGTGGGATTTGGTAGGCAAGCCAAGAAAAGTTTTATGTTTCTTGCAATTTGTATATTGTAGAGTAGAAATATTGTCAAGGATAGTTATGGAAGCTCTAACTCTGGCATGAGTTTCTATTCTTATATAATTCATTCTCATTGTGTTATTCATGTTGTTGAATGTAGTGATTGGAACGATTGTTGAATTTCTTCTAGATAGGGAAAATTTTAAGAACCATCCCTAAGTACATAAAGATAAAAAAAAAAATGGGCTAATCTTCATGATACATACAGTGATTTCAAGGCTATTTATTTATCATTTAATATGTATATACAATGTTTTAGGGAATATTTCATTGAAATATAAAATATTCTAATTTATTGGTGAATCTTGCAATGAATTATAAAAAAATTATAAAGTCTTAGTGAATATTTCGGTAAATGTCATTGCCACAATATCATGGTGTCAAATTGACAAAATATGTAAACTACAACATGTAATTTCTATTGAAATGCTATAGCTATGGAGATCACAATGTATGACACATATATAACTATAGAACATATCATGAAATAGTGAAGAATGAAACACTAATACATATGTTTTAATCAATTAACCTTGTGATTACAAAGTTTCTCCAATGCATGCTTATAGATCTCCAACTCTACTTGGATGATTTGTTGATTGTGGTGTACAATTAATAGAAAAAAGTATGATTCAAAATTAAATGTCAAACATGATTAATATAATGAACAAGATGAAAAACCTTTTACAATCAACATTGTCTATTAACAAATAGTCCAGTATTCATTAAGATTCTAGACTTGTATACAAAAATACAATTTCTACCCTCGGTTGACAAAGCATAGAAATATATAAATTATGATACAATTCAAAAAAATTATAAAGGTGTTCCAACCAATGTACAATGCAATACTAAATTTCCAAATTATAGTAAAGATTAAAACAAAAACCCTAAAAAAACCTTGATATACAAGGGAAACTATCACAAGACTAGAATTTTTGTTTTGCTTGAGCATCCCATACCACTCAAGAATCCTAGTTATCACACGACACCAACATGAACTTTCGAGTTGGGAATGACCATAAACCGCTTGTATCACCTGAAATTGTTGAACTTATTCTTATACTGTTAGGGGGGGGGAATCAGTATAAGATACTTTTTACTTTAAATGGGCATTCATCACTTTAAAATAGTAAATGCATGTAAACTCAAATCATAGTATATAGATATTAGGTTGGAAACCCTTGTGGGAGAAAATGAAAAAAAACTTATCTTTATAAATTTCTATATGCACCAACCTATTGTTACAAATATTGTAGGCACCAACCTAATTTAGATACCAATATCTTAAGCTAAGAACCAACTCAACAATATATTGTGTATGCACCAACCTACTAGAGACACCAATGTCCTCAGTTGAGCACCAACTTAGTAAGACTTGTATCAGCACCAATATAAGATATGCATACACATAGTAATTCTAACTTCACCTACATGCTTCATACTTCATGCATTTCACAACATTATATTACCCTTAACTTTCATGCTCAAGTGCCTCTCCTTGCTTCATACCCTAGACATATCTTCAAACCCTAGTTAGATTTAGATTCCATGCCATATTGAACATCATAGTATCATTCCCATAATATAATTCCATACTACAACATCACAACCTCAAAACAATACACTTTGTAGCATCATAGACCTTAGTCCTTCATAGATCACCCTTAAAAATCCAATAAAACTCATTTTGTGCAATTTTAAACCCAAAGAATACTCCCCAACTCCTCTTGGGCACCCCTGATCTCTTATGTGCACTTGTACTTTCTCTTCTTGCATATATTATCTTCAAATGTGCACATATATCCTATATTTATAGTTTTTTTGCATTCACTTATGGGGATGACTTGTAAAATTGTTTGGGTCGACCTGTACTTTCTAGCTGGGTTGAATTGGAAGAGTCGTTCATATCTCCTTATTAATATGGAGTTAGAGGGAGTGATATATAACATTGGAAATGTCTCAGAATAATATTTTCAACCATATATCCTATGATCCCATTTGATCTAGGACTTAAGAGTGAAAATTCCTTCAACGATAGGGTATCCAAAATGATCATAAAAAAATACAAAAACAATATTTCCAACAATCTCCATCTTTCAATATTAATAGTGGACATTTGTAGCCTCCCCCTATATTTTACATCAATGACAACAATATTCCCAACAATATCCCCCTTTTCCATTGATGGAAACCATTAGTCAATTATGTAATACTCCCCATGTATTCAATTATTCCTATGTCTGCAACTTCTCCCCCTTTGACATAAATCGAAAAGGGATGCTCAACCTAAGCTTGTGCTTCCCTTTACCAATGAGATCTGAGGAATTTCATTCCCAAATTATGTTTGAGATATTAAAATGTGTCTCTGGGAAGGGGTTTAGTAAAAATATCTACAACTTGTTCTTTGGTACCAATGTATTCCATCTTAACACTTTGCTCAACTATTTTTTCTCTTAGGAAGTGGTATTTGATGGGAATATGCTTCATGTTTTAGTGCATAACAAGATTCTTTGAAATATTGATTGTACTTTCTTTTTGCAAATGATTGAGATTGGTTGATCATATTTTACCTTGATATACTTCAGTGTCTTCTTCATCCATATAATTTATGTGCAACATGTTGTTGCTACAATATATTCAGCTTCTGTTGTGGATAGAGAGATTGAAGTTTACTTCTTACTCAACCATTATACTAGACAAATTCCTAGAAATAGTTATACTCCACTGGTACTTTTCTTATAATTAATACTTCCTTCCCAATTTTCATCTATAAATGTTATTAGAGTGAAGTCCTTGCATCTTGAATACCACAAGCCAAAGTCCAATGTTCCCTTCAGATATCTGAATATTATTTTTACTTCTTACACATGTGTCTCCTTTGGTGCATATTAAAATCTTGCAACCAAACCTATTCTTTGCATACTTCATGGCCTTGATGTTGTCACATATAGTAGGCTTACAATCATTGACTTGTACAATGTTTTATTTTCTCTGGAGATTCATCATCTTTTCTCAACTTACATCTTGTGATCATGGGTGTACTAACAAATGCACAATCTTCCATTTTGAATTTCTTCAACATTTCCTTGATATATTTGGTCTGAAAAATGAATATTCCTTTTTTGGATTGAGAAATATGCAACCCTATAAAGAATGACAACTCTCCAAGGATGGACATCTCAAATTATTTTTTCATTTCTTCCGCAAACTTTTGGCTCATTATATCATCATTACTTCTAAATATGATATCATCCACATAAAAAACAATGATCAACATATTTTCATTGTATGTTTTGATTTAAATATATTTTTTTGCAACTCCTCTTTTGAAACCTTGTTGTTGTAGGTATTTTTCAAGTCTTGAATACCAAGCTATGGGATCTTGCTTTAGTCCATAAAGTGATTTCTTCATTCTGCATACATTATTTTTTTTTATGACAATTTAAATTCTTTCGTTTTTTCAATATATACTTCTTCTTCTAAATTTCCATTTAGAAAGGATAACTTGACAGCCATTTGATAGAATTTTAAATTCTTGAAAAATGAAAACGCCAAAAATATTTTGATTTCTTCTAATCTTGCAACTGGATCAATTTTTTCTTCAAAGTAAATCCCCTCAACTTGAGCATACCCTTTATAGACCAATATTGATTTATTTCTTACTACTTGTCCATCTTCATCCAATTGTTTTTGAAGACCCATTTGGTGTCAATCATATTCATGTCTTTTGGTTTGGGAACAAGTTCCCACGTCTCATTCTTCTCAATATGATTAATTGCTTATTTCATAGTTGTTGGTCACTATAATTGCTTAATTAATTTTGAACAACCAAGTGAAACATAAATTATCAACCCAGAAAAGTCTTTTGTTTCAAAGATAGCCACGCACAGTATATGGTCAATTCCAAAAGCAACTTAGTGTTGTAGTAAAGAAATCTATACTAACTATACTTGCTTGAATGAACTGAAGCTCTGAATTAAATCACAGGAAAGTAATCTCCCTATTGTAGTCCTTAAAG
>JZKD02S2169514.1:27015-42457 GCA_000966675.3 Picea glauca | reverse complement strand
TTCCTGTTCCGTCATTTCCTTACCTATAAGTTAGAAAAAACAGTAAAGTAGAACTGATGCTTACCAACGTCAAAACCTAGATCTTCGCTCTGTTTTGGGTTTGTGCCATAAATATTTTATTTTCAACAACGTACGGGCAGGGTATCTTATTCATGAATCATGATTATGCTGGCAGAAATTAAGTGCAATGTCAATATCTCTTCTTACAGTACATATGATGCTAAATATTATCACATATGATACGGCTCTTACTAATGATCATGCTGGCAGAAATTATGGGCAATACTGTCATTTCTTTTTACAATAATAAAACGTCGCTTCCCGGTTCATTATTTGGACTTTTTGACATTGCTCATACTTTTGTTCACTCTATACCTTTTTGGTCTACATCCGATGCAGTCATTTCCATCACATTTACGTTCAGAACAATATACACGATGAAATATTAGAAAAAGATCTCCTTACCATGAAAAAACAAGTTTCTCACAAACCTCGTAAGGGTATTGTACATACGAATCTCACGTTGTGGTGAACTTCATGGTAGTAAATGAGATTTTCTGTGTTAATCCAAAAATGTGCTTCGAGTTACCACTACCAATTATCCAATGCTCGTTATTTTCTCTTCAATAGGAGATGTCAAGCTACCGACAGATTTGATTTAGYTGTCTCATCAGCTTCATTTATTGATCAAATTGTTCTTCGTGGCTCTTATGTAATGCTTAGTTGATGCTTTTCTCCATGGAGGAAATATGAGTTTGCCCTTCTCAAGAGGAGTTGTTGGACTAAATAACATTTTGGGTGAATAAATGTTGTATCAAAAAATGTTTTCTAAATCTCGTCTTATAAGAAGAATTGGTTTAGATGAAAATATTGAATAGCTTTGTACATGTTGTAGTGTAAGATTTGCAAATTATGATTTATGTTATCTAATACTATTTATTTGAATGTTAATGAAGGCTGGTCTAATTATTAATAATCTTCAAAATGATTATTGACTATTATGTGAATGTCTAAACTTGTTAGAAGATAATGTATTGAAAAAAATTGTAAAAAAAATTAATCAAATAGCCCACACTACACTAGACTTATCTTATTTCGATGACTAATGTAAGCTACTAAAGCAATCATATACACTAATGTATTTCAATGATTAATGTAGGAAAACATCACTATAACTTTTATAAAAATAAACGTCATCATAGTCCCTCAAATTTAGTGAGGCCAAGTTTCATGCATTGAGCTAAAGAGTTTGATCAATAAGAATTCAAACTTTGTAAAGTACTAAGAGATATACTAGTGTTAAAGTATTCTTATTTGTATAAGATATTTGATTTATATTTCATGATGTTAAATGTTTATGGTGTATACCTAAGGGTATGTGATCATAATACACATCGAAGTGACATGGATAGAACATCAAATGAATTAGACACACAACAACAAATTAGCCATACACTTGTTCAACAATGGTACTCCAATGAATCAATGAATTCATTTCAATGTACAAAAAAATAAAACACCACAATCATGCAAATTATATCCATAACAATGGTCCAAACTCTTAACCTTATTGTAGTCATATATCCATCTCAAGTCCTTGGATTCTACATAGATCTACAATTATAGAAGGATTCCATTCAAGAGACAAAGGACCTTATTCCTTCCTTAGGATTCAATTTATATACAAAGTTAAAAAACACCATGTAAGTGTATGGTGATTGATATTTTTTTCACTTTATCATCATAATTAGAATTCCAGTGGCTTCAATTATTGAGCTCTAAACCATTCCTGAACCAATCTATAATATTCAAAATTAAGGCAATTCAAATTTTCTCATTAATGTGGTGAAAGGCCAAATGTTAATCACAATAACCTTCCTGATTACATGCCTTCTATAATGCCTTTGAATTCCATGTATCTACCATTTATTTGTCATCAAATTTCAAAACTATTCCCGAGTTAATGCTTGAACCCATATAATGAGATGAACAAATAGCATTTTCCATCCTTCAATTTTTCTAACAACTTTGCTCGATGTAGTGAAGTGGGGGATCTTGTGGTTATTTCCCAATAGGGAGTCTGAGATAATTGCTTCTATTTCCTTGTTGTAAACAACAATCTCTATAATTGCTTCTATTTCCTTGTCGTAAACAACAATCTCTAGTGCCACCGTGACTAGGATTGATTTACCCTTGTAGTGTAGCTCGGCCTTGAGAGGGGTTACCTAAATGAAGAGTTCATACAACCCCTTGGAATCTTCGATTAGTAAGGAGAACTACTTGAGTGGAGTGGCATAGGTTGGGATTAACCCAACATAGACTTGAAATAACCCCCAATTACTTGGTTATTAAGGTGAGTGTCTAGTTCCATTTGGCATAGGGAAAGATTACCACAATAGAGAGTTGAGGGAACTCCAAGAAATATCTCGTTCCTCTCGACCTCCCAATTAGATAAGGATATGCCCGTGTACCTATTAACAACATCATTAGATCCAAGTTCTGAGTACTTCATTACCATTGTTGTAAATAAAGAAAAAATAAATTGAATTATTTTTTGTTCGATGTGATATTGTTTGATCCCTAAGGTTAATCCTGCATCAATTAGTTTCTCATTAATTTGCAATGATAGTTGTACCTGTGTTGTTAGTTTTGAGTTGACGTAATGTTGGATATTCATAATGGGATGAGAACTTAAGTGGTGTAGTTGTAGGGGGCACTAACTCATCGATGTTAATGTCCATTGCAATTCATTAGGAGTCCTAATTTGAGATATGTTGTAGGTCAAGGTGTACTATTAAGATATGTTAATGTGAACTAATTTCAAAGTATTGATGGTTGGTTGAATGGAATTTTAGTGCTCGAAGAAGAATTGTTTTTTTTTAACCCTAAACAATAGTGTTCTAGTAAAAATGTTTTGTCTCACATCCTTATTGATTGCCTAAACAATTTATATAAATTCAACCAAATATATGGATAAACTTAAATTCCAATTTTGCATTAGATATGACTTTGAGATTGACATCCTATGAGTTATTCCACATGAGATTTGAATACCACTTCATATGGATCACCGAGTAATATATATAATAGGTTATGTTTTATTATTTCTTATTTATGAAGATCATAAGCCATGTTATTGGATGTATACAAGAAATATAGTTTTCAAAGACATCTTGATATCCTTAATAAATTTCACAACTTCTCTAAAATAAAAATTAATGTGAAAATGAAAATGGTAACAGTATTAGATATCAATGAGAAAAGACATATCAATCACATGTAATGTTGAGAAATTAAATGTGGCTTGTTTTGACAGGTACTTGAGCTTTGAACCTAATTCCACTTATAATTGGAACTCTTTATGGAGAAACATGTGATAAGAGGTATGATGGTCCTCTATTTTATGCAAAATAAATGTAGAAAAATTTAGTGGTAGATTAAAGAAGTCATGTTTTATAACATTGATCCAAACAATAGTTTTGTATAGTTGTCTAATTTCGTTTGGGTTCAATTTTCTTAAAACAAAAATCTTGTAAATTAATTAAATAAATTTAAAAATTTGCTTTTTAGAGGTTTGGGGTTAAAATTTTAGAGGTTTGGGGGTAAAAATGCAATCATTTATATATGTTATCCAAATAATGCATTTGAACATTAAGAAATTATTGGACCAAGCGAAAATTATAATGGAAGAGAGGTTGGTTCTTGAATAAGATGAAATATATTAAAAAATTGGGTTATTGGAAAAGAACATTATCAAGATAAACCTTTATCCCTTGGAGTCTTGGTATTAAACAAGGGTAGTTGTAGAGCAACAAGTCCCTGCCATGAGTAGGAAGCACATGTAGGTAGGTTGTGTGTTAGAGTAGGAAGGACATGTATGTAGGTTGTGTAGTTTGTGTGTTTGGAGATGGTGAAGAAGCGAAGATAACATCCTCCATTTCACAAGGAATGACTTCACACACCATGTACGTATAGGATATACTTTTCCTTCTGAGACCGGTTTTAGATTCGGTGAAAACACGCCATATGTTTCAATATATGAATGTGAATGTGATTTGGAGAAGGTTTGTGAATATATATGCATCTTCTTCCACCTGGTTTGCATGCATGATGTCCATGCATCATCTCCAACAATTACCAACTCTGTCCCAACTGCTTGGTATAATGGCGAGTAAGAACCGATTTGCATGCATGATGCTCGTGCATCATCTCCAGCAATTACCGAATCTGTCCCAATTGCTTGGTATAATGGCAAGTAATAACCCTCTTCTGAGATTCGTTTTCAATATGAGTGAAATATTGAGCCAACTCTAAAATTGTATTCAAGCATTTCTTTTAGCTTACGATTCAAGAACAAACTCTGTAGAATCTGGTATTTTTAACATTGTCGCTAAAAAACTAATGAGGGAGGAACGCTCTGTCACAGACTCACAGGGAGGCTGTGGTTCGAGAAAGTATGGATTCTAGTGCCTTGCCCCTTGAATTTTTTCCATTCAGTTTTTAAGATTAGGATTTTTTTGGCTCCAATGAAGTTCTAGAAGAGAATTCAATCGTAATGCTCTTGTTTGGGGATTATCTGCACTGGGAGTGAACTTAGTGCTTATACAGGTGTGTTGCACACACTAGAAACCCCTCAAACATGTGTACTAAGGAAACACAACTGTTGAGCTGGTTAAGTGTGATGGGAGCACAATTTTTTACCATACATAAGTGTTTGGGATGCAATAAGCTTAGATAGAACCTACACCAATAGTTAACACAACTTCATAGCAAAGACTTGTAGTGCTTTCCAATACCTGTTGTTTCACTTGAAGTCATGGAAATTGAGAAATGGGCATCTATTAATGTGGTCATTGATGCTTTGAGCATGAAATATGTGACGAGTCCATCTATGCAGGTTCAAAATAGAAAGGATCCATCAAATAGTTTTCAATACTCAAGTGGGGTTTAACAGGACACTGTGAAGAAGGTGCATATTGACGATCATGCCACCAAGCACACACATATGGATTGTGAGATAAAGGCACTAAAATTCTTGGTTGGTCATTTCATATGATAGACACGAAGATGATCATGCTTTTCCAAGGATAGAATGTGCATCAATAGACATTATAGTACTCAGGCTCAATTACTGGAAGGCTTCCCTATAAGTGTTGATCTAAAAAAAAAGGTTGGTTTGGGTCCACCAAAGATTCAACATACAAGTCATCTTCATATAATTGTAAAAATCTAAAAGTTGCGATACATGAGAACCACTTTTCTTCTTCAGAAGTTCTTGTTTTAGATAATATAGACACAAATGTATCCTGTTGTGATGTGTTAAAGGTTATGTCTGATCTGACTTATAGTATTGTTCTAGTATATATTGCCCCATATCTATATTTTAAAAATTCTACGTGTGGATTTGTATTGTTCCATAATTGTCTAAGTGTGATGAAAGCGTATGTTTAAGGTTAAATCGTGAGCGATAAAGATTTTGCAGCAGTGACTGCAGACTTTTAGGAAATACTTTCAGGGCCTTGAACAATTTGTTGAATTGAAAACAATAACTGTAGCTGCAAGAGGTAGCTAAACCAAAGTTTAAGCAAAGGCATAGAGGTACAATGAAAGTTATCATCTGCACAAATTGTTGAACTGCAAGGAAAAAATCAAGGTATGGACATATCATGCTTAAAGATATAACTTTTGATGTCTTCTTGAATAAATTTGAAGACTTTTTGAACAATTCTGAATAGAACAAAAATGAACAATTTGTTGAATTGAAAACAATAACTGATATAACTTTTGATGTCTTCTTGAATAAATTTGAAGACTTATAACTTTTGATGTCTTCTTAAATAAATTTGAAGACTTTTTGAACAATTCTGAATAGAACAAAAATGAACAATTTGTTGAATTGAAAACAATAACTGTAGCTGCAAAATTAATGAAATTCAAAATCAATGAAATTCAAAGCAATTCCTTGAATATCTTCACAGAGTTTTTATACTTTTTTCTTTCATTTTAATGAATAACATTAATACTCGCCAGTGTACTAGAAGGTTTAGACCACCGGTAGTGGCAAATGCTTAAGGCTCATCTTCTAGATACACCCAACAATAGCAATGAAGATATAACTTTTGATGTCTTCTTGAATAAATTTGAAGAATTTTTGAACAATTTTGAATAGAACAAAAATGAACAATTTGTTGAATTGAAAACAATAATTGTAGCTGCAAAATTAATGAAATTCAAAATCAATGAAATTCAAAGCAATTCCTTGAATATCTTCAAAGAGTTTTTATACTTTTTTCTTTCATTTTAATGAATAACATTGTTACTCATCGGTGTACCAAAAGGTTCAGACCAACAATAGTGGAAAATGCTTAAGGCTCAGCTTCTAGATACACCCAACAATAACAATGAAGATATAACTTTTGATGTCTTCTTGAATAAATTTGAAGACTTTTTGAACAATTCTGAATAGAACAAAAATGAACAATTAGCTGAATTGAAAACAATAACTGTAGCTGCAAAATTAATGAAATTCAAAATCAATGAAATTCAAAGCAATTCCTTGAATATATTCACAGAGTTTTTTATACTTTTTTTTTTCATTTTAATGAATAACATTGATACTCATCGTGTACGAGAGAATTTTTATACTCTTGTCTTTCATTTTAATGAATAACATTGATACTCGTCGTGTACCAGAAGGTTCAGACCAGCAGCAGTGGAAAATGCCTAAGACTCAGCTTCTAGCTACACCCAACAATAGCAATGAAGCAACAACAATAAGTCACCATCTCCATTCCTTGAGCTCTTATTAGCTTGTACAACAAAGAAAATACAGGCTTATCAATGGTGGTCGATAGGGTATTAGGAATAGAGGAAGTAGAAGGGAGAGAAATGCAAGAAAGAGTTGTAAAGGACACGTATAACAAAGCCAGAAAACTACATAGGGTTGTGTCAAGAGCACTATGCAATTCATGCCACGTTGAAGGATACATTGAGTTTTACTTGGCTTTAATATATGTTCAAATATGAAACATTTAACGCTGGAGAGTAATGCTAACTTAGAATCCTAGCATTAATCGAGGAGAGTAATGCTAACTTAGAATCCTAGCATTAATCGAGGTCGAAGCAAAGCAATATGATTTTTTATACTTTTATGGTTGATTTTCTAAGTTTGAAACCAAATAAAAATATCCTTGCCTCGAAATGAGGTCAAATAAGGCGTCAAAGTTTAAAATTTAGAATAAAAAATGAAATACACCTTGAAATTTTTTCAATGTTTTTTAAAACTTTAGCTTAAAATGTCTTGAACTATGTGTAGAGTAATGAATCGATTACTATAATCCCTAGCTAAAATTAGAATAAAAAATGAAATACACCTTGAAATTTTTTCAATGTTTGTCAAAACTTTAGCTTAAAATGTCTTGAACTATGTGTAGACTAATGAATCGATTACTATAATCCCTGGCTAAAAAAAGGGACTAATAAGGTAAAAGAGAAACCGTTATCCTTTGGAATCTTGGTACTAAATAAGATTAAAAGAAGCTCTAAGCCCTAAAAGATAAAAATGTCATTTAAAAAATATAAACTCAGAAAAATGTCTACTTACGTATTTATTTTGTAACAAGGGGAAATTAAGTAGGAAGTGTATGCCATATATTAATGATTATTCGTGTGATGTTAATTGCAAAAACATTTCTCAAAGTTACATAACTTGTTGGGTTTTCCAATAAAACAAATATGCAATTATATTAAGAATGTTTTATAACATGAAAAAAAACTTACCCACAAAATAAATAAGAAATTATATTAAATATTTTAATCACACCACTCAAAAGTGAGTGACTATATTACATATTGACAATAAATGAGATCAAAGTTTTAAATATAAATTTTCTAAAAAAAATTTGGTTTTACAAATATTACAATAAAAAAATTTAATTTAAAAAATAAAAATAAATTTTCAAATTTTTTTTTATAATAATATTTAATAATTCATTATTTTATTGATTAAATTTTTAACTATAATTTTAGTAGTTGTTCCATATATAATACAAATTAGAACATCATCTTACTTATTTTTGAAGATATTAATAGAATTATAAATAGTAAGAAAACTCAATGAATTTTGCAAATATCTTTTCTTGAATTTTTTTAGGACATTAACATTATCACAATCTTAATTATATTCAATGATAATATTGTTAATATTGTTGGAATTATTAACTTCTATGTGTCTTATATACATTGATGTGTGATGTTATGACAAATAATACAAGTGTGATTGTTTCATTAGAAGGGTCCTTGATCATGGGAACTTTCAGTGTTGTTAATCCTTTGTAAATATGTAGGATTAATAAAATTATTTCTTCAATGATTGCTATAGTGTATCCTTAGCATTGCATGAGTCATTGTTTATCAATGGCTTTTGTTGTTACATGAATATCCATCGATTTGACATATACAAATAACTTTGAGTTTGTTTAATGGAGAACATTGAATGACGTAAGAGAATGGGGCCAAATTTGAGCAACCTCAGAGATTTTTGAAGAAAGTGTCCATCCCACCATTCAAAGAAAGGAGCTATGGAGTAGTTGAATAGAATCTTCGATTTGATACACTGCATAATGAAGGTGCTTATTGTGCCATGACAAAATCAAATTGTAACTTGTGGATCTTTTTGAACCCATTGGTGAGTGGGAGACACTTGAAGATGTATTAAATACTCTACATGGTGAATGGAAAAGCCATTTCAATGTATACGAGTTGAGATACTAGTGTTTGGACTATTGGAGAAGATTTTACCATTACATGATAAAATAGTCTTATACTAGTTTTTAACAAAAGGAGGAATACCAACTCTAGTGAAGTGGTTGACCCTAGCATCAATTAAGGAGAAAACAATTGTGCTATAAATTTTATTCAAGGTTATTTAACATTTTTCACCGCATAAATGTTAAAATGTCTATTATCTTCCAAACTATGAGTAAACTTTGATTTTATTGTGCAAAAAAAATTTCTAATAAGGAAAGGATTCTCTTAGCAAGATACAACTTGCTATTTGGGAGAAGTGAGAGTGGAAGGAAAAGTTGTCTCCCCTAATAGTCATGTCCATGCATAGAAAAGAGATCTTCAAGGACAATATGATATTCCTATGAGCAAAAGGGCCAGTGAATTACTAAGTGAAGAAATTGATAGTAATTACAAACAATCTAAGACAAGAACCATTGAGAATCCTTTGAGAGTGTTCAAAAATGAATTTGGCACTTTTTTTCACAAGCACAATTTTACCAAGGCAACAAAAGCTCTTACAAAGTTCTATTTAGAATATGGATTCATGCAAAGGTTATTAAAAAAGAACAAAAAAAATCAACCTCATCATTGTGTTCCTCTTGATCCAATTAAATATTAAAGGAAAGTCCTCCTAGTAGAACACCCCATGCCCATAATGTTTTAGAGAGAAAAAAGTCAAAGAAGGTGGAACAGTTTTCAAAATTTTTTCTTGTCCCCTTTCCATCGATGATATTTAGAAAGCAAAGAGGCATAATGATTGGCATTATAAGTATTTTGTTCTGGTCTTTTGTGACAAAGGGTTATGAATTTCATGAAATTAATACATGTATTGAGTCTAGTCCAATGAAGATGTGATGTTTTTATGTTAGAATTTATTATTCTAACAATTTTCACAAGAAGTATGGAAGGTCCAAGATAATGAGAGAATGTAGATATCGAAGATGTAGATGAAGACACCAAGAAAGTGCATTACTTGAGAAAAAATATAAGAAAAAATATTTTGTCATATGTGTCATCACATCTTATTAATTTTTTGTAGCTCTGTGTGGAAACAACATTGTAATGTAAAAGGCATTCCCAAGTCTACCTAATAAAGTGTGTTGTAGTTGAAAGAGAAATATAGCTACATGTATTGTCTCCTCTAGTCATTCTTTGATTAAAGGATGTTTGAAGAATGATGAGCCATAAGTCCTCAAATTGGTAGGTGCAAAGATGTAATATTAGCTTGGATACAACCCATATCTAGACTATTTTCCTAGAGAGTTGGCGAGCATTGTAGTTGGGTACCTAGGTGTCTCGGTAGATGGAAATATGTCTATAAGATGGCCAGTAGTTCATTCCTAATAGTAATGTTGATGTTAGGCCCTGGGGTACAATAGATTCCCAGTAAATCTGTGTGGTATCAGTGTTCAGCCCAAGGGCATGGTTGGTTCCCAGTTGGTATGTTGTTCAATATGGTAGTCCTATAAGTGACTGGTGGAGCATGGACGCCTTAATTTAGATATGGAAGAATTTTTTTTTAGGAATAACCATTGGGTGGTTATAATTGCAGTTAAAGACATAACGAAGTTACATTTTTCTATCTAGAGAAGACAAATGATGATGGAAAATTTAATTTTGAGTTGGAAAGATGAGATTGCAATAGGAAGGATAGAGATGTGATTTTGGATGCACCAAAGAGTTTTATTAGAGTTTGTTCTAGATGATGTTGGTGATAGTTCTTGTGGTAGTCATGGAGATCTGATGGTGATGTAGAAATAAGGTAAAGTTTGTGTGTTGTGTTAAAAAAACATAGTGACCATATGGAAATGTTAATCACACCTTGGAAATGTTAATCACCCTGTGTATTGGTCATATAAAATCTTGAGTTTGTATCTTTCCTAGAGATGGTACTATGGAGAAGTATTGTAATGGTACCTAGACGATATTATAAGATATTGTACTTGGTGTTTCCATGAGGAGTATGTAAATGATATGTATATGACATGTAAATGGCATATTAATGTAAGCCCTAGAAAGGCATGCATACCCCTTTTCCCCTTGTCCTTGATTATATAGATAAACTTGTTAAGCATAGTGAAAATCCTCTGCTATGAAGTTGGTAACACTTGGAGGATTGGTCCATTTGTTGGTTGGATGCTTATGAGTGGACCGTGTTGGTTGTAGACTATTAGAGGTACATAGAAACCTAATTTTTTTTTGTACATTCAAGGGGAGTTCATCTAGAAATTCAATAATCCATGTATTTGAAGGACATCCTACTAGACCGATGATTGCAATAGTTCAATACCCATGTATTCCGATGGATTGTTGTTTCTTTTTATAAACATTGACAATTTGATGATTCTTAGATGATCAAGGTACAAGATGCAAGTGCCAAGTTGGACTAGATAGAAACTTTACTAATAAGGAGGCTAGTGAAAGTTGTTGATGAATACCTAACATGACAAAGATTGAGACAAGTACTTGTTAAGGGGGGATGTTGGAATTATTAATTGGTCATTGTGAGGTAGAAGTTGCTAGATCTACTTGGATATTAGAGATTTTCTCCAAGTGATTGCCCCCTATTTTGATGTGTGATTGAGATATTCTCTCAACAACTAGTTACTCTCCTAAGATAATGTGTATATCTTAAAGTAAAATAACTTATATATCTTAAAGTAAAGCTTGATGTACTTATATGTATACAATTATTAATTAAATAAATCAATAGTTACACTTTTAGTGTGGAAACAATATTAACTCTCCCTGCCATTCGTTAACAAATATTTAGTTACATCTATAACTATATATTTTTGGCATTTTAACATATCTACTGAATTAAAAATATATATATATATATATATATATATATATATATATATATATATAATTAAAAAGTAAATTTTTTTAAATGATATTTATATCTAAGAAGAACTTAAAAAAATTAGTAATAAAAAATAGATTTTAACATATTTCACATCTATTTATATTAAAAAAATTGGTTAAGAGTTCTTAAGAAAACAAAAAGTATCTAGTTGGACTGAATATTTACATCCTTACTTACCACAAACAAGTTATTTAACTCAAGTATCCAGGTGGAATGAATATTTACATTCTTACAGATCACAAACAAGTTACTTAAGTGACCAAATTCTGTTTACACACATGTCCAAATCTTACAATTATATCTACAGAAATTAGGCCAATAACAAAAGGTATTGTAAAGTGTTCTATTCTTCATACTTTCAGATAAAAAAAATCAAATACAAGCCAATCCTGGGAGGACACAACCTCTGCATTTCTCAAAACACAAACCTGAGGTATGAGTAGTATCATTGGTTCTTCAAATTCAATAATGGAAAAGACCCAATACATACGTTCTGGCCAATCGAAACTTTTCCTCGTCTGAGTTCTGGCATAAGACGCAGAGCAAAATATTTAGCCAATGACAACTTGCCCAGAAACTCAAAATCAATATCCGCACAAGCAGCAGAAACTGATAGCACGCTGTCGGCAAGTCATCCTTGGCTAAATAAATAGCTTTGCCACTACATGCAAGCGCACAGATGAATGCAGACAGAACGCTTCTCTCTCCACGAAGCTCGCAATAATATTATATTTCGGAACACAGACGGAGGACAATCTGATTTCACATTTATAGTAGAAGGAGAATCCCTAAATGCTATCAAAACTGGGAAAAAGGAATCCATATTTGGAGGAGAAAGGCTTTTCGCTCGTTTCAAGGGCTGAATGAATTGATGATAATGAACTCGTTGAAGGAAGAAAATGATACGACTGTGGCGGCAAGAATCGTTTTCAACGTCAGGAGGATTAAGGCCGGCGGACGCTATCAGGAGGCTTAAGGCCGGCGGACGCTATTAATTTCTATAGGGTACAATCCATTTACTCACCTAATCAAATCCATACTTTATACGCTTCTATTCAGTAAATGGTCCATACCCTTCTAGTGGACCCGACAAGTCAGGAAATTCACAGAGTTCGCACCAATAATATATATTCACTTCTACGCCGTATTCCACACGGCTTACGACATTTATGATAATGTCGGTTAAGATGTCGTGGAGGGTAGGGAAGCCGCTGAGTAGTTGTTCGATTCTCGGCCAAGTCTTTCCTGTATGACTTCTACCAATCCCATCCTGACGTGACGCGACGCGTCTCAATGCGATAAAAGATTTGGCCCTTGAAAGAAAAAAGTAAGGGAGAAAACAAGGGTTGGTTTTGTCACAAACATGCTTAAAATGAATTGGGAATATAATCTGAGCTAAGATTTTGACAAAGTCCTAAACTAGAATGGATCGGGAATATAAGCTGACTGTAAAACGGCATGCCACTTGTTCTCTGAAATCCTTCATACCAACTTTTGTCAACTGTCTGACCATTCGCTCTTACAGAATGCTCAATCCATTCTCGATCGAACTTTATTTTTTCGTTAAATTCTACCCTAATGGCTATATCGTTCCGGAGTAGGTTAACTTGGGAGCAATAAGATTAGCTAAGTTAAAAAAATGGGTCTGAATCTGGTTAGATTTTCAGAAGTAGTTTAAGTTTTGTACGATAAAAGTTCCATGTATTTCAAAACCCTAAATAGGGTTTTGTCCCATTTTAAATCAACCCAGATGCTCATTTAAAATCACATCGTCAAAAAATCTAAAAAAATACACTCAAACTGAAGATTATTACTCATTTCTCCCTATTTAGCATACTCCATATACTGAAGATTACTCATTGCTCCTAGTTAGCCTACTCCATATCGTCCCCGTTGCCTTTTACCGATGACTGCACAACTTTAAAGCAATTTTTCTGGTCTGTACGCTCACATTTCCAATAACTGTTGTGCCTCCAGAAATATTCCCAACAGCCGATCTTTGTAGCTGTCAACTGCCATTCCGTAAAATAGAAATTCGATTGAGTTAATAGAAATATTAAATGCAATTCTCGCTATAACACCCAATCAGATCTCACATTGAAATTTAAAAACTAACATACTCCAACGTCCATTATATCCTTAATAGTTATCACAAAATCACAATGCTTGTGACTTATGACCTTGTACATGTCGACATGTTTCTTTAACTACGACATCAAATTAGGGTTCAGGTATTCGTGCCATCTCGAGAAAATCAATTTGGTTACATATGGAATAAAACGATGCCCCGGCCCCCGGATCTCCAAAAACGTGCTTCGGCTGTTTAAGGTTTTTGCAATGTGCATTTCAGCTGATTGATTTCAAAGATCCGACGTTACCTGCAGTCCGCACATTTGTCTTTTCATAGAAGTGCATCGAATCTATTACGACAGGCTCTCTCCCATACTCTCGAAGTTTTTTAAGATCACGTTCACGCGCCTGTCAGAGCAGGGAATTAGATCCATTGAAAGAAAGGAAAGAAAAGAAAATGATTTTAAAGTCCACTAGGTTAATAATAGTTTATGGGACAAACTCTCTCACATATATAATATATATTGATTTTTGTAGTTTAATCTTTTTTTATGTTTAATTTAATAATAAGTTTTTCCAATTTCTCTACTATCCCTTTGTTAATAAGTTATTCCAAAAATTAATTGTCAAGATATTTATATAATTGTCCTTAATGTTTTCACCTGCCTTCACATCATTCACACATCCTTTGCTGGCCTTCAGACAGATCATTTACCGGCTTGAGCTCCTGGGTTCTCTCCGAGAATCTGTATTAGAACCGTATGCCACTTGCATTTTGAAGATGATGTAGCACACAACCCGACACTTGCTCCTGCTCCCCCATCGGACTGCATTTTGTGGAATCGTTTGAGTACAGATCTTATCAGATCGGCTCGTGACTGTTTGTGGCTTGTCCTTGCTTGAGCTGGTGGGTTATCATTCAGGCTCTGCATCAGAACCGTATTTGGACTGCGTATCTCTCGTATTTGCAGAATCTTTTCAAGAGTTTGTGTCTGATCTCCGGATCCGACACTTATTGCAACTCGGTACCCCAACTGGTCACTACCCACGTGCTTTGTTTTTGGGACAGTTGTTCGTGTTGCAGGATCTGCGTGCTCTACTGCTTTGCCCAAGACTGATTTGTGGGTTACTCAGTTGATTCCATTACTTACAAACTGTTTACGCAACTAATTTTGTGTCGTGTGACATATGGAAACTTATGTTCAGGTCTACTCCAATATTTTACAAATACAAAACTACTGAATTTTCAACCGCGGTCCATAACGATGCATAATGATTTCCAATTTGGTTCCGTTGACTCTGACAAAGCTGATTTGGTCACCTGCTACGTCACAATTGTCATGTTTATTGGACAACTTTTTGAATCTCCGCCGATTTGTGGGAAGAATTTTTGGTTTCATGTAGGTTGCAATGTGGGTGAGCTGTCGCTTCGATTTTGTTTTGTACTGTGTAACGAGGGTAATTTTTATCATATTTGTTAAAAATATTCTACCTATTTATGAGAAGAATCTTTAGTTTTTCATAGGCTCTGGTGGAGTGTCGCTTCGATTTTGTTTTGTACTTTATAATTTATAATGACCATGATATTTGTCAAAGTTTGATAATTTGTAAATTCTATCTCAATTCACGGAACATGATATTTGTCAAAGTTCGATAATATGTGAGGGAATATATATATATATATATATATATATATATATATATATATATATATAT
>JZKD02S2169503.1:24084-42457 GCA_000966675.3 Picea glauca | reverse complement strand
ATAGGTAATGTAAGGAGTCAAATAGTGCATCTATGTGATGTAAATGTATGATAAGTGCGAGTAGAGTATGTAAGTGCTTTGTGCATGACTATAAGAGACTTGTAGAGCTAGTGCGGGTCCTTTTAGTAGATTATGGAGGGCTTAGTGTTGTAACGCAAGGAAGAAGGATCTAGCAAGCTGCGTAGATCTTCTGTCCTGTGTAGAGCAAGGGTTTTGATGGATTTTTTCTTGTAACTGATTGAATGAAGACAATAAAGAAGAAGAGTTGGTGGACGTAGCCCCAGGGTGGGGGTGAACCACGTAAACGTTGTGTTGTCTTTCTTTGTGCTTGTCTTAATGTGTTTATGTCTTCTTTTTCTAAGTGCTTTAAGATGATTAGATAGATCTGCTTATGCTTAGTGCTAATGATATGTGAGAATATTACACGATATCGGCCCACTTTTGGATCCTTTTTGGGTTTTTGGGAATATGTAATGTGAATGGGATGTTGGCCCATGGGTTTACCCATGTTTAGGCCTATTTTGTATGTCTAAATAGAAGGATAAGCAATGTAAGGAGTCAAATAGTGCATCTATGTGATGTAAATTCATGATTAGTGCAAGTAGAGTATGTAAGTGCTTTGTGCATGACTGTAAGAGACTTGTAGAGCTAAGTGCAGGTCCTTTTAGCAGATTGTGGAGAGCTTAGTGTTGTAACACAAGGAAGAAGGATCTAGCAAGCTGCACAGATCTTCTATCCTGTGCGGAGTAAGGGTTTTGATGGCTTTGTGTTTGTAACCAATTGAATGAAGACAATAAAGAAGAAGAGTTGGTGGATGTATCCCCAGGGTGGGGGTGAACCACATAAACGTTGTGTTGTCTTGCTTTGTGCTTGTCTTAATGTGTTTATGTCTTCTTTTGCTAAGTGCTTTAAGATGATTAAATAGATCTGCTTATGCTTAGTGCTAATGATATGTGAGAATATTAGATCTTCTCCATATGAATGTTCTTAGTGCTTGATCTGCTAGATCTGACCTATCTATTGATGCTAAGTTCTTAAGTACGTTATAATAGTGTGAATGTTGCGAAGCCCTGTTTTATCAGCGAAGTGATTAATGACTATATATTGAGGAACTGACAGTGCTAAGTTCTTTACTAAGTAGTACAATCACATATCTGTGTCCTAGCTAAAGTTGTAGACACCTGATTCTTTCAACCACCACTACCTCTACCTCGGGTAAGACTTCATCTGCTTCGTAGATGTTGCCGAAAGGGCCGGTAGTTAGGGCTTTGTTGGTGCGTTGTTGTAGCGTTGAACCCTGGGTCTGCCCCTATGCCAACAATATGCTTGACATGTGGCTTTGTGAATCCTCTCTAGTCTTCTCCATCACTAAAGACCTCATCCAATTGCCAAAATGTCTCCTAAAGGGGTGACGCCCTACTAAACTTAGGGTGTTATTATGTGCAAAAGTGAATTTTAAATGAATTGTTTAATATTACTTTGTTAAAGGGGGAAATATTAGGGTTGTTTACACCTAGTCTTGTGGTTTACCTCTTAATTTATGGACAAGTCACCTTAGTGACATTTTGTATAAATAAGAGATCATAAGATCTCATTTGAACATAACTCCCACTCTTGTGAGAAGTATTGGTATGGAATTTTTGCTACACTTGGAGTATTTTTCCTCTTGTGCTATGGAAAAATGCTCTTTGGTTATGGTGTGATAATGATGGTGCACTATCTATAGGAGATCATTTTCTTTCTTTTGTGGAGGTTTACTTTGGCATGTTAATTCTTTTTCTTGAATGGTATGGTCCCTTTAGTTTGCTATTATAATTTATAATTCAATATAAGGTTGTTTTGGCCAAGGCTAGATAGGGAGTATAAGGATATACACCCATATCCTAGTTTCCACCATAATTGCTAAACTTTTAAAGTTATTTTGCAAAGGTTTAGTTGAGGAAGTAAGAGGATTTTCACCCCTCATCTTCAAACCTTAGCTAGGATACTTTCCTTGGGAAGTAAGAGGATTTAGTAACCCTATCTCATTTCTTTTTGACCTCATTAACCCATAACTAAAGGCACTAGTCTTGCATTGGAAAAACAAATTACTTCATTGGGAAACATAATTTTTGGTCATTTTTACTTCTTTCAAAGTGGATTGTATTCATTGTGCCTTGGGCACCTTATAGCCACTAGGGAGTCCCCATCAAGGGGATACTTCTTGTTGTTGTTATAAAATTACATCTTCAGCCATTAGGGTTGTAGAAACCCTAACTCATTTTCTTAAATAATCTCTTATCAACCATTGGATTTTGCTCAAACTTTGCACACTTATTCTTCTTGGTCTAGCGCACTTTTTGGAAAAGTTTGAGGGGGTTTTCAGTGCATTATTTTCTTTCTGTAATGCATTGAATGTTACATCCATAAGGCTGATATAATTTTCTGTAGACAAGTGTTTACAACAATCTTATCTTTCTATGCTAGAATATTGGTCTTTCATCTTGAGTTTAGCTAGTCATCAACTAGTCTCTCTCTTGTATCTTCTACTTGATGTCTAGCATTTATTGAGAAACTTATAGTAACATATTATTTATGATATATATTGTTATCTATTTATGTAAATTAGTGATAGCAATCTTAACTTGCTGATCCAACTAACATACATCATTTCACATTGGTTTTTCTTGTGTCTTGGGGAGCTATCTCTATTCATCTCCTTCTCTTTCCCCCTAGGGTCACCTGGATCGCCTCCCTAGAGTGACCTAGTCACCCTTGAAGTGTGGGACCTACATCGAGGTGACATTGGGTGTAGAATTCCCATGTTGTAGCATTTTCTTTGTGGTTGGGTCTGGATTTTCCCAACCTACAACTTGCACTTTAACAATCTATTTTTGAATTATTTAATCTCTCTCTTAGTCATGCAAGAAAAAAAGTATGAATACATCACATTCCATTTTAATCCAGTATGGCTTCAAGATAAGAAAGTTATAGACATAATAGCATAAGCATGGAGATCAAAGGTCCAAGGATCCCCTTGTTTTATTTGGGAAACAAAACTCAAGGGAACAAAATTATCTTTGAAATAATGCATAAAATAAAATTATTCAAATCCATCAATAAATGGAAAGGAAAGTGATTGAAAAATAGTTAAAATAACTATGGGACCTTCTTAAACAATGAGAGGTGATGCAAAAATGTCACTTTGAAGAAATAAATATGTATACAAAATGCCATCAAGAATTCAAGAAGGGGATCAGGTCTCAAAGATTATGGCTAAAGTATGGAGATAAAACAATACCTTATTCCACAAGAAAGAAAAATCTAGACAACAAAGGAATAATGTCAATGAAATGCATAAAAAAGGATGGGGAAGAATCTTGAACTACCCTACATGTGACAAGGAAATTTATGTTATAGTACAATCATTGTAATAAAAAATGGAAGCACTATCTGAGAGACAAGGAGACCATCATCCACATCAATCACCAACCACTACAATATTTGTAGGGATAGAGTAAGCTTCAACAAATAAGATAGTACAAGTGGATGGTATTTTTATGACAATTTCATCTTATGATCAACTATAAGAAGGGTCTTACTAATAAGTTTATAACCTACTTTCAAGGCCACCCACACCCATCAAAACTTTGAGTGCACTTATGCACATGGAACCTTTCACCCATGATGCATACAAATAGGAATACACAAAATATGCAACCTTTCTCCCATGATGCATACAAAGAGGAACATGCTTGCCTAGAATGAAAGAACAAGTAGATTAGTTTATTANTAATGTGAATGGGATGTTGGCCCATGGGTTTACCCATGTTTAGGCCTATTTTGTATGTCTAAATAGAAGGATAAGCAATGTAAGGAGTCAAATAGTGCATCTATGTGATGTAAATGCATGATTAGTGCGAGTAGAGTATGTAAGTGCTTTGTGCATGACTGTAAGAGACTTGCAGAGCTAAGTGCAGGTCCTTTTAGCAGATTGTGGAGGGCTTAGTGTTGTAACACAAGGAAGAAGGATCTAGCAAGTTGCACAGATCTTCTATCCTGTGCGGAGTAAGGGTTTTGATGGCTTTGTGCTTATAACCAACTGAATGAAGACAATAAAGAAGAAGAGTTGGTGGATGTAGCCCCAGGGTGGGGGTGAACCACATAAACGTTGTGTTGTCTTGCTTTGTGCTTGTCTTAATGTGTTTATGTCTTCTTTTGCTAAGTGCTTTAAGATGATTAGATAGATCTGCTTATGCTTAGTGCTAATGATATGTGAGAATATTAGATCTGCTCCATATGAATGTTCTTAGTGCTTGATCTGCTAGATCTGACCTATCTATTGATGCTAAGTTCTTAAGTACGTTATAATAGTGTGAAGGTTGTGAAGCCCTGTTTTATCAGCGAAGTGATTAATGACTATATATTGAGGAACTGACAGTGCTAAGTGTTTTACTAAGTAGTACAATCACATATCTGTGTCCCAGCTAAAGTTGTAGACACCTGATTCTTTCAACCACCACTGCCTCTACCTCGGGTAAGACTTCATCTGCTTCGTAGATGTTGCCGAAGAGGCCGGTAGTTAGGGATTTGTTGGTGTGTTGTTGTAGCGTTGAACCCTGGGTCTGCCCCTATGCCAACAATATGCTTGACATGTGGCTTTGTGAATCCTCTCTAGTCTTCTCCATCACTAAAGACCTCCTCCAATTGCCAAAATGTCTCCTAAAGGGGTGACGCCCTACTAAACTTAGGGTGTTATTATGTGCAAAAGTGAATTTTAAATGAATTGTTTAATATTACTTTGTTAAAGGGGGAAATATTAGGGTTGTTTACACCTAGTCTTGTGGTTTACCTCTTAATTTATGGACAAGTCACCTTAGTGACATTTTGTATAAATAAGAGATCATAAGATCTCATTTGAACATAACTCCCACTCTTGTGAGAAGTATTGGTATGGAATTTTTGCTACACTTGGAGTATTTTTCCTCTTGTGCTATGGAAAAATGCTCTTTGGTTATGGTGTGATAATGATGGTGCACTATCTATAGGAGATCATTTTCTTTCTTTTGTGGAGGTTTACTTTGGCATGTTAATTCTTTTTCTTGAATGGTATGGTCCCTTTAGTTTGCTATTATAATTTATAATTCAATATAAGGTTGTTTTGGCCAAGGCTAGATAGGGAGTATAAGGATATACACCCATATCCTAGTTTCCACCATAATTGCTAAACTTTTAAAGTTATTTTGCAAAGGTTTAGTTGAGGAAGTAAGAGGATTTTCACCCCTCATCTTCAAACCTTAGCTAGGATACTTTCCTTGGGAAGTAAGAGGATTTAGTAACCCTATCTCATTTCTTTTTGACCTCATTAACCCATAACTAAAGGCACTAGTCTTGCATTGGAAAAACAAATTACTTCATTGGGAAACATAATTTTTGGTCATTTTTACTTCTTTCAAAGTGGATTGTATTCATTGTGCCTTGGGCACCTTATAGCCACTAGGGAGTCCCCATCAAGGGGATACTTCTTGTTGTTGTTATAAAATTACATCTTCAGCCATTAGGGTTGTAGAAACCCTAACTCATTTTCTTAAATAATCTCTTATCAACCATTGGATTTTGCTCAAACTTTGCACACTTATTCTTCTTGGTCTAGCGCACTTTTTGGAAAAGTTTGAGGGGGTTTTCAGTGCATTATTTTCTTTCTGTAATGCATTGAATGTTACATCCATAAGGCTGATATAATTTTCTGTAGACAAGTGTTTACAACAATCTTATCTTTCTATGCTAGAATATTGGTCTTTCATCTTGAGTTTAGCTAGTCATCAACTAGTCTCTCTCTTGTATCTTCTACTTGATGTCTAGCATTTATTGAGAAACTTATAGTAACATATTATTTATGATATATATTGTTATCTATTTATGTAAATTAGTGATAGCAATCTTAACTTGCTGATCCAACTAACATACATCATTTCACATTGGTTTTTCTTGTGTCTTGGGGAGCTATCTCTATTCATCTCCTTCTCTTTCCCCCTAGGGTCACCTGGATCGCCTCCCTAGAGTGACCTAGTCACCCTTGAAGTGTGGGACCTACATCGAGGTGACATTGGGTGTAGAATTCCCATGTTGTAGCATTTTCTTTGTGGTTGGGTCTGGATTTTCCCAACCTACAACTTGCACTTTAACAATCTATTTTTGAATTATTTAATCTCTCTCTTAGTCATGCAAGAAAAAAAGTATGAATACATCACATTCCATTTTAATCCAGTATGGCTTCAAGATAAGAAAGTTATAGACATAATAGCATAAGCATGGAGATCAAAGGTCCAAGGATCCCCTTGTTTTATTTGGGAAACAAAACTCAAGGGAACAAAATTATCTTTGAAATAATGCATAAAATAAAATTATTCAAATCCATCAATAAATGGAAAGGAAAGTGATTGAAAAATAGTTAAAATAACTATGGGACCTTCTTAAACAATGAGAGGTGATGCAAAAATGTCACTTTGAAGAAATAAATATGTATACAAAATGCCATCAAGAATTCAAGAAGGGGATCAGGTCTCAAAGATTATGGCTAAAGTATGGAGATAAAACAATACCTTATTCCACAAGAAAGAAAAATCTAGACAACAAAGGAATAATGTCAATGAAATGCATAAAAAAGGATGGGGAAGAATCTTGAACTACCCTACATGTGACAAGGAAATTTATGTTATAGTACAATCATTGTAATAAAAAATGGAAGCACTATCTGAGAGACAAGGAGACCATCATCCACATCAATCACCAACCACTACAATATTTGTAGGGATAGAGTAAGCTTCAACAAATAAGATAGTACAAGTGGATGGTATTTTTATGACAATTTCATCTTATGATCAACTATAAGAAGGGTCTTACTAATAAGTTTATAACCTACTTTCAAGGCCACCCACACCCATCAAAACTTTGAGTGCACTTATGCACATGGAACCTTTCACCCATGATGCATACAAATAGGAATACACAAAATATGCAACCTTTCTCCCATGATGCATACAAAGAGGAACATGCTTGCCTAGAATGAAAGAACAAGTAGATTAGTTTATTANATAGGTAATGTAAGGAGTCAAATAGTGCATCTATGTGATGTAAATGTATGATAAGTGCGAGTAGAGTATGTAAGTGCTTTGTGCATGACTATAAGAGACTTGTAGAGCTAGTGCGGGTCCTTTTAGTAGATTATGGAGGGCTTAGTGTTGTAACGCAAGGAAGAAGGATCTAGCAAGCTGCGTAGATCTTCTGTCCTGTGTAGAGCAAGGGTTTTGATGGATTTTTTCTTGTAACTGATTGAATGAAGACAATAAAGAAGAAGAGTTGGTGGACGTAGCCCCAGGGTGGGGGTGAACCACGTAAACGTTGTGTTGTCTTTCTTTGTGCTTGTCTTAATGTGTTTATGTCTTCTTTTTCTAAGTGCTTTAAGATGATTAGATAGATCTGCTTATGCTTAGTGCTAATGATATGTGAGAATATTACACGATATCGGCCCACTTTTGGATCCTTTTTGGGTTTTTGGGAATATGTAATGTGAATGGGATGTTGGCCCATGGGTTTACCCATGTTTAGGCCTATTTTGTATGTCTAAATAGAAGGATAAGCAATGTAAGGAGTCAAATAGTGCATCTATGTGATGTAAATTCATGATTAGTGCAAGTAGAGTATGTAAGTGCTTTGTGCATGACTGTAAGAGACTTGTAGAGCTAAGTGCAGGTCCTTTTAGCAGATTGTGGAGAGCTTAGTGTTGTAACACAAGGAAGAAGGATCTAGCAAGCTGCACAGATCTTCTATCCTGTGCGGAGTAAGGGTTTTGATGGCTTTGTGTTTGTAACCAATTGAATGAAGACAATAAAGAAGAAGAGTTGGTGGATGTATCCCCAGGGTGGGGGTGAACCACATAAACGTTGTGTTGTCTTGCTTTGTGCTTGTCTTAATGTGTTTATGTCTTCTTTTGCTAAGTGCTTTAAGATGATTAAATAGATCTGCTTATGCTTAGTGCTAATGATATGTGAGAATATTAGATCTTCTCCATATGAATGTTCTTAGTGCTTGATCTGCTAGATCTGACCTATCTATTGATGCTAAGTTCTTAAGTACGTTATAATAGTGTGAATGTTGCGAAGCCCTGTTTTATCAGCGAAGTGATTAATGACTATATATTGAGGAACTGACAGTGCTAAGTTCTTTACTAAGTAGTACAATCACATATCTGTGTCCTAGCTAAAGTTGTAGACACCTGATTCTTTCAACCACCACTACCTCTACCTCGGGTAAGACTTCATCTGCTTCGTAGATGTTGCCGAAAGGGCCGGTAGTTAGGGCTTTGTTGGTGCGTTGTTGTAGCGTTGAACCCTGGGTCTGCCCCTATGCCAACAATATGCTTGACATGTGGCTTTGTGAATCCTCTCTAGTCTTCTCCATCACTAAAGACCTCATCCAATTGCCAAAATGTCTCCTAAAGGGGTGACGCCCTACTAAACTTAGGGTGTTATTATGTGCAAAAGTGAATTTTAAATGAATTGTTTAATATTACTTTGTTAAAGGGGGAAATATTAGGGTTGTTTACACCTAGTCTTGTGGTTTACCTCTTAATTTATGGACAAGTCACCTTAGTGACATTTTGTATAAATAAGAGATCATAAGATCTCATTTGAACATAACTCCCACTCTTGTGAGAAGTATTGGTATGGAATTTTTGCTACACTTGGAGTATTTTTCCTCTTGTGCTATGGAAAAATGCTCTTTGGTTATGGTGTGATAATGATGGTGCACTATCTATAGGAGATCATTTTCTTTCTTTTGTGGAGGTTTACTTTGGCATGTTAATTCTTTTTCTTGAATGGTATGGTCCCTTTAGTTTGCTATTATAATTTATAATTCAATATAAGGTTGTTTTGGCCAAGGCTAGATAGGGAGTATAAGGATATACACCCATATCCTAGTTTCCACCATAATTGCTAAACTTTTAAAGTTATTTTGCAAAGGTTTAGTTGAGGAAGTAAGAGGATTTTCACCCCTCATCTTCAAACCTTAGCTAGGATACTTTCCTTGGGAAGTAAGAGGATTTAGTAACCCTATCTCATTTCTTTTTGACCTCATTAACCCATAACTAAAGGCACTAGTCTTGCATTGGAAAAACAAATTACTTCATTGGGAAACATAATTTTTGGTCATTTTTACTTCTTTCAAAGTGGATTGTATTCATTGTGCCTTGGGCACCTTATAGCCACTAGGGAGTCCCCATCAAGGGGATACTTCTTGTTGTTGTTATAAAATTACATCTTCAGCCATTAGGGTTGTAGAAACCCTAACTCATTTTCTTAAATAATCTCTTATCAACCATTGGATTTTGCTCAAACTTTGCACACTTATTCTTCTTGGTCTAGCGCACTTTTTGGAAAAGTTTGAGGGGGTTTTCAGTGCATTATTTTCTTTCTGTAATGCATTGAATGTTACATCCATAAGGCTGATATAATTTTCTGTAGACAAGTGTTTACAACAATCTTATCTTTCTATGCTAGAATATTGGTCTTTCATCTTGAGTTTAGCTAGTCATCAACTAGTCTCTCTCTTGTATCTTCTACTTGATGTCTAGCATTTATTGAGAAACTTATAGTAACATATTATTTATGATATATATTGTTATCTATTTATGTAAATTAGTGATAGCAATCTTAACTTGCTGATCCAACTAACATACATCATTTCACATTGGTTTTTCTTGTGTCTTGGGGAGCTATCTCTATTCATCTCCTTCTCTTTCCCCCTAGGGTCACCTGGATCGCCTCCCTAGAGTGACCTAGTCACCCTTGAAGTGTGGGACCTACATCGAGGTGACATTGGGTGTAGAATTCCCATGTTGTAGCATTTTCTTTGTGGTTGGGTCTGGATTTTCCCAACCTACAACTTGCACTTTAACAATCTATTTTTGAATTATTTAATCTCTCTCTTAGTCATGCAAGAAAAAAAGTATGAATACATCACATTCCATTTTAATCCAGTATGGCTTCAAGATAAGAAAGTTATAGACATAATAGCATAAGCATGGAGATCAAAGGTCCAAGGATCCCCTTGTTTTATTTGGGAAACAAAACTCAAGGGAACAAAATTATCTTTGAAATAATGCATAAAATAAAATTATTCAAATCCATCAATAAATGGAAAGGAAAGTGATTGAAAAATAGTTAAAATAACTATGGGACCTTCTTAAACAATGAGAGGTGATGCAAAAATGTCACTTTGAAGAAATAAATATGTATACAAAATGCCATCAAGAATTCAAGAAGGGGATCAGGTCTCAAAGATTATGGCTAAAGTATGGAGATAAAACAATACCTTATTCCACAAGAAAGAAAAATCTAGACAACAAAGGAATAATGTCAATGAAATGCATAAAAAAGGATGGGGAAGAATCTTGAACTACCCTACATGTGACAAGGAAATTTATGTTATAGTACAATCATTGTAATAAAAAATGGAAGCACTATCTGAGAGACAAGGAGACCATCATCCACATCAATCACCAACCACTACAATATTTGTAGGGATAGAGTAAGCTTCAACAAATAAGATAGTACAAGTGGATGGTATTTTTATGACAATTTCATCTTATGATCAACTATAAGAAGGGTCTTACTAATAAGTTTATAACCTACTTTCAAGGCCACCCACACCCATCAAAACTTTGAGTGCACTTATGCACATGGAACCTTTCACCCATGATGCATACAAATAGGAATACACAAAATATGCAACCTTTCTCCCATGATGCATACAAAGAGGAACATGCTTGCCTAGAATGAAAGAACAAGTAGATTAGTTTATTAGAGGATGCATAATTTACTATACCAATAAGGGCTAGTACTAGAAAGCAAGGTTATACCCGTACTTATCTATAACTACTAGATCATTAGAGAGCATCTCCATGGATTTCATGGCTGGTTTATCAGAAACTATGTGGAGAACTAACTACTTATTTGTCGTAGTGGACAATTTTAGTAAGATGCACATTATCATGCCTTGTAAAATGGTCATCAAGGGATAAGATGCAACATCAGTGTTATTTGAAAAGGTTTGGCTGCACTCTGGGATACCAAGGAGCATCATATAAGATAGAGATAATATATTTTATGACACCTTTTTTAATATACTTTGGGATAATATGGACACCAATTTGAAGAGATCTATATCTTTCCATCCACAAATGGATGGGTAGACAAAAGTAGTGAAGAAGACATTGGTTTATCATGTGATGGGTTGGAGGGAAGTGGGATAGACTAAGGGAATGCATGGCAGAGAAGGGGATCAAATTCCTTGGGTTGTGAAGGATGATGGGCAAAACGATTTGGTGGATTGGGATGGATGTAAGATTTTATAGATTGTGAAATTGTGGGATTTAATGAGTTGTTTGAAAGAGCTAGATCCAACCATAGGTGATTTCTCGTTTGTTGATTCATAGCCTCAGGTTGGGGGTGGCCTCATTGTAGATAAATCAAGTGCAACAAAGAGCCTATGGTTAGATGGAACATCCTCTGTCTACATCTAGTTGGTGATTAATTCCCAAAAAGAAAAGTGTTATGATTTATTTATGGTTATGTTGAACTAATATTTTTATGTTATAAATTGAATTTTGTTTGATTGTATTTTTATGATTGCATTTGTAACTATGAATGATTTAAGTGTGTTTGCTTAATCTTGCACTGTCATGTTTGCATGAATGAATTAATAAAAAGTAGTATGGGGAGGAAATATGGTATCAGAGCTATAGAATGATGATTTCATCCTAATAAAATGGTAGAGGTATGTTAAAAATTGGTTTCAGAGTAAGCAGATGGTGGAAAATTGTGGTTTTAGGAAGCACCCCATATCCTCAATAGAACATAGAGGTTACTGGGTATGTTACAGAGTTGTATCAAAACATAATTTTCAATAGGTGGGAGTATTTTGGAGTACCTCACCACCTCAATAGTGTTATAGGGGTGGTTGGGTATGTTACACTTCCACCAATAAGTCCCCTTTTGAAAATTGTTTTAGATATTTCCCACTTTCACCCTTAGTTGTTGTATATGGAAAACCAAAAGGAGGGAGGTAGCACACCATAAGAGAAGAATAAAATTATAAAATACATATTAATTGATAAGATTAGGAAAATCAATTTGCAACTATAAGAGACATTGAAGAGGTCATGGGAAAATTACATGGCATGTCACGACGAACATTAAATTGGGAAGAAATTCAACATAGGAGACCAAGTGTAGTTTCATCTAAACAAATAAAGGATACATGGTATTGGTAAGAAGATCAAGGCTCTATAGTATGGTCCTTTTGAGGTGTTGGATTGGGTTGGTGAAAATACCTATAGACTTAGTCTACATCCATATATGTGCATTTACACAATAGTGAATGTGGAAAATATTAAACTCTATGATCCTTCCATGTTAGATTGGGAAAATGACAGATGAGCCTTACCTAACATAGAGAAATTTGAACCAAAATCTCAGGCAAAGTCAAGATAGGATACAATTTTATAGAAGAAATATAGAACAACTAGATAGGGACAACATGAACTCTGGTAGGTCGGGCTGAAAAGATAACTTATAGGAAAGGATAAATGGTACACCTCAGAGAACGTAGAGGAAAACAATCCCCATTTCCTTAAGTACAATATTTTGGAGCCCACAAGCCTCACAAAATGGGGATGTATGATCCAAAATTGATCACTATATAATTTGTCATCTATTTTGGTAATTTTTGAGTGGAAATATTGGAGCTATTGACTTGTAGGGCCCATTTTAAGGGATTATCCTATTTTTGTGAATTGGGGTCCTAAAATTTTTNTCCAATTGCCAAAATGTCTCCTAAAGGGGTGACGCCCTACTAAACTTAGGGTGTTATTATGTGCAAAAGTGAATTTTAAATGAATTGTTTAATATTACTTTGTTAAAGGGGGAAATATTAGGGTTGTTTACACCTAGTCTTGTGGTTTACCTCTTAATTTATGGACAAGTCACCTTAGTGACATTTTGTATAAATAAGAGATCATAAGATCTCATTTGAACATAACTCCCACTCTTGTGAGAAGTATTGGTATGGAATTTTTGCTACACTTGGAGTATTTTTCCTCTTGTGCTATGGAAAAATGCTCTTTGGTTATGGTGTGATAATGATGGTGCACTATCTATAGGAGATCATTTTCTTTCTTTTGTGGAGGTTTACTTTGGCATGTTAATTCTTTTTCTTGAATGGTATGGTCCCTTTAGTTTGCTATTATAATTTATAATTCAATATAAGGTTGTTTTGGCCAAGGCTAGATAGGGAGTATAAGGATATACACCCATATCCTAGTTTCCACCATAATTGCTAAACTTTTAAAGTTATTTTGCAAAGGTTTAGTTGAGGAAGTAAGAGGATTTTCACCCCTCATCTTCAAACCTTAGCTAGGATACTTTCCTTGGGAAGTAAGAGGATTTAGTAACCCTATCTCATTTCTTTTTGACCTCATTAACCCATAACTAAAGGCACTAGTCTTGCATTGGAAAAACAAATTACTTCATTGGGAAACATAATTTTTGGTCATTTTTACTTCTTTCAAAGTGGATTGTATTCATTGTGCCTTGGGCACCTTATAGCCACTAGGGAGTCCCCATCAAGGGGATACTTCTTGTTGTTGTTATAAAATTACATCTTCAGCCATTAGGGTTGTAGAAACCCTAACTCATTTTCTTAAATAATCTCTTATCAACCATTGGATTTTGCTCAAACTTTGCACACTTATTCTTCTTGGTCTAGCGCACTTTTTGGAAAAGTTTGAGGGGGTTTTCAGTGCATTATTTTCTTTCTGTAATGCATTGAATGTTACATCCATAAGGCTGATATAATTTTCTGTAGACAAGTGTTTACAACAATCTTATCTTTCTATGCTAGAATATTGGTCTTTCATCTTGAGTTTAGCTAGTCATCAACTAGTCTCTCTCTTGTATCTTCTACTTGATGTCTAGCATTTATTGAGAAACTTATAGTAACATATTATTTATGATATATATTGTTATCTATTTATGTAAATTAGTGATAGCAATCTTAACTTGCTGATCCAACTAACATACATCATTTCACATTGGTTTTTCTTGTGTCTTGGGGAGCTATCTCTATTCATCTCCTTCTCTTTCCCCCTAGGGTCACCTGGATCGCCTCCCTAGAGTGACCTAGTCACCCTTGAAGTGTGGGACCTACATCGAGGTGACATTGGGTGTAGAATTCCCATGTTGTAGCATTTTCTTTGTGGTTGGGTCTGGATTTTCCCAACCTACAACTTGCACTTTAACAATCTATTTTTGAATTATTTAATCTCTCTCTTAGTCATGCAAGAAAAAAAGTATGAATACATCACATTCCATTTTAATCCAGTATGGCTTCAAGATAAGAAAGTTATAGACATAATAGCATAAGCATGGAGATCAAAGGTCCAAGGATCCCCTTGTTTTATTTGGGAAACAAAACTCAAGGGAACAAAATTATCTTTGAAATAATGCATAAAATAAAATTATTCAAATCCATCAATAAATGGAAAGGAAAGTGATTGAAAAATAGTTAAAATAACTATGGGACCTTCTTAAACAATGAGAGGTGATGCAAAAATGTCACTTTGAAGAAATAAATATGTATACAAAATGCCATCAAGAATTCAAGAAGGGGATCAGGTCTCAAAGATTATGGCTAAAGTATGGAGATAAAACAATACCTTATTCCACAAGAAAGAAAAATCTAGACAACAAAGGAATAATGTCAATGAAATGCATAAAAAAGGATGGGGAAGAATCTTGAACTACCCTACATGTGACAAGGAAATTTATGTTATAGTACAATCATTGTAATAAAAAATGGAAGCACTATCTGAGAGACAAGGAGACCATCATCCACATCAATCACCAACCACTACAATATTTGTAGGGATAGAGTAAGCTTCAACAAATAAGATAGTACAAGTGGATGGTATTTTTATGACAATTTCATCTTATGATCAACTATAAGAAGGGTCTTACTAATAAGTTTATAACCTACTTTCAAGGCCACCCACACCCATCAAAACTTTGAGTGCACTTATGCACATGGAACCTTTCACCCATGATGCATACAAATAGGAATACACAAAATATGCAACCTTTCTCCCATGATGCATACAAAGAGGAACATGCTTGCCTAGAATGAAAGAACAAGTAGATTAGTTTATTAAAGGATGCATAATTTACTATACCAACAAGGGCTAGTACTAGAAAGCAATGTTATACCCGTACTTATCTATAACTACTATATCATTAGAGAGCATCTCCATGGATTTCATGGCTGGTTTATCAGGAACTATGTGGAGAACTAACTACTTATTTGTCATAGTGGACAATTTTAGTAAGATGCACATTATCATGCCTTGTAAAATGGTCATCAAGGGATAAGATGCAACATCAATGTTATTTGAAAAGGTTTGGCTGCACTCTGGGATACCAAGGAGCATCATATAAGATAGAGATAATATATTTTATGACACTTTTTTAATATACTTTGGGATAATATGGACACCAATTTGAAGATATCTATATCTTTCCATCCACAAATGGATGGGTAGACAAAAGTAGTGAAGAAGACATTGGTTTAGCATGTGATGGGTTGGAGGGAAGTGGGATAGACTAAGGGAATGCATGGCAGAGAAGGGGATCAAATTCCTTGGGTTGTGAAGGATGATGGGAAAAACAATTTGGTGGATTGGGATGGATGTAAGATTTTATAGATTGTGAAATTGTGGGATTTAATGAGTTGTTTGAAGAGAGCTAGATCCAACCATAGGTGATTTCTCGCTTGTTGATTCATAGCCTCAGGTTGGGGGTGGCGTCATTGTAGATAAATCAAGTGCAACAAGGAGCCTATGGTTAGATGGAACATCCTCTGTCTACATCTAGTTGGTGATTAATTCCCAAAAAGAAAAGTGTTATGATTTATTTATGGTTATGTTGAACTAATATTTTTATGTTATAAATTGAATTTTGTTTGATTGTATTTTTATGATTGCATTTGTAACTATGAATGATTTAAGTGTGTTTGCTTAATCTTGCACTGTCATGTTTGCATGAATGAATTAATAAAAAGTAGTATGGGGAGGAAATATGGTATCAGAGCTATAGAATGATGATTTCATCCTAATAAAATGGTAGAGGTATGTTAAAAATTGGTTTCAGAGTAAGCAGATGGTGGAAAATTGTGGTTTTAGGAAGCACCCCATATCCTCAATAGAACATAGAGGTTACTGGGTATGTTACAGAGTTGTATCAAAACATAATTTTCAATAGGTGGGAGTATTTTGGAGTACCTCACCACCTCAATAGTGTTATAGGGGTGGTTGGGTATGTTACACTTCCACCAATAAGTCCCCTTTTGAAAATTGTTTTAGATATTTCCCACTTTCACCCTTAGTTGTTGTATATGGAAAACCAAAAGGAGGGAGGTAGCACACCATAAGAGAAGAATAAAATTATAAAATACATATTAATTGATAAGATTAGGAAAATCAATTTGCAACTATAAGAGACATTGAAGAGGTCATGGGAAAATTACATGGCATGTCACGACGAACATTAAATTGGGAAGAAATTCAACATAGGAGACCAAGTGTAGTTTCATCTAAACAAATAAAGGATACATGGTATTGGTAAGAAGATCAAGGCTCTATAGTATGGTCCTTTTGAGGTGTTGGATTGGGTTGGTGAAAATACCTATAGACTTAGTCTACATCCATATATGTGCATTTACACAATAGTGAATGTGGAAAATATTAAACTCTATGATCCTTCCATGTTAGATTGGGAAAATGACAGATGAGCCTTACCTAACATAGAGAAATTTGAACCAAAATCTCAGGCAAAGTCAAGATAGGATACAATTTTATAGAAGAAATATAGAACAACTAGATAGGGACAACATGAACTCTGGTAGGTCGGGCTGAAAAGATAACTTATAGGAAAGGATAAATGGTACACCTCAGAGAACGTAGAGGAAAACAATCCCCATTTCCTTAAGTACAATATTTTGGAGCCCACAAGCCTCACAAAATGGGGATGTATGATCCAAAATTGATCACTATATAATTTGTCATCTATTTTGGTAATTTTTGAGTGGAAATATTGGAGCTATTGACTTGTAGGGCCCATTTTAAGGGATTATCCTATTTTTGTGAATTGGGGTCCTAAAATTTTTTGATCCCATTTGAGGCATTAAATAAACATTTTTGATGTCAAAACTTTGTGAATATAGTCATAGCATCTCAATGTTGTTATACGCATCAAGAGCTTTCCAATAATGCAAATATCACCTGAATCAAAGTTCATATGAGGAAGTTATATCTCCTACAAATTGACCTACACTATTGAACACCATTGTACTAAGTGGATGCCATGTTAGATTCCATTACTCACACATATGGAGATAATTGTCTGTGGAATTTCAAGAAGATTCAATGGAATCCAAAACCCTAACCCTAATTTGGAGTTGAAGCATTCACCCAACAATTTGAATGGTAAAGTCTACGAAGGTATACATACTCTAGCCCCCTCTGGATTTGAACTTGTGACCTCTTAGGAGGAAACACATGTTCTTAACCATTAGGCCCACTCAGGCTGTATTATAATCTATTTTTAAGGTCACGACCAAGCCAGACACCAAATTGGGTAAAATATAAAAGCCTTTTATGAACCTTCTAGATGCTTCTCCCAGGGATCACCCAAAAAAGCAGTGAAATTCTTATCTTTCAGTAAAGGGGACCCACGATATAATACATAATGCTTGAAAGGTTAGTTAAAGGATGGGAGCTATCATCACGAGATGAAATCTCACGTCCATGAATATCTAGTGGTATGACATTGCCATCATCTGGTCACCAAACTAGGGTAATCGCTATCAGTTGCATGGATGAGAGAAAGGGGGTCTCATCACGAGCCAACCTTCTAATTTCCACTAGGTGTTTGTGGGTGACATTGTCATTATCTGGTCACCATGCCAAGGCAGTGACCTTCAACCTCTCCTTAAAATTATGAAATAATAAAAGAATGAAAATTAATGGGTTTGGAAAAAGTGAATTGCGGACCAAAGCACCACAAACTCTCTACAAAGGCACCCATGAATGAGACACTAATACCCCTTGTATGTCATGATCCCTATGCCCATTGAGTCTTGAACCCAACCACTTGATCCACTTTACATGGCTTAGAGAGGGATCTCTTGGAAACTCTCCTTGACTTAGGGAAATATCTACCCAATAGGACACCTCATGAACCCTCCCATATTCAAACTTGACAAGTCGCATAGTGTCGTTGAG
>JZKD02S2169492.1:0-22813 GCA_000966675.3 Picea glauca | reverse complement strand
TCTTTTATCCTCACTTGATGATATCTAGATCGAAGATCTATTTTCAAAAATACTTTCGCATCCTTCAACTGATCAAAAAGATCATCAATCCTTGGCAGAGGATATTTGTTCTTGATAGTGACCTTATTCAGCTGTCGAAAATCAATGCACAGCCTCAACGTCCCATCCTTCTTCTTCACGAATAGGACCAGGGCTCCCCACGGTGACACACTGGGGTGAACGTAACCTTTCTTTAGTAGCTCTTTGAGCTGCAGTTGCAACTCTTTTATCTCTAGAGTACTCATCCTATAAGGAGCTTTCAAAACCGGAGTTGTTCCAGGCATAAAATTTATAGAAAAATCGATGTCCCTCTTCGGAGGTAGTCTAGGCACCTCCTGAAACATGTCCTTAAATTCTTGGAGCACACTATGGTCTTCCAAATTCGATACTACATCTTGGGATGCTTCTTCCACCTGAGCTGCAAATAATTGACAGCCCTTTCAGTAACATTTCTTCAGCTGCATGGCTGAGATTTCTCTAACAGCCATAGCTCTGGGAATTCCTTGGATTGTTACATGATTTCCCTCATCGTTCAGGCATGTGAACCTCTTGTTATGAAAATCCAGAAGGGCATGGTGCTGGTCCAACCAGTCCATCCCAATTAAGCAATCATATGAGCCTAAAGGTAAAATGTTCAATTCCGCCCTAGTGCTCATTCCTTTCATGTCCACCGAATAGGACTTAACCAATTCAGTGACCTTCCTCTTGGTCCCTGTGGCTAACTACACCAACCAAGACTTCTCATGTTTGTTCTTCGTTAGATGCAAACTTTCCACCACTCTAGGATCTACATAACTATGGCTAGCCCCCGAATCAATTAAAATAACAAGTGGTTTGTTGTTAATCATACCTTCCACTTCAATCATGTGCGATTGAAATTCTTCTTGCTTGTTGTCCAGGGCTGCGTAGATCCTTAGCATTTTTCTACCCATATCCTCCATTGTTTCAGCTTGTTGAACAATATGTACAATTCTCGCCTTATCATTTTTATGGGGACAATCTCTGTACTTGTGGTTCCCTTGACAGCCCCAACACTGAATGGGCATCTATCGTTGTCTTTGTGCACCCTCTTCAGTCCTTCTTGGCTCTCTAAATGATGGCTGTCCCTGGCGACTATTTCGGAAAAAGAAAGGCTTGTCTCCCTTCAGCCTCTGTTCTTTCTTAAACCTCTTCTGGTCATCCCAAGCCTTCTGAAAGGTAGGCTTCTCCTTTGGTTGTTCATATAAACATTTCTCTTTTCTGATGGTCTCTTCCATGGTCTTAGGATCATCATACTGAATCTTGTCACTCATGAAAGGTGTTAGTCCACTCAGATACCTCTGAATCTTGACAACCTTGTCTTTGATGAATGGAACATACTTCAGTAGTTCCAGAAAACTTTGTTCATACTCATCAATGGTCATACTGCCCAACTTGAGTTCGAATAACTCCTTCATCTTTTTTTCATAGTATCTTTTAGTCAGGTATTTCTTCTCAAAATACCTCTTAAACTCCTTCCACATGACCTCTTTCTCTCTGATGTGTTGTACTTGCACAAATTGATCCCACCACATGGACGCTTTTCCTTTTAGCTGGTACATTGCAATTCTACCTTCTGCACGAGCAGAATAATTCTGCAGTTGGAAGTATTTCTTCATGCCCAGCAACCATGTCTCGGCATCTTCCTCCTTTTTATGTTCTCCATCGAATGTTGGAGGCTTAATCTTGTTCATCTCTGCATTCAATTCCTCCCTTCCATATTTTTGATGTTTTATGGTAGGTGATGGGCTTGAACTACTGTGTGTCTTACTGTTAGAATGTCTTTGGGAGTGACTGTGATGTCGGCTGCCACTCCTTGATCTACTTCTTCTTCCATGGGTTCTGCGACTCCCCATCGTACTTGAGTCTCTTCCTTTCTTGAGTTTATTATCTATTCTTTCCATGCTCTTCAACATTTTCAAATTGAATTCACGTTGTCGATCTCGGATTTTCAGGAGCTTTCGGCTATCAGCGAGGCGATCCTGGGCATCTTTCTACAATGTTTCGATGAGTTGCATCATATGTTCTTCCTTATCCATCTCTTTTCCGTGCCCATTGGAGTTCGATCCTTCGACCCCCAGGTTAACATACTTTCCTTCGTGTTCGTCTTCCATTTCAGGGGTAATTTTCACTCTTCCCCACTCCATACTCGGTGTTGATTAACTGGAGTTCTAGCCTTCGTTGAACTCTGCACATGCACTGTGCAATTGAATTCACAATTTGTCAGGCCATTAGACTTCGCGAACAATCCACAATATTTACTAGCCAGTTCGAACAAAATAAACGACATTTCATTTTAAATAAGTTTCTTGTACTAGAAGTATTATGTATCTCTTTCATTTCTTTGCAATTGAGGCAATTTTTGGGACTTCATAACTTCGGAATCTTGGTCCATGAAGATCCGACAGTTAAATATATGAAACCCAAGTCACCCTTTTCGCAGCTCGCGATCTCGCGAGTTCGTGAGTCGAAGACCCTCGACTCATTTCCTCTAACCGTCGATACCCGAGATGCGACACGGGCATGGCTCCCTCCTTGCTAGCGTCTGCTACGCATGACCGTAGCCTAGGTCTAAGTCTAAGTGTTAGCACTCTTCGCTACTCGCACCTTCATGAGTTTCAACATCGAGCTCCAATGCTCTTATCTCGCGAATCCCCGAGATGCGAGAAGTCAACAGATCATTGAATCCTTTCCTTCTGGCGACGCGTATTCACCCGTCAGCTGCCTAGGCCCACCTCGTGGTTCTGCCACGTGTCCTCGTGCATGGCTCTCGGTGCTTCTCTACTCGTGAAGTCGAAAACAACTCCTTTCAACCTCCGAACCTCCGAACGCACGATAGGCGATGGGGTTTCTGATCCAACGGTCCTCCCGTGATCTGGATCCAACGGTTGTCCTCGCTCCTCGAAATTTCGCGACTTCGCGACTTCGGGCATCCAACTCTTGGGCCCTCACCCTGCGAACTTCCGAGTTCACGAGACCTGAATCCTGGATCTCTTCAGCACTTCATACTCCGTGATTTCTACCACCTGTCCTCCTCAGCTGGACGGCTGCGATTCTCTTGCGATTTTTCCATTTCATGTCCTCGCGCCTCGTGATCCTTGACACCAAATTCTCGACTATTCTACTTACGAGCTCCCGAGAGGCGATGTGCCACCTGGCCGCCTGCCGACTCCTGTGGTCCCACACCATTCTCGAGTGTCGGTATCCCGATATGACATCAGCCAAGCCCCACAACACGGAGCTCTCACCTCTTCGCCACCATGGATGATTTTAAGGATAGAAATTTATATTAAAATGTAGAAATGTGGGCTAATATTACTGGTCCTTAATATTTAAAATGTAAAATGCTTGGCGATAGTTTTGTAAAAATATTCAAAATTTTAAGGATTTTATATAGTTTCTATAAAATTTTGGCAATTTCTAAGGTGAAAAAAAAATATTCTATGGAATTTGGACAAATCATTTTTAGAAAAAATGGAAATTAGCGAATCTTTTTTGGGGAAAAACCATGGAAAATTAGCCCATTTGTGAAATTTAGCCCCTAAAATCATCTATGTTCACCACTCGTGAAGTCGAATGACTTCCTCTTCCAACATTCGGTGCCCGAGTCCCCGATGTGGGTAATCTCGTGACACGCGTTCGATCCCAAACAAATGGTCCAAATCAAGTCTCGCTAGTTCAGAGCTTCCGCCCCTAATTACTAAGGTTTATCCTTCAGGCATCTCCCGACAAATCCAACGGTTGTTGGGTTTTCCGACTAATATCTGACGGCTCAGACGGTTTCTAACTTAACTCAGGATTTTGCGTATCGCGATTTCCACACTCCTGTGCCAATTCAAAAGGGATTTTAATCCTTGTGCACATTCTTCAGATCTGACGGTTACAAGGGTTCGCCTTCCCTCCTGGATGGATCCTAAGATTCTAACACCATTGGTGTAGAGACCTGTCTCCCGTGGCCATAGACCACACCAGCCTACGATTTCACTCACTGCTATACCTCCTGAGCTCGTAAGCACGGTCAAGCAACTACTTGACACTCCGGAACAAACCGAGGTCCGAAATTGATCCTTCGGACCAATTTTCCTTCACATTCTTGGTCCAAAGGTCGTTCCACTGGCCCATCTAAGCTCAGTGTCAAAACCTTACCTCTAATACCAATTTGTAACACCCCTTTTACTGTCGAATGGTTTTGTAGGTGTTATTACACAGAAAAACACATACATATTCATTGTTGATTACGTGCATTCACGCAGTGAAATACATTTAAGCTCAGAGTACTCATAAGAGATATTTTAACATAATTATCCATGGCAATTACATTAATCCAAATGCACAACAGAATGCATGATCATTTTAATACACAGAGATACAAAGCATATTGATAAAAGTGTGATAAAGCATAGATAAGACTTATCTTGTAATAGTAGTGAAATCCACCAACCAAGTGCAGGCCTTCCATGAACCTCCCAGCCTTAGACCACACTGTTCATCAGCTCAACAGTGGGTTACCCCCGAGCTGGGACCGAGCTCCACCCCAAGGTAAGAAATTCCTAACTAGGTTGAGGTTACAGGGAAAACCACACTTAGAATCTGGAAGGATTCTTCCCAGGATGCCATCTTACGCCCACTACTTCCAGACTCTCATTCCCCACATGCCTGTTCCGCCCGGGAGTATACACCTTCACAAGCATAGTCCATCGGTGCTAAACTCCCTCTCTGGGCCTCGGAAACAGGCTGGATTAGGAAATCTTAGAGCTTGAAGCTGGTGCTGGACACTCTCTGGAAGAACCTCTTCCAACAACATCCACCTCCCTCACCTAGAGAGAGAGAAATCCTACACAGGCAAAATTACCACCCCCCTCCTTGGATAGTGACTCACGTGCTAACTCATATCTACATCACTGCATGGTCAAGCAGGAATACAAACTCGGACCTCTCGAACAAGCTCCGCAATGGCAACTAGGTCTCCCAGTGTTAATTCCCAAAATTGCTCCAGGGACAATTTTCACAGGGAATTACCCAGACTTCCCTCCCGGCCGAATGGCATTTCCCATCTGCCCTGCCCAGGATATACTCATGCTCTAGTGTCAGGAATGCATGACAGACAATCCATGCAAGGGTCAACGCAGGTTCAGACGGTTCAGAAGATGTATGGGCTGTTTATGTCGGGGTCAGATCTATTCCTCTTGGCAGTCCGTGAGTCGAACTGGAGAAGAGAACCCCCAACACGGCTCATCGTGACTTTTATTGCGTGGTCAGGGTTGACACTGTTGCCCATGCGACTGCATGCGTTCCGATAACGTGCGTGATTCCCACCATTTGGAAATCACATGTCCTTCAAAAGGATTTAAGTTAAAACATATACTGCACATGTCTTTTTGGAATAATATTAAAATATTACTCCCAAGGCTTAAGCCTTCTAGGCTAAACACTTAGCCCCTTTTCTACCTCCAGCCCCTAATTCCTTGCCTACTCTGTGGATGCTCAGTCCCCCTTCACTCATTCATCGTGGTCGGTCTACACATGGCGGTGTTTATATTTTATTAATCATTCTGTATATATATATACAAATACATCAGCAGGCTCCTGGCCTTCAACACTTAGGATCCCTGGCCTATCAACACATAAGACTACCAATTACACAAAACTTGGCTCACCAGCCTATAAAACATAATTACAATTCCTTTCAAAACATGGTTTACAATGGGGCTCGGCCTTGGGGACACTACATCTCTTCTTATTTATGTCTCCCACCTTCCTACACACCCAGCTATAGGACTTGATCTTCGCACCCAACTAAAGATCTTACAATACCAGAAGGCTCTCACTCTCAACACTCCTCTCTCTCATAGTACAATAATCTATCAAACAACAACAATAAATATCAATACCCAACACTAGTACTGACCTGACCTAGGTCCTTTTGACCTCTATTTATATATTGCAATCCCTCACCGACAGCCTTAGGTCTAAACCTAGGTGTCAAAACCCTAATTACCAAAACCCTAGGTGTCTAAAACCCTAGGTCAACTTGACCCATTTTTTTGGGCTCCACCAATCTGTCTTTCCTTCTTCATCTCATGGTGCTCCAAAGCATCCAATGATGGATTTCTCTGCTTGTTGATTTGTCCACGATCCTTCTTCCTTTTTAATCTGTCATCCTTGATCTTCTCATCCAACGCCTTGCTTTTCCGTACTTTGCTCCATCCTTCCTACTCTTTTGCTCACTTTGACTCAGTGATAGTTATTGTGTCTCCTGCAAAGCTTTCTTTTTACCTTTCCTTCCGTGTTCTTCACTTCCTTCCATAATCGAGGGCCAACAGGCCCCCAACACTCACCTATGACTTGTCTCGAGGCACTTGAGCTCTGATCTTCTTGTTTTACTTCAACTTTGGACTGTGTAGTGAAGCCCTTGCTTTCTTCTTTATGCCTCATTTCCAACCTTGTGCAGATTGTCCTTTTTTTTTCTAGTACCCAGTTTCAAATGCACCTGGTATCTGGACCCTTTTCCTCCTGCGTTTACTGAGAGCTGTGAGATAGCTGGTTGTCATAGTACAACTTTAGCCTACTCCCATTCACCAATCCTTCCTTCCAGTCTCCCTTCAATGTCTTTAGCTACGCAACTCCTCCTTCTGTAACATAAGGGACCTTATATGGTCCAATCCAATGCATTATGAACTTCCCTGGGTGTTTGATAAACTTATTGTCATACATCAGTACTAAATCACCTTTCTTAAGTGCCTTGTTCTTGATGTGTCTGTCATGATAGGCATTTTCGTGTTCCTTCTAAACTTGTTGCTGGAATCTTGCAATGAATCTGTCTTCTTGCAGTTCAACCAACTATGCGAGCCTCTCATGAACAACGTCGGTATCATCCATGTATGTAAATGCAACAATTCTTAAGATTGGTACCAAGTACTCCATTGGGACAACAACTTTAAGACCATAAACCAACTTGAATGGGGTCTGCATTGTTAATTTCTTTCAAGTGGTTCTATAAGCCCAGAGTACTGTTGGTACTCTTAAATCCTAGTCATCCCTGTTTACGTTGCAAATCTTTGTCAATGATGTCTCCAAGATCTTGTTGAATGCTTCAATCATTCTATTTTCCTGTGGGTGGTAAGGTGTACTCTTCTTATGGTGGACTGCAAATTCTTCAGTCAGGGCTTCCACTGTCTTATTGATGAAGTGTGTACCTTGATCACTCATGAGGATATTAGGGCATCCAAACCTGGTTATTATGTCATTAAATATAAAATGTGCATCTATAGTTGCACTACAGTCCTTGACTTCTTTGGCTTCAGCCCATCTAGTCGGGTATTCTGTCGCATTAATAATATACCTTGCTCCTGTGCACTTCTCTGCTGGGTTTATAGGTCCCATGAAGTTAATGGCCCATTTTTAAAATGCCTGTAGGTTCATTTGCAGTGCTAAGGGAATTTCAACTCTTCGGGATGGTCTTCCAAATCTTTGGCATACATCACATGCTCTGGCATACTCTTTAGCATCTCTGTGTAATGTAGGCCACTAAAGGCCAGCTTGCGGAACCTTCTGCACAGTTGTTTTCCCTGTGTAATTTCCTCCTGTGATGCCTTCATGAGATTTCATGAGGATCATTGGGTTCTTTGCCTCCATCACACATCTTCTTAGTATCTCATCAGGTCCCATATTATATAGCTGACCAACTATCAATGAAAAATCTGCAGCGTGCACTACTAGTTGTTTCTTCTGGGAAATTGTATACTCACTTGGAGCCATTCCTATTGACGGGAACTGGACTATGTATGTGAACTGGTCATCCACCTTCCTAATGGTGATCATCTATGCATCTGATAATGTATCCTCCAAACTGGTGGGTTCTTCGCCATGTTCCAACCTCGACAGGTGGTTAGGTCCCTTGTTCATTCTTCCTAGCTTAACTATGATATCAAAATCATATTCTTGAAACAAGAGCATCCATCTGCATATTCTCCCCCCCAACACTGACTTTTTGACTAGGTACTTCAACGTGGAGTGATCAGTAAACATTTTAAAGTGTCCTCTCAATAAGTAGTGTCAGAATTTTTGTAATGCATACACCATGGCTAATTCTTCCCTCTCTGTAGTAGTGTAATTGATTTCAGCTGTGGATAGCTTTCTGCTGGCAAATGCTAATGGATGATTAATGTCCCCTTCTCCAGGTTGTGCCAGTACTTCTCCTAATGCAACAGAATATGTATCAACATGCACATGAAATTCCTTACTCCAATATGGAAAGACCAGAATAGGCGCAGTCACCATCTTTTGTTTCAGTGTGTCGAAGCTCTGCTGGCATTCTTCTGACCAACCAAACTAACAATCTTTCTTTAATAACTTCTCCATTGGTGTAGTAATTTGAGCATATCCTTTGATACATTTCTTGTAATAGCCAGTATGTCCTAGCACAGTGCGCAGTTGTCTGACTAAAGTAGGAGGTGGCAAATCAACTATAATTGCAATTTTGGATGGGTCCACCAACAATCCTTGCTTGCATACAATATGACCTAATAATACTCCAAATGGTGAGAAGCTGATGCACTTCCTCAGATTCAAATAAATTTGACATTTCCTGCATTTATCCAGCATTAGCCTTAGACATTCAATATGATTTTTCAACAAGCTAAAAACAATCCAGTCATCAAAGTATGCTTATAAATATTTATGCAAAAATTCTTTGAATGCTTCGACCACCACCCTAGAAAATATGGCCGATGCATTATTCAATCCAAATGGAATTACTTTATATTAGTAGGATCCCCACTCTATGGAAAATGTATTCTTATGACGGTCCTCCCTGGCAATGTGGATCTGATGGTATCCTGAAAATCCATCTGTAAAAGAATATACTTCCTGGCCTCCCACATTATCTAGCACTTTGTCTGTGAATGGTTTAGGGAAGGGTTCATGTAGATAGGCATCATTCAACTTCCTGAGGTCCACACAGATCCTGATTTCTCATATCTTCTTTTCTTGTACCACCATAGGGCTGATCCACTCTGACTCTTTGACAGGTTCAATAATCCCTTCTTCCAGCATTTGGTCAAGCTCAATCTTCACATTTTCCTTATATTTCAGATTCAATCTATAGGGTATTTTCTTCACTGGCTTCGCATCTAGTTTCAAAGGTATTCACATTTCTCCCATAGGTCCTTTGATACCCTTCATATCAGTGAACTTGGTCGGAAACAAGTCATGATACTCATGAAATAATTATGTAATTGTGTCAATGGTAGCAACATCCCAATAATCTTCGACATTGGCAAGCTTCAGTGTCTCATCTGTCCCAATATTAACTTTCTTTATCTTCATCGGTTGTCCAATGAATGGCAGTTCAACTCTCGATCCTTCCAAATTCTCGTGGCTTTATGTCTCAACAATGTTTACCTTCCTCGGATCATCATCTTCGTCGGCATTAATGTCGTAACATTCTTGCAATTTTTGGAATGGCATAGTCCATTCATCCTCTTCTTTCTCCAAAGGGAGGCTATATGCCTCCTTAAATATGTTCTATATCACAATATGTAATGCTTGGTCTACAGAAGGAAATTTGTTGTCAAACAAAAAGGTGGTTACAAAATTCTGGACCATACCTTCCCAATCTAAAATGACGAGGTGCAGCTCCGCTTGAAGGTACCAGTTGATAGGGATCATGTCTAGCGTGTTAATGAATCTATGTACCCATTGTTCTTAAGGAATGTCACTACATGCCTCTTCGTAGCTTCGTACATGGTCCTTTGGGTAGCTTCGACTTGTGTGCCTCACTTTGCATCTTCCTAATTGTGATGAAATATGTGTTGTCATCAAGGTTTGACATTGTGTCCAGTCTGTGATGTTTCCTTTGTGCGTCCCCCACCATCTTGCTATTGTAGCTTTCAGGGCCTCATCCATAGCCAACAACCTCTGCTTCTCTAGTACAATTGCTTCAAATTCCATCAAGAAGGATTCTAAAGGATTCAAACCATCAAAGGTAGGTAAGTTACCTGTTTTCATACCAATCCAACGAACTTCTCTCATCAGTCGAGCACATCTCCTTGTGGATAATTCATACATCTAGTTCTGCCAGTTCTCCAACGCTTCTCCTAAATATGATGAAATTGCGTTGTCACTTTGCCATCTTAGATTCCCATCGGCAGTAGGGTTGATATAATCCTGATGTCTCGCTGTTAACTTATAGATGTTTTCTAGCTCATATGCATAGTATTCTTCTCTGATAAGCTTTGTGTATGTAGGTCCCTCATCTGGATCTAAAGGTGCAATGAGCCTAAGGACATCTCTTTCAAATATCATACGCCTCTTCTTTATATCAACAACAGTAGAATTGTTGAAGGCCCAATCAATTCCTAGTAATGCAGGGTAAGGGCAGCTATCATCAACAATTTTAGTTACCTCAAAGTCTGCAAAGGTCCTAACTCCGTCAATGTCCACGGGGACATTCTCCAATCATCCAAATGGGCTAACAACTTGTTTATTAGCCATGCAAATCCTGATAGGGTAGTATATCATCTTGGGTTTTCCCATCAGTGCCCAGGTTTTCTTCGTCATGACATTGACCTCCAACCCTAAGTCAAGCACTACATAGTCTATATCATATTCTCCTATTTGAGCATTCAGGTGTAATTCTTTATTTTTCCTTCTCCTTTTCCCAATTTGGTGCACTACCCTATTCAATAAGGAGTCTATCTTTCCTAGCTCATAATGCTTGATTAAATCTTGTAATTCTTGTACAACACTTTTATCTTGAATCAACTTAACACAAGTGCATAAAAATTCCATGAGTTTGCTTACCTATTTTTCTTTTGTTGGTGATGCAGACTGATCAAACACCTGAGGCATGCCATACTCTTTGATTTCTATTTTCATTCTAGATGAGGACCCTTGATCTCCTTTGAACTCTTTTCTTGCCTCCTCAAAGATTCGTCTTTCCTTCTTTGCATCAAAAGCCTGAGTCCTCTCCTTAACTTCCCTAACTCAATGGTCGTCTGCATTCTTTCCTACTGATGCCCTGTCTTCTCCTGTAGTAGTGCCTCCCCGAGTAATGACAGTGAATCAAGGGTCATTTCCGTGAGGTTCAACATATATCATTTGTACTTGTGGGTTTTGTTGGGGTCCTCGTCTTTCCTGAAGTTTATCCAGTAGCACAGGGCATTCCTCTATGACATGCTCGAAGGAGTTACAATAAATAAAGTTTGTGCAAGGATTCTAACAATCCCTTGCTAAGTGTCCTGGCTGCACACAGTTATAACAAATAATTTGTCTTTGGCCTCGACCCATACCTCCTCCTCCTCCTCCTCCTCCTCTGTATCCACCGTGAGGCTTGAAACTTCCTTTTCCTGGAGAACTATACTGTGCATTATTTCCTTCTTGTTGTACTTCACCTTGGATCTTGTATATATCCCTCAACCTCTCATGCATGAGATCGTAAGCTCTACAATATCGATCATCATGCCCCACTGATTTACAAAATGTGCAGTAAAATTTTGTGGGTGTCTAAACATACTTATGCATCTAATAACACTCACCTAGGCAATGCCTATTTCTACATACATTTCACCAAGGCAGGTTAACTTGCTTCAAGGAGCTCAACACTCCTAAGGCCAAATAATCATAGAATAAGGGACAATGTTCCTTATCACGACCTTCAGATTTGCGTCTTACACACTAGATATATTCTCTTTTGTCCTTTCCCTTATATTTCTTCATATCCTCAAACTGCAGAGATAGACTAGTCAGTTGGCTCAAGATCTGGTTCATGCATGAGCTAGATTCTCCCATAGGTGTTGATTCAAGCCTCATGGCGGTTTCCAAAGCTTCTATATACGATGCAATATTATACTGCATCAGAGGGACTCTCATGTGTGGTAACAGTGCAGTGATGAACCATTCTTTATTTTGTTCATCGGGGATCTGAAAAGTTAATCGGCCTATTAGGGTCTTGAATCTCTAGTCAAACTCCCAAATAGGTTCTGCTACCTTTTGTTTGATCTCTTTTAGCTCTGTAATACATTTTGACTCCGACTTAGGTTTTTTAAACTCTACAACCAGTGCATTCTTGATCTCATTCAGTGTCTTAGGCTACACCAGTCCTTGGACAAGTTTCATGTACCAGTTCAGTGCATGGTCTCGTAGCATAGTGTTGAATTGGGTTCTCTCGATGGCTTCATCAGTGATACTTTTAATATTCCATATGGCTTCACACAAAAACCAATGTTGATATAGATCTTCAGATCCATCTCCTCTAAAGATAGGGAGCCTCATTTCATCTGCCATAGAGCTGACTAGACTTCTTGTCTGAGTAGATTCTAAGCTACTAGTAATAGTGCTCTGAGGACTCTGGTGGTTCTGACTATTCTGACTGCTAAGTGCTATTGAAACAATAGGAGGTTTATTGTTACTTACTTCAGTAACCTGTACAGTTCCTGAGGTTTCTGGCTCACTTTGGTGAAGTTCTTCAGCTTCCCCTTCTTCTGTTCTAGTGGGCTCTGAATGTTCTTCGTCGGTTAGATATACCTCTTCTCCACTATAGAAACCCTCTTCTTCATAGTTTTTCTTAAACAATTTCTCAAGGTGAACCCCTCGGAATACTTTCCCACTGCGCATATGTCCAGCTTCTGTGTCGTTGTCGCTGTCTGAGATCTTGAACATTAGCCTTTTCAGGTTCGACCAATCTACTGTATCTTCAAGACATTCTTTTCATGCAAAAACATCTTGATTCTCAACTTCAGAAAGTGCAAAAAAATTCCTCTAGGTCCTTTGAAAAAGTATCTCTCGTCTTGGCTATACGATTTTGTTCTATCAACAACAAACTCAGTGATATACCCTCCAATGGTACTATCGAACCAGTCATCTACAACCCTTGATAAAGTGTTATTGACTCTCTTAACCTTGTTAATCAACTCCGACATCTAGACCACAAGAGGTCTAGATATGATCTCAAATGGGGTATCGGCTAACCTAGCCAACCATTCAAACAAATCCTAGTGGATTCCCCCAAAGAAGATATCGTGAATGTCAGTGAAAATGTATCTTTGTATCCAATCTTCAGTACTCAGTTTAGGGTTCTTTTTCTGGGATTTTGTGAAGTCCTTCTCTTGATCCTCTATCCACTTCTGAATCTCTGTCTTCGATGGGAACCACCTTGACATTCCTTTACACAGATTCCTGCCCTGGCAATGGAACCATTTTTTGGCATAGGGGTAGACCCAGGGTTCACTGAAAGAGTGCACCAACAAGCCCTAACTATTCGCCCTTTCAGCAACACCTGCGAAGAAGATGCAGTCTCACCCGAAGTAGCTAAGAGGGGGGTTGCAAGACAGAGATGTCTACAACTAGGGGAATATCAAGTGGAACTAATACAACAATAATGAAACATTCATATATCTCTTTATCAGTTAGATCTACTATGTGCAGCCATACATCTGATCTAACACAATAATGCAATTAACAGTATAACAATGACAAAGATCCAAGCATCAATCACACATGCAACACAAAATATATGTCGTTCACCCTCTCTCTAGGGCTACATCCATAGAAATATTCTTATGATATATTAAGGTAAAGCTTACAATTATGATCTGCACTCTAAGTCAGCAAATCTTCTCTCTTCTTATTTATGTCTCCCACCTTCTTGCGCACCCAGTTGCAGGACTTGATCTTCGCACCCAGCTGAAGATCTTACAATACCAGAAGGCTCTCACTCTCAGCACTCCTCTCTCTCACAGTACAATAATATCTCAAACAACAACAATCAATATCAATACCCAACACTAGTACCGACCCGACCTAGGTCCTTTCAACCTCTATTTATATATTACAATCCCTCACCGACAGCCTCAGGTCAAAACCTAGGTGTCAAAACCCTAGGTGTCTAAAACCCTAGGTCAGCTTGACCCACTTTTTTCAGGCTTCGCCAGCCTGTCTTTCCTTCTTCATCTCGCGGTGCCCCAAATAATCCAATGACGGCTTTCTCTGCTTGCTGAGTTTTCTACGATCATTCTTCCTTTCTGATTTGTCATCCCTAATCTTCTCATCCAGTGGCTTGCTTTTCTATACTTTGATCCATCCTTCCTGCTCTTTTTCTCACTTTGACTTAGTGACAGTTACTGTGTCTCTCATTAAGCTCACTTTTTACCTTTCCTTCCTTGTTCTTCGCTTCCTTCCATAACCAAGGGCCAACAGTATCGGTAAAAGGCGAAGGGAGTAAAACGTTTAAAAAGAAATAAATGATATCATTGATAGCCAATACCCAACATGCTTATCGGAATCGGAGAAAACCAAATCACAACGAACATTCTAACCACACTAAAGTTTTTTTTTCCGATCACCGATTCCTGGAGCGTTTTAGCATCAGGATTTTTTTTATGAAGCTAATCCAAAAAGACACGTGATAGGTTTATCCTTGATTTTTGACCCCCAATATCTTTTTGGCATCGACGATCCCCGGCTTAGTTTAGAATGAACATTTTGAATAAAGTCCTGACTCTGACTAATACTCGCGATTTAAGTCACCGGTCTTCAAAGCCGCGTGTCCCGAACCAGTTTTTCCACGTCAGCACCATACGATGAAATCGATCAGCGTAAGAGGTTTTTTGTAGAAGAATATCAACAAAAACATCCATAGCACATCCCTAATCCTCGATCTGCCCACTGAGAAAGCGACATGATGGGACGTTTTAGCGCTAGATACATTTAGATTTGGAGCATTTAAGGGACTAATCAATTCCAAATATCGCATTAGTTTCTACTTCGTGTTCGAATCAAAAGGTCGTTTGAAATTGCTGATAGAACACATCACCCTCTGCGCCTTCATCATCAACCCATGATGAATTAAATTCTAGAGATTCAACAATAGATTTGTTTGAATTTCACTCATCACCTGAATTAATTGGTTCATACGACACGATAAGTTCTTCCTCATTTAAATTCTCTTGATCCATTGTAAACAAAACCATTATGTGTGAAAAGGAGTTTTAGAGCACCCAGAGGAGAAAAATGAGCAATTCAAAGAAGTTGAGATTATGTGAGTATCAAATAACCAGTTAGAAATCTTTACCGGTATGTAGCAGTCTGGATTTTTTTTTCTTACACTTCATATATGTATTTTATCCAATCTTTCTTTGTACGCAGTATCTAAATGATTTGTTTCAATTGTTTGAACAATCTCTCCAAGAAAACCAACCACCAGGCGATCTCCGAGAGCGTCAAAACTAAAGGAACTAGAGGTAGGAGAAGGTGCTTCCCAGTAGCTGTAAAACAATTAGAATTCACTCCAAGGCCAGAACCAGTCATCAGGACATCTACCAAGAAGGTTTTCACTCAACCTCCGACCTTTGGAGACATGGAGGCAAGCACATGGACCAAGGTGATAATCCCGCACTAGGGAGAACTTTTCAAGAAGATCAGCCGAGAAGAATTCCTGGAGTATATCCCACACAGCGACCTCGATATGAGAAAGCTCGACGATGAAGTTTTACCGAATATTCAAAGATTGTACCTGCACATGGTGGCAAGCAAAACTCCAATGTTACCCTACATAGAACTCCTTAAGTGGCTCATCGACCACATAGACACACAATATTTTTTGATTAATGACGTCAATGGCAAGTTTGTCGGTGTTTTCCTTCCAGTAGAGGTGTAGAGTTACTACAAGCTTAGAGACCCAGAGGAGCAGTTGAACACTGATTTCATCATAGATTTCTACAAGTTCCATGACATTGGCCGAGTGATGGCTTCATGGTGGAGAGAAGATAAAAAATACACCAATCAGACCTCCCGCTGGTACCAAATGGCCAACTTAAGGGAGCCATATATATATATATATAATGGATCTCATCTGCCGGTTGTATGGGGAGAAAGACTATTATGGTTTTTCAGAGGCATGGATGCCTCTAGCTTACACAGTGGCCATTTCTTGGATAATTTTCAACTAGGGAGCCATCATTTCAAAGCAGTTGAGCATCTGCATACAATAGGCTGAGACGCCGAAAGAAGGAGATACTCCATCCTTCTACATGGATTCGTATTTACTGGACATCATGTGCGCCAAAAATGTCTTTGTCGACATGAAATTGAGCTGGAACGCCTTAGAAATCCCATTCCACATTTACTTCAGCATTTTATGGGAGAACAGGTACAAAATTCCTACTCCCTCATCTACGATGAATTCATTGTGCACATTCATTTTATTCTTTTCAAGAAAGATTGTCTGAGGCTATCTGCTACGGAAAAAAAAGGTGATAGCAAAGGTCAACCACTGGTATTTGGACGAATGCGATACCTAAATTAGGGTACTTAGGGCCACTAGAGCACCTCATCTCCTACCATCACATGTCCCCAATGGGCTTGTTGTGGGGAAATCTGCTACCAGACCATCCTACAAGGTTACAATGCTACTATGGTGAAAGATAACAAGAGGGAATTTATACCTTATAGATTCCATATATGTTTCTACCTAGTGAAAGACACCGCTAAAGCTAAGCAGGAATGACTATGCCAATTGGAGTCTTGATTCCAGACCGGTTGTTTCCGCAAGCACGACATAAAGGGTCTAGTCTTGAAACATGCATCTCAAGTGTCGTCCTGCTGGCCATACGCCCATGACAAGTGTGAAGATGAGGTTTTCATGGAAAATGATCAGGATTAGGATGAAGTCGTTGCAAGGATGGTCAACCCTAAGATGACCAGGTTCAAATCCATGAGATTGGATGAACAAGAAACAATCCTAGAACAATCAACTCAAGGGGCCCTCAAGGCCAGAGAAGAAATGATAGCGGTCGAAGAAGGAGTTTCCTAGGAAGCGGTCGAAACAAAAGAGATTCCCCAAGTATCCTCGATGAAAATAAGAGGTCTCCCTAAGGCTCAGGACACGCGGGAGAGGGGTTTACTCATGTTATAACATGCACAACGGATAATTGATTAGCCACAAGATGAACCAAACATCCTAAATATGACAAGGCTCCCTGTCGACCACTTGGATGAAAGCCAGACGGGCCCAAGTGACCCCAAATTCATAGACCTTGATGAAATTACTGGGTTAGATGACCTTGAATTCAGAATGCCACTGAATGGATCGTCGACAGTTGTTTCGTCTTAGACAAAGAAAATGAGAACATCATGGAGGACCAGTGCATCAAAACCCTTAAGTGAGATGACAAGTATCTATGACAATGATGAGAGCCCAAAAGTATCTCTTGTGACCCCTGTACATATTGAAGAATAAAAGGGACCAAAGAAGACATCTTCCCCAATTCTCGATGTCAAAATTCAATAGGTTCCATGGAAATAACAAGAAGTCGAGAGTGTCCTAGACACTGAGCTGTCCAATACACCGAAAAGCGAAGCAGACAGTCTGAAGGACAATCTAGGGTCAAACGAGCCAAAGGAAGGAGCTCCATAGCAGAAAATTGACGTCTCAACGACCGATGACCAAGTAAGTATCGAGCCTACTCCCAACTCCTCTATTTCAATTAGTACTCAAACCCCCGAAGCGCAACAGACAAAAGGTGGGCCTTTAGAACACAAGGATGAAGTTCAAGAACCCATTATTGAACAAGTATATACCATCGGGAGTGTGGGGAATACACTCACCTAGGGAGATTATAAAATCCCTGAACCTGTGGACAAAGTATCTGACATACATGCCATAGCTTGTGATCGGAAAATGAAGGCTATCATCCAGAGAACCACCAAGAACAGGAATATCACTTTAGATCTCTCCATCCTCATCACTATAGGGGAACATNGGCTGAAGAAATATAAAAGGTGACAGACATGGCGCCAGGTTAGGTGTGATAGTTTATGGAGCACCCGATCAAAGCTTGGGCTATGCTGCAACAGTTAATTCCAATATAGTCAAGTATAGGGAACATGTTGTAGAGATAAGAGAGATTCACTTGACCCCAAAGGAACAACATATATTCCCATACGCCAACACCTGTGAGGATCTATTCATCAAATGGTCGGAGTACAAGAAGATTCACCCTCTTAAGTGATATCTTGAGATGACTCTTAGAAAAACTCATAGGAGAGAATGCCATGTGGCGAATTTTGTTTTTCTTATCTACACTTTAGTTGTTATTTTAGTTAATTCTATGTTATAAATAAGAGCATCGTCCAATTAGTTGGAGGTTGATGGTTGTTGCAAGAAAATCTCATTTTTTGGTTTTGTTAAGAACTATTTCGGAGTTGCCTTTAATTGAGAAGTCCTTTTGGACTAGAGACAAGTCTGTGTCTTCATCAAATGCATGTATGATTGGATGTGGATAAGAATTATTTCTTATTATGTCTCATGAATGGATGCTGTAATGAGTAAGAGATACTAAATCTATTGATAAGTTATCTGATGAAATGTTTTACAGTTCTTTCTTTAATGATGAAAATAAATCTTTGTGTTATTATTTGATTGATGATTAGAGTTGAGTGAATTAGTTTTACTTGCCATCGTTTATCACATGAATGTTTTTTTTTGATAATTTGTATCTCGATCAGTAATCAGAATACTCACATGGTTATGTATTATTACTAGGCTTGTGGTAGACGATCATCGTTGGCATCATAGAGTAAAGGGTTATCCCAAGCTCAACCTCTTCTCTAGTAGTTAAACTTGTTCCCACTTTGTTACCTAGTTGTTTTATACCGCCTTTCATCTTATATCAGTCCCACCTAAGAGAAAATACAAAAAAAAAGAACGTCTGAACAGAAGGAGAGGCCTTCACAAGGAAACATAAAGCCCATCGATTAAATTGGTCAGATCACAAGATCTGGAGAACCATTCCACCATTAAACGATGCAGAGTCTAATTGGGCCTCAGTGGCGGGTTTGGTTCCTACTATTGATTTAAATGGATCTAGTACCCATCAACATGTCCAAAGACACAAGAAGAGATAGAGGACATGGCACATGTTCCCTATGCAAGTTTTCTTGGTAGTATAATGTATGTAATGGTATGTACTTGACCAAACATTTCCCATGCAGTGGGAGTGTTAAGAAGGTACATATCAACACCTAGAAAGGAGAACTAGAAAAATGTCAAGAGAGTATTCAGTTATTTGTGTGGCATGAAGGATTATGCTATATGCTACTAAGGAATACCTAGAGGTGACAGTGGTAAATTAGATGTACATGGATTTGTCGATGTTGACTGGGATAGAGATATGGATCGACAGAGGTCAACTGGTGGATATGTCTTCAATATGTTAGGTGGAGAAATAAGCTAGTTGAGAAAGTGACAAGTGGTTGTAGCCTTGTCGACGACAAAATATGAATACATGGAGGCCACTCATGGAAGCAAAGAAGCGGTATGGATTCAAAGGTTGTCTTAAGGTATCGAGTTTGGGAAGAAAGCTATGAAGGTCAGTTACAATAGTCAAATCACAATATTTATGGAAAATAACCCTTCTTATCAGTCAAAGGCTAAGAACATTGATGTCCAATACCATTTTGTAAGGGACATGGTGGAAAGTAACAAGGTGCTACTAGAGAAACTAGACACGTTGGAAAACATAGCAGACTCATTGACCAAGTCTGTGAGTGTTGTGAAGTTCTCTTGGTGCAGAGAGGCAATGGGCATTGTTTCCCTGGGTATGTGAATGAAATTTCAAGAATCTTTTGTTTCAATAAAGAATAAAACAAGTGGGAGAATGTTGGTTTGTTATATTCTTTGTAGTGAAAGTCTAGTTGAGGTGAATCAACTCATGGCCAAAGTCAAGGCAGATCGACAATGTTGAAAACATCGATAGAAATTCGAAGTCGAGGTGGATTGATAGCAAGTCAAAGTTGAGGTAGATCGACAACAAGTCGAAGGTCGAGGGATTAGACCAGGTAAATCCGAAGTCAAAGATATCAATGGAAATTAAACTGAAAAGAGGTAGAAGTACGGGAGTGAGATTACTGACTAAAGACTAAATGAAGGTCGACTAGTAATCGACTGATAAACCTGAATTGGATTCAACTATTACAGAATCCCAAGATTTGGGGGATTTGTAGCTAATGATATCCATGGATCTATAACCACTTTTTGGCACCAATATTTAGGGTTTTCCTTTTGTAAATACTATAAACAGGCATGTTGTAAGGTCATAAGGGATAATGCGAGAATGTTGATGATGTAACACTAATGCATGGTAAATCGTAGGTTGTTGGTCATGCATATGTAAGCCAAATTGGCTATACAGTTGTTCTTTCCTATGCAAGACGATATGATGTTGATTGTGTCTTAGGTGTGGACCAATTTTAGACATGTAAACTTTTATTATAAATGAATAAGATAACAAGAGAGAAGAACACTCAAAGGAATGTTGGTTTTCCCAGTAAAGGGTTTCTAGGGTAAAATATTAGTGTACTGTGTGATTGCTTGTTTCATTTGTCTTCTTGATTGAATTCTTCATCTCTTCTACTAGGATTACTGTGGAAGTGTCCTACATTTCCTAACACTAACTAGGGCACCCATGTTTGTTAAGTCTCTAACACTTAATAATGAAACTTCTAGTAACAACAAGAAGGTTTTTTGTTTCTAAAAAATGGGTTCGTACCTAGGGCATATGAATCGTGGTCATAGGATGATGCAAAAATGCAAAGTAAGGTGAAAACCTATCCTATATTCCAGTGAAGGTGTATATCTTATGGAGGCACAAATAGGCTAAATAATGTTGGAAATCCATTATATCCTAGAAAAACCACTTCAAACCACATCCTACACTCCATCATTAGTCCATCTAGTTTAAAAATAGGAAATACAGGGTGAAAAATATACAAAGTGGGTAAATTTTTTTTACAAATAGTAAAAATAATGAGTTTTACCATGTCATTTTGAGTTTTTCACCCACATAGTGTTTTTGAGGCCATTTCACCCACAATATTCCAATGATTATTTTGAGAGCTACAGTCAACGAAATTGGAAATCATTGTTGGAAGATTGGTTGTTGTCATTGATGTCAACCCTAGTCATGGGTTTTGGACCACAGGATTGATGAAGGTATTTTGACATGAAGGAAAATGCACATGCATATACAACACCCATGGATGGATAGTACACATCATGTTGTTTTCAATGGTATGTGTCACATCATGTGGATCCTCATGGTTGAGGAGAAATGAATTTTTGAAGATGACAAAGTGAATTGAAGAAGGAAGTACATGTAGGCCCTGAAGATAATTAAAGAAAATAAGTACAAAATAAGAAAGTGTTAGGTCGGCCATAATGTTAAAAGAAAGTGACATAAATGGTATAAATAAATATCATTATACACTCATTTGATACAGAAGTCAAATTTCAGAGGAAATCAGAAGTAAAGAAGGCTGGATTTCAAGGGAGGATGAAGTATTTTTGTGATGTCTTCTAAGGTATGTTATTTTCAGGTCATCTTACCATTTTTTCTATAAATTGTTCTTAGAATGGTTCAGATGGTTAAATTGATATGGTATTGAGAAGACATATCAAGTTACCTGTGGTAAAAATTTCAGCTCTTGATTTGCTATAATTATAGAGATACACTCTGTGGAAGATAGGGTTTGTGACCAGTCGTGAAGCTAGTCAATAAACAGGTGTTCCAGGTAAAACAGTCATAACTTCTTCATTGAGAATCCAAATAACGTGGGAAAAATTGCATTGGAAATAGTACAGACTTTAGTGTTTTGTGTGTGAGTTTCAGAATCTGATGTTAAATATTGAGTGCGAGGCATTCTGTACAAGTTCAATCTCCTGAATAAACCAGAATTGAACAAGGTCTACCATTCTTTCTATAACTTCCTTTTGGGAGGATTCAAGGAGTAAAACTTGGAGAAGTTTCAGAAAATAAATTGAATAATATTATCTACAGGATTAGAGTATTCCAAGAATTGAATAATTGTAGAAATTGAAGAAGTCTCAAGAAGCATTATCAGGTTCTATGTGATGGTTGGTTGATGGTGATGATTCAATGTGAAGTTTTATTATCTCTCGTATATTCTTGGGTGGAAGGAAGGGGAAAGGATGGAGAGTTAAATTCTCTCTTGATATTGAAGGATTTTATCTTCCTCTTGGAGTTTTATCCCTCTCTTTACATTTGGAAGCTGTAGCTACCTTTGGAATTCATTACTTCCCTTGAACAATAACTATTGATTATTTTCATATATTGTGCATGGTGTATTATGGTGTATTGGTTTAACTCTTATACTATTGTTCATTTCTCATTGGATATAATTGAATGGTTTAATTATAAGTTGAAAAAGGTTTTAAATTATTGTTGATACTGATTCACCCCCCTCTCAGTATCAACAATTGGTATCAGATCAGGTTGCCTTCAAAACAGTTTAACCACTAGAAGGAAAATCCTAAGAAGAGATGGATGACCATGAGCACATTTCAAATGGGATTCAAAAATTTGATGGAAGAAATTATGCATACTAGAGTGATAGAGTGAAAAATTACCTAACGGATTTGGGAGTAGACATTTGGTACTCAATTGTAAATGACTACGTAATCCCAAATAGTGCTCCAACCGATCCAAATGAGAAGAAGCTTATGAGTTGTAATTCAAAAGCCAAACATGTTATTCTAGCAGCATTGGCACAAACCATTGCTAGCAAAGTGATGGGTTGTATCACTGCTAAGGATGTATGGGACAAACTCAAGAGCATCTACGAAGGTGATCCAAAAGTTAAGTAGGTCAAGCTTCAATGACATAGAGCAGAATTTGAAAATTTGAAGATGAATGTGTTGACGGGCGAAATTGATCGTCTGTCAACTGGGAGAGTGGAACCG
>JZKD02S2169470.1:16288-31188 GCA_000966675.3 Picea glauca | reverse complement strand
GGAACCTCAAGTACCATTAGGAGGAATGATTGGAAAGGATCACTTTGGAGAACTTGCAGATATCAAAGAACCAATGGAAGAACAAAATGACACAATGGAAGCACAAAATGGCGTCAAAGAAGATGATAATGTGTATGTTGAGAATGATGAATTTGGGATATATGATATTGTTGATTAGTTTAAATATGCCTTTGAAGACGATGCTCAATTTTGCAAATATTTGATGAGCTATAACTGTAATGATTTGACTTTCATATTTTAAAATAAGAATAAAGATGTATATATTGTTGTTTTGTGATGAATCTTTTTTTTTTCTTTTCGTTTTATTTGTATGTGAGTCACTATACATTGGAAAATTTTATTAAATGTTTTCATTTTTTTACTTCAAATGTATACAAATATGAAAGAAAATGATAATTTTTTTTATAAAATTTAGACTTTTTTGTTCAATTATGTCGATAAAAATGTTTTATTTGACATGTTATTTTAAGGAATATGTACCAAAATTGATGCAGTGCCCCACCTCGGCAAGGTCTGTTGACCTCCTGGTCACTGGATCTTATCAGTCTTTGGGCTGGAATAGCTCTTTGATTCCTTACTGGAATCCTCACGAAATATCCACAGGTCCTATGTGTAACTCATCCTGTGCGACAAGCACTAGGCATGAGCTTCCTTCACATGATCATCAATTGTGACCTTAGGCCTAACCAAAAAGGCATTACATGATCTTAGACCTCGGGTGATTGCACATGAGCCAAGCCTAACCTCGCGATTTTCGATTTCCCGATCGACAATTTCTCTAAGCGTCAGCTCCTCCTTTAACCTTCTATTGATATGACCTCCAGCTATGACCTGGGGCCAAGCTTCTGAGCGTGTCGGGATTTTTTGTATCAGAAACTCGCGATGTAGTTGTGATGCCTTTTCCTGATATCCGAACTCACAACTTCCTCACCTCATATCAACAGTCCTGACTCCCCACGATCCGACGGTCTTGTTTTCTCCTTCGTGTTTTGAGATTTCACGTTTCAGGTAGTTGGAAGACTGTGCACCTCCCTTCTCCTGATTCCTGATTCTGCGATTTCTTTGGATCGACTATCTAGATCCCTTCGTGATCCAATGCTTTCGATTGAATTGTGAACTTACGTTTCAAGAGTTTTCTTACCCTGTGCACTTCTAGAACGTTAAAGTTCGTGCACCTACCTCTAGATCCAATGATTGTTGGTCCCCGCACTTAGATCTAGCGCTCCAAATCTGATCCCCCTCTGGACGTTCTTCTGAGCGTCTGGATGCGAGATTTGATGGTCAGATCTCTTCCTCTACAGCTAATCCGACGACAACTCTCACTCCCCTTCTTAAGGTTGTGAATTCTTCTGACTTAGAATATTTCTAGGTATTCAAAGGCCTTGACCTTTGTTCCCCCCATGATTCTGTTTATTAGTCCTCGTCTGCTCTACTCGATGGTGTTATTCCTTCTGAGCTTTCTCACTTTCTGCTCCTTTGACTCTTACGGAGTCCCTTCGACACTTAACCGAATTATGGATCTGTGCACTCCTTGCAGTAGATTCTTACGCAAGACTTGGTTCTTGTGGGTGACTATGCATGCCTTGTAGCAGTCGCTTTGCACTCCTTGCAAAGGGAAAGTTTCATGCTATCTCTTCTAAGCTTCAGAATCAAAACAGATTACGTCAACGCATTTCTTGCGTTCGATGTGCACACCTTGCACTCGCTCAACAGAAGAGAAACAATTGAAGCTTATACTAGCATTCACAGTTTCATCCATTCATAACGAAATTCATTCATTTATGAAAACACAATAACATAGAATTGCAAACAGTAACAGTACTATGCATTTGGGTCACTTTTCCTCTGTCATATTCATTCAAAAGTAAATGGCTACAATTAATATCAAAACGATAACTTAAAACTCAGAAAATTCCTACTAACTCGCAGCAACCTCATTTGGGCGTACAAAACCTCTATTTAACTCAGAGGGTCCTTAGGGTTCCCCCAAACTACTCATCTACTTCAAAAATAAAAACCTAACTGCTACCTAAGTTCAGTTACATTCAAGACTCGGATTGAAACACCCTGATAGCTCATGATCATTCCACCTCCAAGCGTTTGATCTTCTTTTGTTCTTCATCAGCTCCCCAAAAAGATTTGCAGTAACTCCCGGCGTTTAAGATTCTGAAATGATTCCCGATCACTGAAATTTTATGCCACGTGTGCTTGCTAACAATGCTCTTGCATCATACTCCCCTTGGACAAAAATTCATGGAATCCTGTCCATGAGATCCTACACCGAATTTCCATGCTTCTGGATATCAGCTTCATTTTCCCAATTGACATCCTCTATCGGGTGTCCCTTCCACTTAACCAGATATTCAAGATAGGTCTTCCTCCTGGTCTTTTTGACAATTCTCTGATCAATGATCTTCTCCATTTGTGGCTTCTCTGCTATAGGAATTTGTTTCTGCCACTGAATCTTATATTGATCTTTTGATCCCTCTGTGTCATCTTTCTTGTAAGGATACAGGTCTAAAATGTTGAATATGGGTGATATACCCACATCATCTCCTAGCTCAATCTCATAGGCATTTGCATCAAACTTCCTCAAGATCTTACATGGTCCTATCTTCTTGATTTTTAACTTTTTATGCGTTCCCCTGGGGAACCTTTCCTTCTTTAGATGTGTCAGAACCTGATCTCCCACCTCAAATTGAAGTTCTCTGCGATGTTGATCAACTCTATGCTTGTACTCTTGGCTAGAGTTCTATAATTTTCTTCTGATCTGGCTATGGAGCTTCTGCATTTCTGCAGCAAAATATTTTTCTCCAGCGCTTCTGATCTCACTATGTCCCAAGTCTCTCAACTCGGATACTCCTCTAGATTGCATTCCATACAATATCTGGAATGGGCTCTTTCCAGTGCTCTTGTTTGGCGAGTCGTTGTATGCAAATTTTGCTTGTGGTAGAATTTGATCCCACTGGTTATGATGCTCAGTCACCAGACTCCTCAACAAGTTTCCCAAACTTTTGTTTACCACCTCAGTCTGTCCATCTGTATGAGGATGATAAGTTGAGCTGAAAGACAGATCTGTCCCCAACTTCTTCCATAGTGTTCTCCAAAAATGACCAACAAATTTTGTGTCTCTGTCTGAGATGATGCTTTTGGGTAGGCCGTGAAGTCTCACAACTTCCTTGAAAAACAGATTTGCAACATGTGTTGCATCACTAGTCTTCTGGAAGGGGATAAAGTGTGCCATCTTTGAAAATCTATCCACCACCACAAATATGGAATCAAATCCTCTTTGCGTTCTTGGAAGTCCCAACATGAAATTCATGCTTATTGCATCCCAAGCCCTCTTTGGTATTGGCAATGGTTGATACAATCCAATATTCTATCTTTTTTTTTTTGCATGTTGGCAGATTCTACATATGTTCACAAATTTTATCACTTATGTCCTCATACTTGGACAATAGTATGAAATCCTCAACTGTGCAAATGTTTTATCATGGTCAAAATGTCTAGCCAATCCTCCACTATGTTTTTCTTTCAAAAGGTTATCCCTCATTGAGAATTTTGGTATGCACAACTGACTTCCCTTGAACAACAATCCCTCTTGAATCATATACTCTTCCCACTGGCGCCTATTTCTCAGCACAGGATTCATGCATGCTTTGTATGCTTCCTTGAAATCTGGATCATCATTGTACATTTCCTTAAGGTGTTCAAACCCCAAGGTCTTCACCTGAAATTCCTACAGAATCAAACATCTCATGCTCAATGCATCAACAACTTTGTTAGCATTCCCAACAATATGTTTTATGACAAAAGTAACGTTATGCATAAACTCAATCCACTTTGCATGCTTTTGATTCAATTTTTCATGTTTGGTTATGGATTGTAAACCTTGGTTATCGCTATACAAGACAAATTCATGTGGGACAAGGTAATGTCTTATTCAAGGCCTCAATTATGGCATAAAACTCCTTGTCATAGGTGGAGTATTTTCTCTTAGTCTCATTCAGCTTTTCACTGAAATAGGCAACAAGTCTATTATCCTGGCTCAAAACTGCTCCAATTGCAAATCCACTTGCATCACATCTCACCTGAAATGTCTTTTCAAAATTTGGCAAGACCAAAATTGGTCGCTCTGTTATTTTCTTCTTCAGTATATTGAAACTCCTCTCGGCCTCTTATGTCCATTTAAAAGACTTGTGCTTCTTCTTTACTGTCTCCATCATTGGTGCACAAATTCCATTGAAATCTCTTATTAACTTCCTATAGAAACTTGTTAATCCATGGAAGCCTCTTACCTCAAACATGCCTTTTGGTGACGACCATTCTTTGATTGCTTTCACCTTCTCTGGATCCATCTTCAGTTCATTTGAAGAGATCACAAAACCCAAGTAAATGAGTTATGTCTTCATAAAATAGGACTTCTTCAAGTTAATCAATAACTTATCATGTTGTTGTATCCTCATTACTAGTGTCAGGTGTCTCAAATGCTCCTCTTTAGTCTTGCTAAAGATCAGTATATCATCCAGATACACAACCACAAACTTGCCAATGAAGTCTTTCAAAATTTCATTCATCAATCTCAGAAAAGTGCTCGGGGCATTTGTTAAGACAAATGGCATAACAAGCCACTCATACAAACCTTCATTTTTCTTAAAGGTTGTCTTCCATTCATCGCCTTATCTCATTCTAATATGGTGGTATCCACTTTTCAAATCTATTTGAGAAAAGAAATTTGCTCCACTTAAATAGTCCATTAGATCATCCATTATTGGCAAAGGAAATATATACTTGATGGTGATCTTGTTAATGGCTCTTGATTTTGTACACATTCTCCATCCTCCATCTTTCTTTGGACTCAACACAGTTGGTACTGTGCATGGACTCAAACTTTCTCTTACCAAACCCTTCTCTAACAATTCCTGGACTTGGTTCTTCACCTCCTCATTCTCTCGAGGTGTCAATATGTACGTTTCTTTGTTTGGAAGACTTGATCCTGGTATCAAATCAATATGATGGTTGATAATTTTGATAGGCGAGAATGAGTTAGGTAGCTCATCCACCACTATGTCAGCAAAATTATCCAACAATTCCTGAACTTCTTCAGGCAAATCATCTATTGTAGTACTTGTAAGGACAACTCTAGGTTTCCTCACCACAACTAACTGTATCTTCTGTCCTTTCTTGACTTCTTTCAGGAATTCCTTCCCGCTCATGAGAAGTATGCTTGTGTTGGCTTCCTCTTTCACTTTCTTCTCCTCTATTGGCAGCAACATGTGTGTCTTACCATTCTTCTCCAAGGTGTATGTATTCTTCCTTCTATCATGAATGACATTCCTATCAAACTGCCATGGTCTTCCCAACAAAATATGACATACATCCATGTGAATTACATCACATAGGATTTCATCTCTATATCCTCCTATCTTAAATTCAATCGAGCATTGTTTAGTAACCATTACTTGGTGTCATTTCTGTAACCATGAGACTTTGTATGGATTAGGGTGTGCAGTCGTCTCTAGCTCTGGTTTCTCCACCATCTATGTGGATACTAGGTTATCAATGTTCCCACTGTCAATTATCACCTTGCATACTCTATCTTTAGTCTTGCAAGTTGTCCTTAATAAGTTGTTTCTCTACACTGACTTCTCAACTTCTGCCTCTGGTTTTAAAAGAACTTTTCTCAACATCAGGGATGTTCCATCCTCTACTTCTTATGTTTCAACATTCCTTCTCTGTGCTTCTGAAATGTGAGCTTCACCTTCTCCTTATTTATTTCTCTCAGGACATTCCCAAGACTTATTTCCTACATTTCCACAGGTGTAACATCTTACTTCTCTTTCTCTATCTCTTCCTCTTCCTCTGGAAGAACTTCTTCCACCACCCTGTCTTCCTCGGGAACTTCCTCCTCTTTCTAAGTGATTGTGTGGTTTCTATATCTCGTCCCTTGATTTATGTGCCTTGTCATGGGTGACTCCCTTGCCTTTTTTCGGGACTGGGCTTCTACCTCTGCCTCATTGGATTTGTTTTTTGGCCAACTTCTCCTTTGCCTTCAGTGCAAACTGATAAGCATCTTCTACTGTCCTTACTGATATCATGTTGATCTCATCATGGATTTCATACCTCGGGCCATTTATATATCTGGAAACTTTTTCTTCATCCTTCTCTCTTTGTCCAGTTCCGATGTTCGACTTGTAGAACTCCTCTATGTACTCTTTAACTCTCATGCCCTTTTGTCTCAGGTTTTGTTGTTTCATGAACAGATTGATCTCAATATATTTGGGCATGAATTTTTCTTTCAGCTTGGCTACCATTCTGTCCCAATTATTTATCTTATGTTTGCCTTTGCTTCTCCTCTCAGCTTGCAGTTCATCCCACCACAGTGTTGCATGTCCCTTGATCCTGGTGACAACATATCTCACCCTCTTCTCCTCATCAACATCTTCATAGTCGAAATATTTTTCCATGGATATTACCTAATCCAGCAGCTCTTCAGCATCCAAATTGTCTTCATACATTGGGACCTCTCTCTTGGCTCTAGCTCCCAATCTAACAATTGCTCTCAGCAAGCATTCTTCGGCAACATTCTCTCCTACAGCTTCCTCGACTTTTACTTCTTCGCTCTCTGCATCGCTGATGTCTCCAGTATCAGGTGTTCTCCTCTGCACTACCTCCATCGCCTCCAATCTTGCACGAAGTTCTCGTATCTCCCTTTCTACATATTGATTGGCTAAAGGTTGTTCTGCTCATCTCCTCGGTGGCATTGTGTTAACTGTCTCTCACACACAGAGTACAACTTCGATTTCTTTCGTCTCTTCTCTTTTGCTTGTTGTCTGCAAGCAAAAATTATAGCTTTGATACCGCTTGATGCAGTGCCCCACCTCAGCAAGGTCTACTGACCTCCCAGTCACTAGATCTTCTCAATCTTCAGGCTGGAACATCTCTTTGATTCCTTACTAGAATCCTCACAAAATATCCACAAGTCCTGTGTGTAACTCAGCCCGCGTGACAAGCACTATGCGTGAGCTTCCTTTACGTGATCACCGACTGTGACCTCAAGCCTAACCAAAAAGGTGTTTCATGATTTCAGACCTCGGGTGATTGCACATGAGCCAAGCCTGACCTCGCGATTTCCGATTTCTCGATCGAAAATTTCTCTAGGCGCTAGCTCCTCCTTTAACCTTCCGCTGATATGACCTCCAACAATGACCTAGGGCCAAGCTTCCAAGCATGTCGGCATTTCGCCTATTGGGAACTCGCGATGTAGTTGTGCTCCCTTTTCCCAATATCCGAACTCAAAAATTCCTCACCTCATATCAACGGTCCTGACTCCCCACGATCCGACAGTCCTATTTTCTCCTTTGTGTTTCGAGATTTCACGTTTTGGGTAGTTGGAATACTGCGCACCTCCCTTCTCCCAATTCCCAATTCTGCGATTTCTTCGGATCGACGGTCTAGATCCCTTCATGATCCAACAATTGCGATTGAATCACGAACTTGGTTTTCATGAGTTTTCTTACCCTGTGCACTTCTATAACGTTAAAGTTTGTGCACCTACCTCTGGATCCAACGACTATTAGTCCCCGTACTTAGATCTAGCGGTCCAGATCTGATCCCCCTCTGCGTGTTCTTCTAAGCGTCTAGACGTGAGATTTGACGACCAGATCTCTTCCTCTGTAGCTGATCCGACAACAATTGTCACTCCCCTTATTGAGGTTGTGAATTCTTCTGACTTAGAAGATTTCCAGGTATTCAAAGGCCTCGACCTTTTTTCCCTCCACGAGTTTGTTTCTTAGTCCTCATCTGCGCTACTAGAAGACGTTATTCCTTCTGAGCTTTCTCGCTTTCTACTCATTTAACTCTTACGAAGTCCCTTCGACACTTAGCCAAATTCTGGATCTGTGCACTCCTTGTAGCAGATTCTTGCGCAAGACTTGGTTCTTCCAGGTAATTGTGCACGCGTTGCAGCAGTCGCTTTGCACTCCTTGCAAAGGGAAAGTTTCATGTTATCTCTTATGAGATTCGGAATCGAAACAGATTATGTCAACACACTCCTTGCGTTCGGTGTGCACACCTTGCACTCACTCAACATAAGAGAAACAATTGAAACTTATACTAACATTCACAGTTTCATCCATTCATAACGAAATTCATTCATTTATGAAAACACAATAACAGAGAATTGCAAACAGTAACTGTACTATTCATTTGGGTCACTTTTCCTCTATCATATTCATTCAAAAGTAAATGGCTACAACTAATAACAAAATAATAACTTAAAACTCAGAAAATTTCTACTAACTCGCAGCAGCCTCATTTGGGCATACAAAACCTCTATTTAACTCAGAGGGTCCTTAGGTTTCCCCCGACTACTCATCTACTTCAAAAACAAAAACCTAACTGATACCTAAGTTCAGTTACATTCAAGACTAGGAGTGAAACTCCTTGATCACTCATGATCATTCCACCTCCAAGTTTTTGATCTTCTTCTGTTCTTCATCAGCTCCCCAAAAGGATTCGCAGTAACTCCCGGCGTTTGAGATTCTGAAATGATTCCCGAGCGCTAAACTTTCCTTCCACATGTGCTTGTTGACGATGTTAACGATGCTCCTGCATAAAAAATGTATAGGTTTTTTATTATATATGGCTATAAAACATGTATTCTTTTGCTAAATATTCAAAAATAGTGTTATTTAACTACAATTTTTTTTCGATTTATTGAAGTAAAGGTAAACAATGTGTTAAAAATGATGGTTTTCACTATGTTTAAAAAGTATGGAACAATAAATTAATTAAGGAGACAAAATTATATGAAAAAACGCAACTTCAAAAAATAAAGGGTAAAAAATAATTTTAAGTTTGAAAGAAGCATGAAAAAATGACCAAAAACATCGTTAAATAAAAAATAAAAATAAAAAATATTTAGAAAAATAATGAAAATAGATTAAAAGTAAGCATTTAAAAAAATAATGTAGAAACATTGTGGATCGTTAAAATATCGAAAAACACCTAAAAACGGAGGGGGGTGCTACAGGTAGCACCATTTTTAAAAACGGGGTAAAAAATTGGACCCCCCAAGAAACGAGAACTTTGTAGAGTTCTCGTTAAATTGATAACTATGTTAGTAGTGTTTTTATTGGAACTAATCATATTTAGACCTCTCTTTATGAGTATATCATCCATTCAGTTAGACGAAATCACAACTTTTAAAAACATCTTTTTATGATATTGTAAATAAAAATGCAATTAGATGGAAAGGAAACCTTCTACTTCTTTGCATTATTGAATAAAATGAAAGAGAATTTGATACACCAAAGTCTAAGAAAGAGCCACGAGGAATCTTGAGTAGGGAGACTCTTTTAATAATTGTTCTTTGAATGAGAAGTAAACCCAAAAAAAAAAATCTAAAAATTTCGTGTTTATTATTTCCATATTCTATTAAAGTACAAAGTGTTTTTTTCACGATTCCCTAATCCAAATGTCACTAGAATTCTTGATATAATACAATTATTAATAAAAATAGGTTTTTGCAACCTTTGAAAAGTCATCCAAACACATGGCTATAGATATTAGCTTTGGAAGCGTATGGTCGTTCTCAGCTCACTATGTTAGACGCCATGATAATGGAGGAGTGTAACGGGTACGACAGTCTTCTAAGCATCCTTCTACTACACTTGTGAATGTATATAGCCGCAAGGAATTCTCATTCACTGCGGATACTGAAGAGGCTCTTCATAGAGTCTCTCGTTTCTCAATAGGCAATTGTTGGTCAGGATACCTAATTTCGATTTTCCAACGAGGCATGTTCATCAACGGCCAACCACGACGATAGTTTGCAATCGATCCTTTTGATGTACCTTTTAGTTCTTTGTCTTCATTTTAATGGCGGGATTCGAAAATTAATTGACATAGCCGAGTTTATCTATTACAAATTGCAAGAACATAACGTTGTTAAAAACTCTAGCTTCACTTAGCATTGGGATTTGTTTTGTGAAGAGAATTAAGTGACTGAGGTATTTTAAAGATTTTCCAAAGAAAGTTTTATTTTGTGGCTTCAATGGAGCAGATGTTGTCGCGCTAGGGTGTTGCATACTAGCCTCGTCTAGAATCATAGTAAACAAAGTGGAGATAGAGAATATTAAAAGTGCAACAGTTGTGGTTGAAAAAAATGTGGCAGATGATCGTTGGGCAATAACAACATTTTTCTTTACAAAATCCAAAATCTTGGCATTGCTTAGAGATTATTTAGAATATTATTATTGTTATCCCCTATCCTAGGGATAACTAAGGATATCATGTCTCGAGGCCCACAAGTGCTAGACATGGAGTGTCGAGAGCCAGGCGACTTGAGTATGGTCTCGGAGGGCCCATATTTTCTTCAGTGTGTCCCGTCTATCAGCAACAGCATCATCCATTCCACTAGCCTAGTCCTCAAGTAGCAGTAAGTCTTGGTCCATGAGGTAATGAGTCTGGATACCATGGTATGTGTCACTCTAATTTTTGAAGAACTTGAATATGTTGCACTAAATTGTCCTTTATATCATAACATTTGCTTGGAAATTATTCTCTTTAACTTGTTCATACCTGTGAGGGTGACATAATGCCCTAGTAAGTTGATTCCCCTTTAGGATGAGTTTCCACTGGGTGGGCTTGTGAAAGGTCATCATCCATTCCCTCCATGCTTACCACTTTCCATCATTATTCCTCTCATCTCTCGCCACCTTGTTCGGGCATTGGGTTTGCCATGCTAGGAAGGGTTGTACATTGCCTTGTGGGGAGAAGGGGCTAAAGGCCTAGAGGGTAAAAGTAGTTGGACAAAGTTAAAATCAAAAATGAAACCTGTGAGATGCTTCACCTAGGGATTCTCGAGAAAGCAATAAAAGGCTTCTCAGTAAGAAAAGGGGACCCATAAGATAAATCAAAACTCAAGGTACTAGTTGGTGGATGGGATGTCTCATCATGAGTCGATCTATTAGGTCCATGGGCATGTAGCGGTATGACACTACCATCTATATGGTCACCAAACCAGGGTAGTGGCTCTTGGTGGCATAGCCAAGAGAAAGGGGGTCTCATCATGAGCCAACCTTCTCACTTCCATGAAATGTTTGTGGGTAATGATGTCACCTATGGTCACCAAACCATGACAGTGTCCCCTAGGTTTTCCCTTGAAAAGAAAAAATATCAAAAGCAATAAGACTAAGAATAAAAGGCATTGAATGGGGTAGAAAACAATGGAATCCATGATGAGGTGCAGCTCGCCCTCTATAGAGGCACCCACAGGCAAGACCTACATTTCCTTGTTATCACTGCACCCTCTGCCCAAACATTTCCCTACACCATTTCACACACACTTACATGAACTAGATTGGTTATCATCTGGGAAACACCCCAAACTTAAAGAGGATTATCCCTATAGGACATCCTAAGACCCTCTCCAAACCTGACTTGTTAAACCGCATAACGTCTTTGAGCATTTGTCTGGGTAAAGGGGGGTTTGATGCACATGTTTGGGTAATGTGATTATTAGATGTGATTGGCATTGCTATGATGCATGTGACTTATGAACCCCTAGAGTTCATACTTGTTGTTGTTGCAATACTTTGTTAGGTGGACAGGTACATGTGGGGGAATGATTAGGTCGGACCTCCATGGGGCTAAAAGCCCAACAGATTGATGTTGTAACCCCACCAAGGGGAAAAGAGAAACCACATGCTTGCACCATGAAGAAAGGATGGTGTTGCACTAGGGACACTCCGACAGACCTAGACCCAAGGAATTCTTTCCTTTCCTCTTGGACATTGACCCTTCGAGGCCCATGATGTCATCATTTTGACCCTAGACATCATCTAGTTAAGGTTTGCATTTCTGAGGACGGTTGTGTGCTAGTTGGCACGTGTGGCAGCATTTGGGGCCTTTGGAGGCCAAACTTATGCATCTGAGGCCTAGTGTTCCACCCTATGGGGATAACGTCACCCTAGAAGGGCATGACATCACCCTTGGATTTGATTTTAGGGTTTAATTAATGGCATTTATGTAAAAACTAGATTTAATGTAATTTGGCCATGTGGGCCTTTTTATGACCTAATTGTGATTAAAGGGCATTTATGTTGTATAAATAAGAGAGAGAAACTCTCATTTTTTCATCATTCACTCATCACACAAGTGTGTGGTCTGAAATTTTCGCCCTTTTCAAGGGTTATTGGCTGAAATTTTAGGTGCACTTCTTGGAGGAGGCTAATTTTGGTGTTTCTTGGTTATTTTCATGGAGGAAGATCTTGAACTAGGGTCTAAGCTTAATTATTCTCGGTGAAGTAAGTAGAAAATATATATTTCTTTATTGTGAATGAATGCTTATGGTGAATTTTACTTTTTCTTGTCAAAGATTGTGAAATTGCTTGCTTGAAACCCTAGGAGAAAAGAATTAGTTATCATCATTTTCACTATAATTTTCCACTTGTTTAAATTTCTCAAAGATCACCTTGTCAAGAAGTAGATACTAGAGCCCTAGCATTGTAGCACTCTAGTAACCCTACCTACATTTCCTATTGCAGACTTTATTTCAAATTGTCTAAGGAAAAGAGGAATCGCTAGGGCCTAAGTTTCCTTACATTCTAGCAATTATCTCTAGGACTTGGATGTTTGAGGCCTTAGGTTACCAACACCTCTCTCATATTTTCCATCTCCTTTTGACTAAGTATTATTGTTGGTATTTCCCTCTAAGAGTTGTTGTTGCTATCATTGACTCCATTACCCTAGAAGGCACTAGTCTATCCACTACTAATGATTGATTGATCAAACTAATTTCAAACTATCTTCTTTGGAACATTCACTAACTCCTACTAACCTTAGATTATCCTAGTTCACTAACCAACTTCTTGTTGTTGAAAAATATTGCTACAACCATCTAACAACAACAAATTAACCTTAAAAGTGACATGTTATGCTAGCTAAACATTTCTAAATCTTCTTGTGACTATCTAATATCAATTTTCCTAGTTAAAGCTACCTTCTCTAGTCTTTTCTCAAGCATTTTGAAGCATAGTTATTGTGCTTGTTACAAATTTATTGTTGTTGTTGTAAATTGTTGTACTGCTACAATTTTATACCAGCTAGTGTATTTTTTAAGAGTTCATTGTCTTATGAATCATTAATATCATTTTGGTACTTGGAAAGTGCCCCTTTTCTATTTGTTGTCTTGTTTTGGGTAGGTACACAATATTATTCATTTGCTTCATCTTTATAAGACATAAAAGAACCCTTTTAAATTTAGTGACCTGTGAGAGGGGAGGGGATTTTCTTATACTTTGGACTTAGCCTTCTATAAACCTCAGGTCACTGAGGATGTATCCCTTGGGTTACATCGATGTACTCCTAAATAGAAATGGGTTTCCTAATAAGGTGACAGTGATAGGTCACCCCTTGTTACGCCAATCTTGCATCTACTTGCTTTGGGATTTAGGCAAGTACAGATTGTGCGATAACATTTTGGCGTCGTTTTCAGGGAACACTGAGTCAATATTCCTCAATGACATTTTTCTGTAAGCCTTTCCCTCAAAACTTGTGTTTTACAAAGCTTAATCGGTGACTCCACTGAGGGTGATTCCCTCATCCTTTTGATAGTTTTGAGAAGATTATCTAGAGACTCCACAAAGCTCGGGGAGGTATACCAATCCTCCCAAGTCTTTTAGAAGAAAACCTTATCGAGACTCTCCTATAGTAAAATCATTATTTGGAGGCAATATTCCTTTGAACACAATGTCTAACACTCAGACCCATACCCTTAATCCAAATCAAGCTAATAACCAGATACAATGGTCATCCAACCTTTTTAAACTGTTAGACGTGACAAACATACTAGGATACCCTAGGAAAATTCCCCCTAGGTATGAGAAAAGATTACTTAAATTCATTGGTAATGATATAGTCAGTGTTGAGGATCATATGAGCAACTTCTGAGCTTTCTTTCAGCTTCATCCTATCAGTGATGATGTTGAAAATTTAGCTATGAAATTGTTCTTTGCTACCCTCTATGATGGCACTAGACAATGGTACAATGGTCTCCCTGATGCTAGTATTACAACCATGGGCAAGTTGGAAGAAGTGTTCCTCAAATGATGGAGTGTCAAGGAAGACCCCAACATGTTGTTGATAAGGTTGAATAACATCACAAAATTCGAGAATGAAACTGTCAGGGAATTTCATGATAAATTTGAAAGGTTGGTACAAAATATCTCGGTGAGCTATCACCCTTCAGACAATTTCCTTCTCTTTATTTACAATAAGGCCTCTACAGAACAAATAGGCTTTATCCTCAAAGACAAAGCACCTAAAACAATCCAATAATCCCAAGATATGGCTACAAATATTGAAGACAATCTATCATCATCCAAAGTTGAACCTTTCTCTGCCTCAAGATTCAAAATAGATGTGAAACCCAAAGTAGTCCATAATGTTGAATCTACCTCAGATATTGGCACTAGCTTGGAAAAACTACAATTGACTGTAGATGGCATGGTAAAAACCCAAGAATTAATGATGAATAGGATTGTCAATTTGGAAAGAGATCAACAACAATATCCTAGGGCTCCTTACAAAGGGAAATTCCAGAGGGGGACTCAAGTTTTCAAACCAAATAATGATCAATAAGTACCTAATACTTTATCCCCCACAAACATGGTAGATGAAAACCCTCGGTTATTGCAATGTAGAGACTCACATTGGGAGAATGAATGTCCCATGAACAATGGTGAACATGACCAAGTGAATATTATTTATCATACCATTGAGGGCCCACAATGTTGTCTTAATGTCACACTTGAAGAACATCAAGAAGGCATAAAGGAAGTAGCCAGGAAGGCTAGGATGGAGGTGATAAATAA
>JZKD02S2169459.1:0-17743 GCA_000966675.3 Picea glauca | reverse complement strand
TAAAAATAACTTGCAGGTGTATGAATATGTGTCTACTGAATATGACACAATCATCAAATCAATAAAACATATATAACAACAGTGGAGGTTGTACTAAATTGTTGTCTCCAAAATATATTGATCTCATTGCAAATTACAAAAATAGAATATAAAACAGAGATGAATTTTAAGAAGCTTAATACAGAAAATAGAAAGAGAAACATGGCTCTACATAAACAAGAGGTGAATCCAATGAATGGTTCCCTCGATGAGAAAACATTTACAAAGAAAGTCCTACGGGCTTATTATAGAAAAACTTAATTTATGTTGCCTCCAATTCCTAACTTGCTCACCTCCCCTCTCAAGAAGTCTTCAACTATTTCCTTTAACCTCATCGAATGTTGCCTTCATGCCTCCAATCCTGGAACTGATTTTCAGAAATAGAATAAAGATAAGACAACTTTGGAGGGCTCTACAACTCAAAGAGTTAGTTGTCTCACATATCCATGAAAATATGAGTTTGTTGCTATGAATTTATTCTTCAATTACCCCTCATTGCCACCTGTTATGCTAGTTCAATAGATTATTTGCAGAGATGCCATCTAGTTGGAATTCAGGATGATCCCATATTCGTCATAGAAAATAATATTTTGAAGACTATATTCATGAGTGTTTTCAAATTCTATTGAAGTATTGTGCACAACATTCTCCATTGTGGGTGCTTGTGCGGGCTTGCTTATCTTATGACTTGGCATTTGACTTGTGGATTGGCACATGCCCTTAACACTTGGAGTACTTTTGTTGCTTCATTTTCCTTGAGAAATATCAATACATGTCACTGAGAGGTCTAGGATCATCGGGGACCGAGGATTTAAGATAACTAAGGTCTGGGAGTTTAGGATAACCAACGACCACATATTTAATATAGTTGAGGACCAAGAGTTTAGGATAACAGGGGAGCAGGGATTTAGAGTAATTGGGGACCGACAATTTAGGATAATCGGGGACTTGAGAAATAAAACTAGTCTTGATAACGAAGTCAAGCCGGTTTGGTTAACTGGCCACCAGATTATTGGGAAATCAAGCTATCTGTCAATGGACCATTAGGACCACCGGTTACTAGAAGTAATAAACACTTATTTTGTGAAGGATTTAAAGGTTGGTTCAATTAAATTGGAGCCTGCTAAAGATATCAATTCTGCTAAATTTTGACAAAGTCAATTTAGGTTATAACATTAGGCTCCATGTGGGGATTGTGTCTCCTTGCGAGGCACTATAGAATTGTGGATCATGTGTCTTCAACTGAAAATAAAGCTCTGTCAATCTCTAAAGCCTTTTGAATGCAAGAACCTTGTAAATGAGCCCAGTTCTGATCTCTGTTATGAAACCTTTCTTATTCACAACTGAAGAAAGCTATATATACAAACCGGAAACCAACTGATATGCAAACTGAATTGAATTATTGAGATAAATGCTCGTCTGGTGAGCTTATTTATGTACATTGACTCCTACTCTAATTAGTTGAAATCATTTGATTAGGTAAACTTATATTTCCAGTACAACCATGCAAGCACTTTACTAATTGGTTGAGCTCCTTGTATGCACTTTTGCAAAATAAAGACAAGAAAAAGTGAAAACTGTAATATCACATGATTATGAAGTTCGTACTTACAATCTGGAAAACACTAGCCTCATATAACTTAAGTCATTTGAGACATTGGATAATGTAGAATCCAACCAAAGTGCAATCGTATCATAAAAAATATGAGAAATAACAAATTGCTCGACAATTAAAAATGAGATTCCTTCTTCATGGTTGAGTTGACTGGACTGCTTCTAAATACTCTCTAATTTCTCTGATGCCTTAATAATACCAAACTCTTTCACTTGTGATTCTTGTTCATTACTAACAAGCTTTGTATTTTCATAATCAAGGGACTATAGTGCCTCTATATGAAACTCTTCAACAATCTTATACACAGAATACCTAGGTTCAATATTATACACTTATGTACATGTTGACATAGAAATCTGCTCTTCATCATTTGCAAAAATCATACAAGAGTCATACTCTTAACTTTTTTGAAAGAGCTCTTAAACAAAGAATCCTTCATAGCAATATGAATTAGCAATTTGCTCAATGAAAGACTGGTATTTATCTTCTTGAAAGTGATTAAGTTCAATAATACATACCAGACTTCTTGAAACTACATAAGATAATTGTAAATCGTGACCATCATTGGAAGAAGAGGCCTCCATGTGCCGAATAGAATCTTGACTATTATCTTGAAAAACAAGAAAAATTGTTGTATATTCTTGTATATTCTTTGATGCATCTGTATAATCACTTTCCAATGATATCTCTTCATTTGTACCAGCAAGGCTATCTTCTTCATTCTCACTGCTATAGTAAGTTTGCCTTTCAAGTTCTTGTTCACTTTGGTCCTTGAAAACGAGGTCAGTTGAATACGTGGTATTGCAATAAGAATGAAAAGCTGCATGAAAATCCTTTAATGAAGAAATACAAGCAACAGGTAAGGCTTTGTACCATTGTCAAGCATCTCCACCCAAAGAGTCCATAAATTTTTTCATTAGAACATCTTCATCAAAAATACCCAACTGATGCATGCATTTATGAAAATCCTTTAGGTGTTGTGCATGACTTTTCTCATCATTTGTACTAAATATATGAAGGTAATCTACCTAGTCTTCTATCTTAGGCATAGGATTTGGAAAACTAGGTAGACTTGAAAAATCAAAAGGAGCATACCTTGCAGCTATCTTAGCAACAAATGAACCTGTCATTTGAAAACCAGTGGAGTCGCTAGTGGAATCACAGTGGAGTCGCCAATGGAATCACAGTAGAGTTTCCAGGTGAATAACCAAAGAACATGATGTCTGACCCTTGTCACCTTCAAGAACCAGATCTAATGTTTGTTGTATCCTAGGGAAAATCTTTCGAAACTTTGATCCCTGACAACAATGCCAAAAAGATGTTGTAACCTTGAGATGTTCCCGACTGCATAGGAACTATGCCAAGGCATATCAAAACCCACTTTAGGCCACAAGTTGGATCTTTGACTAGATGGGGCTCTCTCATCAAATTCAAGGAAGTTGATTGCTTACTGTCAGTAAGTAGCAACTCGCAACATTAAGCTCAAAATTCCAGATTTAATTGTTAGAGAAAAGGATAAATAGGGTTGAGGATAAAATGACAACCGAATGGAAATAAAGATTGTAAACCTATCAAACTTAAGGCCTTTCCATTGGGCATGGAGTCTCATTCAACAAAGCATAATAGTTGGTAATAATAGGTTGAATAAAAGAAAAGAACATTTAATCTCAGACCTAGCAGTGACTAAGGAAATCCATGTGAGGTTGAGATGAAGAAAAGATTGTTTGTTGGCCATTTAAATGAATCCAACAATAGATAAGTGCAAGAGCTGGGCATAAACCATGAATCCAACAATATAACACTTGTACAAATAACTTACAGGTGTATGAATATGTATCTACTGAATATGACACGATCATCAAATCAATAGAAACATATATAACAACAGTGGAGGTTGTACCAAATTGTTGTCTCCAAAATATGTTGATCTCATCGCAAATTACAAAAATAGAATACAGAGCAGAGATGAATTTTAAAAATCTTAATACAGAAAATAGAAAGAGAAACATGGCTCTACATAAACAAGAGGTGAATTCAATGAATGCTTCCCTCAATGAGAAAACATTTATAGAGAAATCCCTACGGGATTATTACAGAGAAACTCGGTATACACTGCCTCCAATTCCTAACCTACTCACCCCCCCTCTCAAGAAGTCTCCAACTACTACCTTTAACCTCATCGAATGTTGCCTTCATGCCTCCAATCTCGGAACTGATTTTCTGAAATAGAATAAAGATAAGACAACTTTGGAGGAATCGACAACTTAAAAAGTTAGTTGTCTCATCTATCCATGAAAATATGAGTTTGTTGCTATGAATTTATTCTTCAATTACCCCTTGCTGCCACCTATTCTGTTAGCTCAATGGATTATTTGCAAAGATGGCATCTAGTTTGAATTCAGAATTATCCCATATTCATCGTAGAAAATAATACTTTGAAGATTATATTCATGAGTGTTGTCAAATTATATTGACACATTATGCACAACACTCTCCATTGTGGGTGCTTGCGTGGGATTGATAGTCTTATGACTTGGCATTTTACTCGTGGATTGGCACATGGTCTTAACACTTGGAGTACTTTTGTTGCTCCCTTTTCCTTGAGAAATATCAATAAATGTCACTGGGAGGTTTAGGATCATCGAGGACTGGAGATTTAAGATAAATGGGGACCAGGAGTTTGGGATAATCGGGGACCTGGGATTTACGATAACCCGGGACCGAGAGTTTAGGATAACAGGGGACCGACGATTTAGGATAACCTGGGATCGAGAATTTAGGATAACTGAGGACCAGGGAAATAAGGCTAGTCCTGATAACGAAATCAAGTCGGTCTAGTTAACCGACCATTGGACCACCGAGAGATCGAGCTATCTGTCAACTGGACCATCAGGACCATCGGTAACCAGAAGGAACAAACACTTATTTTGTGAAGGATTTAAAGCACACTCTGATTAAATTGGAGCCAATTAAAGATATCAATTCTACTAAATTTTGACGAAGTCAATTTAGGTTACAACATTAGGCTCCATGTGGGGATTGTGTCTCCTTACGAGGCACTAAAGAATTGGAGACCCTGTGCCTTCAACTAAAAATAACCTTTGTGAATCTCTGAAACTTTCTGATTGCAAGAACCTTGTAAATGAGCTCAATTCTGATCTTTGTTATGAAACCCTACTCATTCACAACTGAAACAAGCTATATATATACAAATTGGAAACCAACTACTCTGCAAACTAAACTGAAATACTGAAATAAATGCTAGTATGATGTGCTTATTTATGTACATTGACTCCTACTCTAATTAGTTGAAATCATTTGATTGGGTAAACTCATATTTCCAGTACAACCATGCAAGTGAAAAGTGAAAAGTGTAATATCACATGATTATGAAGTTCATACTTGTAATCTAAAAATACTAGCCTCGTATAACTTGAGTCATTTGAGACATTGGATAATGTAGACTCCAACCAAAGTGCAACAGGATCATAAAAAGTACGAGAAATAACAAATTGCTCAACAATTAAAAATGAGATTCCTTCTTCGTGTTTGAGTTGACTGAATTGCTTTTGAATACTCTCTTATTTCTTTGATGTATTCATAATACCAACTCTTTCACTTGTGATTCTTGTTCATTATTAACAAGCTTTGTATTTTCATAATCAAGGCGCAATAGTGCCTCTATCTCAAACTCTTCAACAACCTCATACGCATCATACCTAGGTTCAATATTGTACACCTCTGCACACGTTGACATAGAAATATGCTCTTCATCATTTGCAAAAATCATACAAGAGTCATACTCTTGACTTTTCTGAAAGAGCTCTTGAATGAAGAATCCTTCATAACAATCTGAATTAGCATTTTGCTCAATGAAACACTGGTCTTTTTCTTCTTGAAAGTGATTTAAGTTCAATAATACATACCAAACTTCTTGAAACTACAGAAGATAGTTGTAACTCATGACCATCATTGAAAGAAGAGACCTCCATAAGACGAATAAAATCTTGACTGTTATCTTGCAAAATAGGAAAAAGTGTTGTATCTTCTTGTAGATTCTCTGATGCATTTGTATAATCACTTTCCAATGATATCTCTTCATTTGTATCAACAAGGCTAGATTCTTCATTCTCACTGTTATAGTAAGTTTCCCTTTGAAGTTCTTGTTCACATCGATCCTTGAAAATGAGGTCAGTCGAATACATGGTCTTGCAATAAGAATGAAAAGCTCCATGAAAATCCTTTAATGAAGAAATACAAGCAGTAGGTAAGGCTTTGTATGAAAATACCCAACCGATGCATGCATTTAAGAAAATCCTCCAAGTGTTGTGCATGACTTTTCTCATCATTTGTACTATATATAGGAAGGTAATCTACCCAATATTTGTTAGGCATAAGGTTTGGAAAACCAAGTATATTTGAAAAATCAAAAGGAACATACATTGCACCTATCTTAGCAACATATGAACTTGTCATTTGAAAACTAGTGGAGTCACCAGTGGAATCACAGTGGAGTTGCCAAGTGAATAGCCAAACAACTTGATGTCTGACCCTTGTCACCTTCAAGAACCAGATCTAATCTTTGTTGAATCCCAGGAAAAATATTTTGAACCTTCACTCCCCAACAACGGTGCCAAAAAGATGTTGTAACCTTGAGATGTTCTCGACTTCTTAGGAACTATGCCAAGGTATCTTAAAACCTACTTTAGGCCACATGCTGGCTCTTGGACCAGAGGGGCTCTCTCATCAAATTCAAGGAAGTTGACTGCTTACTGTCACTAAGCAACAACGCACAACATTAAGGTCAAAATCCCAGATTCAAATGATTGAAAAAAGGATAAAGAGGGTTGAGGATAAATTGATAGCAGACTGGAAATAAAGACTGTAAACCTATCAAACTAAAGGCCCTTCCATTGGGCACAGGGTCTCATTCAACATAGCACAATAGCTAGTAATGATAGGTGGAAGAAAAGAGAAGAACATTTAATCTCAAACCTAGCAGTGAGTAAGGAAATCCTTGTGAGGTTGAGATGAAGGAAAGATGATTTGTTGGGAGATGAAGGAAAGATGATTTGTTGGGCATTTAAATATAAAAAACAACAAATCATCTTTCCTTCATCTCAACCTCCATACACTATATCGGGGTACAAACATATATAACAATAGTGGAGGTTGTACCAAATTGTTGTCTCCAAATATATTGGTCTCACTGCAAATTACAAAAATAGAATATATAACATAGATGAATTTTAAGAAGCTTAATACATAAAATAGAAAGAGAAACAAGTCTCCACATAAACAAGAGGTGAATCCAATAAATGGTTCCCTCATTGAGAAAACATTTACAGAGAAAGCCCTATGGGCTTATTACAAAGAAACTCAGTCCACGTTGCTTCCAATTCCTAACTTGCTCACCTCCCCTCTCAAGAAGTCTTCAACTACCACCTTTAACCTCATCGAATGTTGCCTTCATGCCTCCAATCTTGGAACTGATTTTTAGAAATAGAATAAATATAAGACAACTTTGGAGGGATCGACAACTTGAAGAGTTAGTTGTCTCATCTATCCATGAAAATATGAGTTTGTTGCTATGAATTTATTCTTCAATTACCCCATGTTGCCACCTGTTTTGCGAGCTCAACGAATTATTTGCAGAGATGCCATCTAGTTTGAATTCAAGATTATCCCATATTCGTTGTAGAAAATAATACTTTGAAGATTATATTCACGAGTATTGTCAAATTCTATTGACGTGTTATGTACAATACTCTCCACCGTGGGTGCTTGCGTGGGCTTGCTTGTCCTATGACTTGGCATTTGACTTGTGGATTGGCACATGGTCTTAACACTTGGAGTACTTTTGTTGCTTCCTTTTCCTTGAGAAATGTCAATAAATGTCACCGAGAGGTCTAGGATTACCGGGGATCGAGGATTTAAGATAATTGGGGACCGAGAGTTTAGGATAACCGGGGACTGAGGATTTAAGATAACTGGGGATCAAAACCTTAGGATAACAGGGGACCAGGGATTTAGGATAATCGAGGACCGAGAATTTAGGATAACTAAGGATTTAAGATAATTGGGGACCAGAGACTCGGGAAATAAAGCTAGTCTTGATAACAAAGTCAAGTAAGTTTGATTAATCGACCACCAAACCACTAGGAGAGCCTATTGGTCAATTACATCATCGGGACCACCAGACCATCAGTGAGCAGAAGGAACAAACACTTATTTTGTGAAGGATTTAAAGGCCGATCCGGTTAAATTGGACCCTGATAAAGATAAGGATTCTGCTAAATTTTGTCAAAGTCAATTTAGGTTACAAAGGTACATGTAGAGCGACGACTTACACTTATTTTTGTTTACTTGAGTGACATGTAAGTATTAAAAATGTTTTAATTTAGTTATTTAGTTGACAGAGATAGTTTTTTTTTTTTTAAATAAAAAGGGGTAGTGCCTATTATATTACCATTGCCAGAGTACAAGATTCAAAACTGTAAGTGCTGCCAGCTGTCCCGCCTAAGCAAGAAACCGGGACAGCGTGGCTTCCATGTCCAAGTGTCATCCTGAGAGCATAGTTTGCAAAAAAAGACAGGGGTGGTGTCCTGCCCGAAGGAAACCAGGACCCATATTTACAGCGTGCTCGCTGATTATTTTATCTAACGCTAAAACTAACTGATAACAGTGACTACTATACCAAGACCAGAAACAAGTTGAAAGCATGAGGAAACCTTTGGGCCGCATTGTTAGTCCTGAACGCCGGTGTGCCTCCATCTCGCCGGGAACGTATAGGGGCGGGCGCAAGTCAGACGCTGTTTCTTCGCTGAAGCTCGGGAATGTGCCCCAAAAAACATATCCATCCGCTGGCCCAAGCGCTCCAGTCGAAAAGTCTGGTCGTCTAGCTGATGCCTGATTTCAAGGATAAGATCGAGGTGTCTCCAGTCTGCGACGGGGGGCTGCTCCTTGCTAGTGTCCTCGTCCGGGTTCTGCGTCCAGTGCCGCTCTTCTCGCCCTGCTTCTTCCTTCTCGTTAGTGAGCTCCGGGGGAGCCTCCTCCTTCACGTAGCAGGGGGAGTACTGCTGCTCCATGGTAGCTGTGCAGGGGTCGGGCTCCTTATTGTCCAGTTGACAATTGCTGAGAGTGCCGAGGCTTGAACTCAGGTTCCAGTGCTCGGGTGCTGTGAACAGGATGCATTTTGGAGGACTGGGCAGGCCATCGTCTGGTATGACCTCTTCCATGTACGCCATTGGTGGCGAACGTGGTTTGGTCCTGCGTCGCCGCGCGGCAAGCGCCATGGCCCTCTCGAAAATATGTTTGCGTATGCGACGAGCCTCTGCTGCTTCAAATTTCTGCTTCCTTTTGCGTCGAGATTCCTCCGAATGCCAGGCAGCTCCCCGGCGTGACCTGCCTCGAATTCGAGGCATGACGGTTCCACTGTAGAAGCTCTGAATGGTGTTGTAATCTGTCCAATGATTTAACCAGAAGGGTGGGATGTCCAAGTGTCGTCGTCGTTCCGGAGGAGAAGGAATGAGACTGCGCCTGCTCTGAGTCGATTGAAGGTCCAGAGCACCCCGACGCCAACTATGGAATGAAGCCATTGCTCCAACAACGAGTATTTTTATGAACACCACCGCCATATCCTTGGCATTAAACCTCTCCATTACTCTCTGTTGCATAGTGCGCTGGCTTGGGGTACTCTTCGCTTGCACGAGAGGCCTCGTCGCGGTGGTTCTCCTGTGCAAAAACATGCGGATTAATGGCATGGATCATGCGAGCCGGTAGATGCATTAAAGCAGCGTCCCGGCTCGCTTCCGCATGGCTCTAGTGCGCCACCTGTCACCCCATACGGGAAGTTGACAGAGATAGTTATTAACCTTCTCTACAAACATCTCCTAAAATAAATGGATATTGATTATGTTGGAGTTACTTCACACACACCTAGGATTTCTTTTTCGTAAGGTTTTTCCTTGTTTATTAGTCATAATTAGTCATTATCCAGTCTCCTATATTTTAGGGGAGAATATTCCACCTCGAGAATATTCTCTTTCAGTTGACACTTCAGTTTGACTAGTTGAGTTGAATCTAGTTGTTGCATTGGTTTTGTCACCATGCAACATTGGGATCATCACCATGCTAATGCGCACTTGCCTTGGGATCATCACCAAACTCGCACATTACACTTGATTCCTTGATCTACTCCTCACTACACTATGTTCAGTTAGTTAACTGAAGACTAGTTGACTAGTTAACTCAGCTAGGTGGCAATTCACTCCCGTAACTGCCCGAGACACTAGACTAGGTGGCAGTTCACTCCCGTAACTACTGGTGTGTGTCCAAATCACTCTAAACCACCACTATGGCACATTGGTTCTCCTCCAGTGCACATTCATTGAGTTATATGGAGTATATAATGTGTAAATTATTAATTATTCATAACAGTTAATGAGAATTCTTCCATTCTTTCTCTCCTTCTTCTTTCTCAATTTCTTTCTACAAACGTGTGTAGTATTTTCTAGCTAGATCTATTATGTGCAGGTTCAACACATTTACAGATTCTAACTTTTCATTATCACTTTTTTTGTTTTGTTTTTGGAGAAATATAGTCCCTTCCTCACATGTGTATTAAGCACTTCAAGTGAGGACAATTTCCTTGTTTTTTAGATGGATGATGGTAGTAACCGCAAATACCCATTGATAACCTCACGAGACTCAATAGGATTTGATTCGAAAACCTAGTGAACTTTGCATAAAGGCATCTACCAATGAAGCTAATCCTTAGGGCTAGCTTAGTCGCCCACATATTAAGCATTCCAAGTGAGGATGCTTTTCCTTACCGATAATCCGATGAGACTCAATATATTTAACTATGAAACTTTCATGAATTTTTCATAAAAACATTTGCTAATTGAACCAACCCTTATCACTACCCACCCACTTTAAATATTTGGTTGTTTAATAGTCTAATATTTAAAAAATATTTATATATTATAAAAAATGTAGAAGGACAAATTANAATATATTGGTCTCACTGCAAATTACAAAAATAGAATATAGAACATAGATGAATTTTAAGAAGCTTAATACATAAAATAGAAAGAGAAACAAGGCTCTACATAAACAAGAGGTGAATCCAATGAATGGTTCCCTCATTGAGAAAACATTTACAGAGAAAGCCCTACGAGCTTATTACAAAGAAACTCAGTCCACGTTGCTTCCAATTCCTAACTTGGTCACCTCCCCTCTCAAGAAGTCTTCAACTACCGCCTTTAACCTCATCGAATGTTGCCTTCATGCCTCCAATCTTGGAACTGATTTTCAGAAATAGAATAAATATAAGACAACTTTGGAGGGCTTGACAACTTGAAGAGTTAGTTGTCTCATCTATCCATGAAAATATGAGTTTGTTGCTATGAATTTATTCTTCAATTACCCCATGTTGCCACCTGTTTTGCTAGCTCAACGAATTATTTGCAGAGATGCCATCTAGTTTGAATTCAAGATTATACCATATTCGCTGTAGAAAATAATACTTTGAAGATTATATTCACGAGTATTGTCAAATTCTATTGACGTGTTATGTATAATACTCTCCATCGTGGGTGCTTGCGTGGGCTTGCTCGTCCTATGACTTGGCATTTGACTTGTGGACTGGCACATGGTCTTAACACTTGGAGTACTTTTGTTGCTTCCTTTTCCTTGAGAAATGTCAATAAATGTCACCGAGAGGTCTAGGATTACCGGGGATCGGGGATTTAAGATAATTGGGGACCAAGAGTTTAGGATAATCGGGGACTGAGGATTTAAGATAACTGGGGATCAAGACCTTAGGACAACAGGGGACCGAGGATTTAGGATAATCAAGGACCGAGAATTTAGGATAACTAGGGATTTAAGATAATTGGGGACCAGAGACTGGGGAAATAAAGCTAGTCTTGATAACGAAGTCAAGTCGGTTTGATTAATCGACCACCAAACCACTGGGAGATCCTACCGGTCAACCGCATCATCGGGACCACCAGACCACCGGTGAGCGGAAGGAACAAACACTTATTTTGTGAAGGATTTAAAGGCCGATCCGGTTAAATTGGACCCTGATAAAGATAATGATTCTGCTAAATTTTGTCGAAGTCAATTTAGGTTACAAAGGTACATGTAGAGTGACGACTTACACTTATTTTTGTTTACTTGAGTGAGATGTAAGTATTAAAACTGTTTTAATTTAGTTATTTAGTTGACAGAGATAGTTATTAACCTTCTCTACAAACATCTCCTAAAATAAATGGATATTGATTATGTTGGAGTTACTTCACACACACATAGGATTTCTTTTTCGTAAGGTTTTTCCTTGTTTATTAGTCATAATTAGTCATTATCGAGTCTCCTATATTTTAGGGGAGAATATTCCACCTCGAGAATATTCTCTTTCAGTTGACACTTGAGTTTGACTAGTTGAGTTGAGTCTAGATGCTGCATTGGTTTTGTCACCATGCAACATTGGGATCATCACCATGCTAATGCACACTTGCCTTGGGATCATCACCAGACTCACACATTACACTTGATTCCTTGATCTACTCCTCACTACACTCTGTTCAGTTAGTTAACTGAAGACTAGTTGACTAGTTAACTCAGCTAGGTGGCAGTTCACTCCCGTAACTGCCCGAGACACTAGACTAGGTGGCAGTTCACTCTCGTAACTGCCCGAGACACTGGACTAGGTGGCAGTTCACTCCCGTAACTACTGGTGTGTGTCCAAATCACTCTAGACCACCACTATGGCGCATTGGTTCTCCTCCAGTGCGCATTCATTGAGTTATACAGAGTATATCATGTGTAAATTATTCATTATTCATAACAGTTAATGAGAATTCTTCCATTCTTTCTCTCCTTCTTCTTTCTCAATTTCTCTCTACAAATGTGTGTAGTATTTTCTAGCTAGATCTATTATGTGCAGGTTCAACACATTTACAGATTCTAACTTTTCATTATCACTTTTTTTGTTTTGTTTTTGGAGAAATATAGTCCCTTCCTCACATGTGTATTAAGCACTTCAAGTGAGGACAATTTCCTTGTTTTTTAGATGGATGATGGTAGTAACCGCAAATACCCATTGATAACCTCACGAGACTCAATAGGATTTGATTCGAAAACCTAGTGAACTTTGCATAAAGGCATCTACCAATGAAGCTAATCCTTAGGGCTAGCTTAGTCGCCCACATATTAAGCATTCCAAGTGAGGATGCTTTTCCTTACCGATAATCCGATGAGACTCAATATATTTAACTATGAAACTTTCATGAATTTTTCATAAAAACATTTGCTAATTGAACCAACCCTTATCACTACCCACCCACTTTAAATATTTGGTTGTTTAATAGTCTAATATTTAAAAAATATTTATATATTATAAAAAATGTAGAAGGACAAATTACTTATGTAATAGAATAAAATACACCGCCTTTTGGTCTTGGAGTAAGACCTAAAACTACTTTTAATTGACTAAGAATTTGTCTTCGTTTGATGTAAGGAAACTAGTCAATGGCCCAAGACCTAGACTTCCACCTTACCATTGGTCATTTTAGACGATGTGTTTTTTTTAAACACGAGAATCAGTAACTGGTAGATTTGATTTGGGTTAGGCCCGATGGGAATTTGTAACTCGTAGGCTTGATCTGGGTTAGGTCCGATGGGAATTGGTAATTGGTAGGTTTGATCTGGGTTAGGCCCGAGATCAAGCCTACTCGCTGCCACTATAACCCAAGAGTATATCCAATAGCCCGCAAGCCAAATATACCAATAAATTGTGACTTAGCAAGGGACGAGGCGTCCCAAAGCTCACCAGAGGGACGTAAGGAAACTAATTAATGGCCCAAAACCTAGACTTCCACCTTACCAGTGGTCATTTAAGGCGACATGTTTTTTTTATTTTTAAACCATGGGAATCAGTAACACTAGAGTGGACCTCTATCCTAGGGGTCATCTACCCTTCTAGCCTTATCACAACAGAGTAACATGTCCACTTCGAGAGAATTGAACCTGGATGGAGAGGATAACAAACATGCTACCCAACCACCCAAGATATGAAACTAGGAGAGATGATGAGGAGTATCCTCACTTCCCAAGTACCACTAAGCTCTCATGAGTAAAAAAAATAGAAAATGGAAAAAAATCACATAAACCACTTCTAAAATAATCAAATAAACCGCTTAAAATTTTCCATTCGGATTTCGTCAGACATCCTCGCCTGCTTATTTTTTAGTTGGGGAGAGAATGATAACTTACTGATAAAAGTTCGGAACGAGAGGAGAGATGAGATGGCATCCTGCGTGCTCGGAAGTTGGCGTCTACCTTTTGCCATGTCAAATCAACTAAGTGGGAATGATTGTACAGGTTGAGATTTGTCTCTAACCATATCATGTCCTGAGTCATAGTTGTTGGTTTGGTTTTGCATTGACGATCATCCATGCAAATAAATTGGGTGGTTGCAGAAGACTTTGGAAGCAGCGGCGAAAGATGTGCCCATGTCCAAGACTTCTGGAAATGGCGACTTATGCTTGCCTACGATGGCACCAAATATTCAGGCAGGTTCTCTTCTTTAAATTTAGTTATGAAGGCCAACTGGAAAAAATGTACCCACTGTAGTTTGTTTTGCAGTTTGAAATTGGCTTTCGTTGTAAGTAAATAAGAAGGAATATAAGACATCAGTGGAAGCCTAATTGTAAGCTGCAACGAAGAAAACCCAAGTCCGTATTTACAAAGGCTTTGCCAGACAATCCCAGACATCAGTGAAAGCCTAATTGCAAGCTGCAACGAAGAAAACCCGAGTCCGTATTTACAATGGCTTTGCCAAACAATCCCGTATGACAATGGAGCGGGATAGGAGACTGATGATAATGGGTATTGTGATGAGCACTAATGGATAAGGGTAGTTAGTTCTATTATTTCAACAGGTCATCTTGAAGATTAGAGTAGTTAAGGATTGACATTGTGAGTCGTGACTTGAAGAGCACAGATGCTATTTTTAAAACCGTCAGTGCCGAGCATTAACCACCTTTCAAGCTCTCAAGAGGTAGGCTTTTCCATACACTATATCTGGGTGTGTGACCACCTGCTTTCAACCTTTCAAGAGGTAGGCTTTTCCATACACCATATCGGGGTGTGTGACCACCTGGCACAACTTAATGGCTATGACAGCTTCGGCTAAACAGTAGCCCCTTTTGAGGGTGCAAACAACCACATGATGTAAGAGGAATTGAACCGTGGTGGGGGCTGTAGCAGCATTGTGACCACCTACTTTCAACCTTTCAAGAGTTAGGCTTTTCCATACACTATATCGGGGTGTGTGACCACCTGGCACAACTTAATGGCTATACTATATCGGGGTGTGTGACCACCTGGCACAACTTAATGGCTATGACAGCTTTCACTAAACAGTAGCCCCTTTGCGAGGGTGCAAACAGCCACATGATGTAAGAGGAATTGAACCCTGGTGGGGGCTGTAGCAGCACCCTGCTTTAACCGGTCAGGCTTGCTTCTCTGGCTTGATTAGAGTAGTTAAGATTCTATTATTATCTTAATATTATAGGATGTGCACAGAGGGTCCGGTGTTTGTAGAAATAAGTCCCTTCCCATATGGACATCACTGATTGGTGTTTGTGTGGCGCCTCTTAGGCTTTCATCTCACAAAACAATTTTATCTTTCGCATCTGTTTATTTTACCAGTGGCATATTTCCATTATAGGATTTCATTCCACATTAATACAAGTTTTCTTGAATCCTTGAGTTATATCTTAGTCTAACCAACCAACCCTAAAATTTCACCTTGAAAATTTTGATACCTAGATGCTTAGAAGCTCTGGAAAAAATTTCACAACAATAAATCCAACATAGACAAGGGACAGGAAACCACATCTGCGTACTAAAGAGAAGTCACGGAAACAGATATAGCAGGTTTACTTTTCTCAAATTCATCAATTTCCTTACCATGCTGGCCGGGGTGACATAACCAGTCATGATGGGACTGAAATCTTGCTAAAATTTCTCTGAATGCGTCTCGTGAGCATCCTCAAGCAAGAATGTCCTCTTGTCAAAGTCAATTTTTTTTGTTGCCACTTGTATTATTCAGGGGTTACATTGTTCTAGGCTGCCAGTCTCTCCCTCACTCCCAGTTAATTTCTGAAAAATGTATTTGTCTTCTGTTCATGCTTTACTATCCGTAGATCGGATAGAAGATTTTTGGTCCTCGGGTCTCTCCTACTTCAGTGATCTTTTTTTCTACCTTTTCTAACTACTGCTTTAGCGCCCATTCAGCAAAGCCACGATGACATTCTGGTTCTTATTCATGTCAACTAGATCATTGTCTTGTGTTGATTCATCATTCAACACCTTTCTGTTCCTCCCGTTCTTATCAAGAATACTGCCTATAATTGAGAGCTTGTGACAGATTGTCCTACATCTGCCTCAGCTTGCTTCAAACTGACATCCATTTGCTGTATCTTGTAATAGTACTTTGTAGTGCAAAATTGGGTATGTGATTATACTCCATCTATAGCCTAGCTCTTATTGGTCCTAGCTCAAAGCAAGTAGACATTGTCTTTGAGTTCATGGATAATTTGTTGCTTATTTTTGACCTTCAAGTCGTCGTGATCCTCATCTTTATCAATAATATCCTTTGTTAAATCTATAGCCCATTTCTTCACTATCAGTGCCGGTTTCTTACTAATCGTCCTTTCTAATATGTACTTCTACTTGCATCACTACATTATTTGCATTTCATCCATTTCAACAACTCCCCAGCAAACAAGTTCATCCAATGTAGTAACTGGCCAGTATGCTGAATTGTGATTGTTTGTAATTGAGGTCAATGTGTTGAATGGGGTTCGAGGCATTGATTAGTCTTTATCAGACTCAACCTTTCTAGGCAGAGCCGCAGATGCTTTATAAGAACAAGCTATCCCAAACATGCATGAGTGATTCAGAGTCCAGACACTATGACAAGTTACCTCATCGAGATTATTGAGCTTAGAGATGAGGTCTTTGCCATTTGTACAAAGATAAAAGTTGAGGAATGAGTGCCTTTTGCACTAAATGGCTTTTCTCCTATTTGGGAAGTCTTTGTTCAAGGTGTCTCTGCTCGAGAAAAACTCTCAACTTGTGAGAAGCTTTGGGATATCTTTGTCAAAGAAGAAACAAGGAGGGAAATAGTTTCAACCCGAATATAAGAGGCCCAAGACGTTGCTCTCGTCAGGAAGATGAAGAAAGCTGGAAAGAAAAAGAGACCTGTGAAGGGTAAGAGGGAGGAGACATCCTCTTTCGACTCTACTGCAAAGACCTAGAGTCATGTGAGTTGCCTCTTTCGACTCTGCTGCAAAGACTCAGAGTCATGTAAATTGTTAAAGTGTAATAGAGAAGGGCACTATGCTAATCAATGTTTAGAGAAGAGAAAAGGGAAGAATAAGCAACCGCATAAGTAGTTGTAGGGAGTCCAGAGACTTCAATTAAAGTGGACGAGCTGGCATCCAAGTTAGAAACCGCCTTTTCTATGGGTTTATGCCTTTCTACCAACACTAGCTTAGATGTTGGTTGGTATGTAAACAATGGAGCCTTGAAATTAATGAATAATAATAAGAATGACTGTCTTTCAAATTTGTACATTGAACATTTGATTGAACTTACCCTTGTCTATTAAGTTTGATGTTTGTAGCTTGGTAATTAATAGTCTCAGTAGTCGTATTTTGAAGTCGAGTGATATCCTTGGGACATCCTTTTTTGTTGTTGTCAGTTCTAGTTTCAAGTGCATGAATTTGTGAAGCCATTGGTTGCTCGAGATCTTTTGTAGGTATATAGTATTGCTGGTTTAGTTCTCACAACATTATGAAATAGCATTGTTGATTATACTTTCTACTTTAAAGGGTTGATGGTTGATTATACTTTCTACTTTAAAGGGTTGAAATAGCATTCAGACACTATGACAAGTTACCTCATGTAGATTATTGAGCTTAGAGATGAGGTCTTTGCCATTTGTACAAAGATAAAAGTTGAGGAATTAGTGCCTATTGCACTAAATGGCTTTTCTCCTATTTGGGAAGT
>JZKD02S2169448.1:0-23177 GCA_000966675.3 Picea glauca | reverse complement strand
TTTTTTTCCAAAAAGAATAGGGGGTCTCATCATGAGCCAACCTACCATGATCATAGGATAATAACCTAAGTGACATTCCCACTATGGCTACCACACCAGGGCAATGGCCTTTGACATTTTCTAGTCAAAGGACAAGGGGTCTCATCACGAGCCGGATTTTTCACCTAAGTTACAATCTAGTGAGTGGAATTATCATCATCTAGCTACCAAACTAGGATAATGGTCTTTTTGGAAAAGACGAATCAAATAAGTATCAAGGATACAGGCTCATCTGAGGGTTAAAAGGAAACCATGTCAAGGCTATAGATGTCTGTTGGCAACAGTGGCTCTGCCTGTGGTATGGAATTTTATCTTAAACGCCAATTTTATGCGTATCTCTAGATTTCCTTCACTCAATAACAAGGCTACCATTTCGATTGTATTCAATGAAACAGAAAAGTAACAACATTATGATATGTGGGATATTATTTAAATGAACAAATTTAATTTATTTGGCGTATGTATCCTTAAAGTCTTCTTTTGAGTATAGGTATATTTCAATTCCACAAAAGAGGATTAATGTTTAATGATTACCGTTAAAATATGTTGTTTGAAAATAAATCATTGATCCCCATTGGTGGCGGTCATACAATCATTACTTCTCACCATCAATACCTACACTCATTACTTTCCCCTACGCTGACGGTCGAGGTCGACCTTTATATTAATGAGGGGAGTGTATGCTCGACACACTTCTTGATAAATATAGTAATGATTGTAATAAATACCCACATTTGTAAACATTTGTTGTCTCTGATATTTTCTATTTTTGGTAATTTTTCCTCCAAGCTAGTCTAACCAAGTCTGCTACTAGGAATGATAGTCGTCCACATTTTCTCACAAAATGGGTGGCAGAGGTGTGCACAGGGAGCCAACTTTACTAAATATTACAGAGCAAGCAAGAGACATCCTGCACTAGCTGGGGTGGACAGAGTACTTCAACCATCGGAAAGGATATGACACGAATGTCACGCTTGAATTCTTTTAGAATCTACAGGGAGAAAACTCTATGGTGTGAGGCATACAAATCTCAATCACTCCGGAAATATTAGAAGAGGTCACAGGCCTCCCTAACATGGGCATTCAGTGGACAGGAAGATACACAGCACTGAAGGAAGTTGTGTAAAATTCCACAGACCCTGGGGAAGAATTGGATAAGAAGGGAAAGGGACTCAATCCTAGTACCCTCAGAGAACCATGGAAGGAAATTATAGGGACAATTCAGTGATACATCACTTGTGATGGACGATATGACATAATTCGACCTCACCACCTCAAATTGCTCACAACTTTAAAACAACGATTAGTACTTAATCTACCTTTCTTTTTTAATTCCATATTACATGAGGTTGCCTTAAGAACACAAAAATCCAAGGACCCTATTACTATTATTAGTCACCATAGATTAGTTAAACTAATAACAAATAAAGCACTGAGTCAAACTCAATTGACCTGGGATAACCTGATTGATGCCAATAGACCTCCACAACTAGAGAAGCCTGAATTATGCCATGAAGAACCACCACAAGAAATTGAAGATAGATAGGCAGAGGCGACTACTGCCCAAAGAGAAATCCCATCTCCTCAAACCGAAGTTGAGGAAAAATATTTCCAAATCATAGAGGCCCAGACCTCACAAACACAGGCATTAATGAAAAAGAGGAAGAGAGAAACAAATTCCCCTACAAACATCATTCAAACAAGGAGAAGAAGCAGACGAGTTCAGGAAACAACTTAAGCAATTCAGGGTACAACAAAATAGCCTGAAGAACTTCAGAATTCTACAAAATAGTCTCCACGTGAGAATGCTCAAGAAATTGGGCAAGTAGAACAAAGCTCACAAAGAAATGATCAGGAAGACACCCAACCGACATTAGAGCATCCGACAGAACAATTTATGAAGAGCTATGAGGTAGAAATAGCCCAGGTTTTGGGAAGCTTGGGAACCTCAATTGACAGAGGCACAAATAATCCAGGAAAATGCCCAAAACAAGCCTCCTCTTCAAAACCAGTTGAATATTTTCCCGATATTGAAATGTCTTTTCCTAAGGATAGAGCACAGGAAGAACCTCATTTTGAAACAAGGATCCCCCTTGGACAGATAGAACATTTGGAAGGAATAGAGGAACAACCATCTGTTGGCCAGAATGAAGAAGACCTTAAGACCTCTCATAAACAAAAATCATCCAAGAGCCATAAGAAAATTAGAAAGTTAAAAAAAGAAAACAAATTGTTGAAGAAAAAGGATAAGAAGGCTGAAGTATTAAAGAAGAAGGTGGTTAAACTCAAGGAAATTATTAAGGAATTGAGGAAACAGCTAGAACAGGCAGATAAGGCCCACAAAAGAAAGAAGAACAAAAGGGCTAGAGTGCAAGGAAGAAACCCTCTTCCTAAATAAGCAGTCAGTACAAATTTTGTAGGGATACAGAAAGACCCTGAAGAAATAGTAGTAGAAGAAATAGTAGCTCAGAATGAGGAAGCAATTCCTTTAGAAACACAAGAAAATATGATAGCTACAAAAGCAATTGATGCTGAGGTGCAGACAGACACCCCAATATTAGAGGAAATAACTCAACTCCTTGAGTAGAATGCTACCATTAGGAGATTGGAGGAAGAATTGATGCAGTCTCAACAAACCCTGGTTTAAAACAGAAATGAATTACTAACTATGGCAGAGCACCAAACACTCTAGTCCCAGAAACAAAGTGCTATTGTGGATAGACTGGAAGCAGGGCTTACACAGGTCCATCAAGAATTAACTCAATCCAGGGAAGAGATGGGCACTATGGAAGAATACCAAGCATCCCAATCTCAAGCACAGGGTGTCACCATTGATAAACTAAAGGCAGAGTTGGGACAAGCCCAGCGAGCATTGGATCAACACCAAGATGAGATGGTCACTAGGGATGAATATCAAAATATTGTTAAACAATTGAACGACATGATAGCAGTAGAGGGTGAGACCTATGATGCGCTCACCAGAGCCCAAGGGAAGATAAAAAAAGGTGCAAACCCAATTAGAAAAATCTTTGGAGCAAATCAAAGAAATCTATGATGTCTACTCTGATGCTATTAATTGCAGAGCCCCTACCACCAATTACACTTTATTCTTGCCGGAACGATATCTGTTATTAAGAGTGAAGGCCATCAGAGTAGGAAAACCTATTTCATTTGCCACTGTACTTGAGTTTATTTCATGTTTCAGAGAGCAGAATGAAAAGGTACAATACTTTTTGTGTGAATTGTACTTTCATAATTTCATTCTGGAAGTAAAAAGGGAAGACAACCCTGGCCCATTCATAGGTGACATACAGTTTCAGGCATTTCTGTTATTTACTGAAAACCAAGTCATATGGGGTAAAGCTCATAAAACCTTCCTAAAGAGGGAAGCTGGGCTAGATATCTGGGTTAGGGGAGAACCTCCAAAGTCCTTTCCAGCCATTATTTGACATAAAACCTTTATGAAAAGAGGGGGGGTCGTAAAATCCTTATCCCCTATCCATCTACAGGTTATACGTTCAGGTATCATTTGTTTTAGGGAGCTTAAGGAGGAAGCTCTTGCTACTTCTAAACTGAGATGGGATTCATCCTCCAGTGAAGCAAAGAGTAGGGAACCCTTTGGGTATAGGAATTTCTTTGAAGCTACCTACAGAATAGAGAGGTATTCTAGATTGCTCCAAGAGGAAGGGCCTACTTGGATTAGGTGCAAATATAATCCCCCTATCATCTGGTTCACTCCAGAAAGTTACCAAAAAGATTATCAAATTAACAAGAAAAGGGAGGATGTTGCTTTTGGAGAACTCAAAAGAAGAAATGGGTTCAGAAGGCTTGGTGAACTCACCTTTCCACCTTACAACATTATTACTTTACATGTAAAATCTCAGCTTGCATGAGGACATGCAAGAAGGTAAGATGGGGGGTATGTTAGGTTATGAAAAAGGTATAAATATCTTCCTTTTTCCCACATTTCATGATATCATCTTGATTGACTTTTCGATTATTTAGGAGCAAATAGAATAGAAAATGAATAATATACTCTTTAGCGTTATTGTTGAAGTTAGATTACATAGATCCTAAATATGATTGGAATTGTCTGGTTTTATTACAGGATTGGTTAAATATTGTCAAACCCAAGATAGCAAATGAAATCTTGAAGATGCTCAAGCTATTGGAGATTGAAGACTTTATGGCACAAGGCAGTTTTAAAGAAGATCAAGTTTCTTATATTGTAATAGTAAAGCAATACTGAGGATATCTCGATCCTCAGGATAGCTTAATTTACCCAGATTATTGTAATATATAAGGAGTAAATAGATCTTGAAAAGATGTAGAAGAATTGCACTCAAGAACTTGGAACTTAGAATTGCTATATGTTAGCAGTTTTTGTAAAATGTTGTACCATCTATGAAATCAATAGAAGCTTCAAGTGGTTTTACCATTTCTATATACTAAATTTCAAATACCAGTGCTTCTAAGGACCAAGGGCATAGTCTAAAGGAGCTACTGTTCGACCTGTAATTGTATCAGTTCAATTTTTGTTTTGTGATTCAATTCTCTTTTATAGTAGTTAAATGAATGCATAAGTGTGTTGATGATTTCATTTCAATTGCAAGAGATAGATATTCCCTGAAGCATTAGATGATTGTTGTTCCAATTCCTATTACTCAGATTTGATGCATGAAAGTTCCTCATAAGTTCACGTTTGTTGTTCCCTTCACTTAGTTTACATTTGATGTTCCTTTCACTTAGTTTACATTTGTTGTTCCTTTCCATTAGAATATAGTTGTTGTTCCTTTCAATAGAAATACGATTGTTGTCTCTTTTCAACTAGATTACAGTCTCTGTTTCTTTCCATAGATAGAGTAATTCTCCTTTTTCTTTCTAGCAATTTGATTCATAATAATAGTCATTTATGCAAGTCTTTATCTAGATTCAATTACTTCTCTTAAAATGAATTCAATAGATTAATTATTTCCTTTCCATTGCACAGCTTTAGATTTCAATTCCTACAATATTTAATGAATGTTTGAGGAACTTGATTGTTGATAAACTCATATTTGCTTTCACTACACGATTTTAGCCTCTACAAGCTATCTACATAGACTTTGCCGATATTCTTTGAGATAAAAGACGAATCCTCATGTTGATAAATTAATGTTAAACTAAGGTTGTTTTTAGACATCTTTAGAGACCAACACATGTTCACAGGCCAGGTCCCCTCATAGAAGTCCAGTGAAGCAGCAGTGGCCAAGGAAAGGCCACCATGTTGTCCAAGAGAAGAGTTGATCGGGCCTTACCTAATCCCGAGAAAGAAATTATTAAGGTGGTTGACGGTGGTTGAACTTCGTCTCCTTCCATAAATAGAAGGTCAGAAAGAGACAAAGCACAGAAGGTGACTATCAGTCTAGCCTGACAAATATTACATCTGACAGTCGACTGCATGGGCAATCTGACCGATGTCTGCATGCACAGCCTAATAGTGAAACTCACCTACGTGAAGCTTTGAACTCATGATATGATCATTCCTTTGGCGGTTGAGCCAGCTCCAAGTATTTAGAGGCATTTTTTCCATTTTTGTTAGCATCGATGGTTGAGCTAGGCTCCCACATTGTAAAGTTTTGATGAAGCATTGATTTTCCTGGTTATGTATTAGCATTTGAGACTTCCTGTTTAATGAAAGTCATCTTCTTTCCATCTCTCTGTAAACTTTGTATTAAGACACTCAGAATTGGAGGATCCAGTCAAGGGGTGAGATGTTGTAGGATGATGTATGGTTGATCACTACAATATTTACACCAATTTTAGTCAGTTTCATGTGTTACCTTTCCCTCTCACAATGAATATCTTGGAATTGGAGGACCCAGTCAAGTTGTTACAGCAATATCGCGATGCTTGGAATTGGAAGATCCAGTTGAGTCATCATTGTGTTGTTGTAGCTGTGTTAGTTCGACATATTTCAGTGTCTTGTTTTTCTTCCCTAAGTTGCTAGAAGGTTGGATGTCCATAGAAGTCATGTACATATTCTTACAAAGTCGTCCATATTCTCACCTTAAATTCAACTTACTAATGGAAGCTATATCAAGACCTCACCTGCTCGTGCATGTATGGCCCATTTTTCTGAGTTAAAACGATATTCTCCTAGGTCTTCACCCATTCTACCACCCCCAATTATTATCGTGACATATAAAACTAATGGGTATCAGGCTTACTCCTGCTGCAATCCAGGAGTGACTTCTGGTGCTAACAAAACCTATATGAACTGTGATCAGTATCAGGTGAATCATCATCCTTTCTTAACTTACATCCAGTGACCATAGGTGTACTCATAGGTTTAGAATCTTCCATTTGAAACCTTTTCAACATTTCTCTTAGATATTTTTCTTGAGAAATAAATATTCCTTCAGACCTTTGAGTAATTTGTAGGCCAAGAAAAAATGGCAGTTCCCCTATCACAGAACTTTCAAATTCAGATTGCATGGCAGAAGAAAACCATTGTACCAATGAAGCATTATTACTACCAAAGATGATGTCATCTACATAGACCAACACAATGAGCAGATCATTACCCTATGTTTTGATATATAGATTTTTGTCAGTTGTTCCTCTCTTGAACCCTTTGTCTTTTAGATACATATCCAGTCTGTGATACCAGGCACGAGGAGCTTGTTTCAACCCATATAAGGCTTTCTTTAGTTTGTAGACAAGGTCAAGGTTATCTGACAGTTGGAAAACTTCTGGTTGTTCCATATAGACTTCTTCTTTTAGATATCCATTTAGAAAAGCTGACTTGACATCCATTTGATAGACGTTAAACTTCTTATGACAAGCATAGGAAAGAAACATTCTATTAGCTTCTAATCTTGCTATGGGTGCAAATGTTTCATCAAAATCCAGTCCTTCTATTTGAGCATACCCTTTACAAACCAATCTGGATTTATTCTTGACAATTTTTCTTTGTTCATTCATTTTATTTTTAAACACCTATTTGGAGCCAATTACATTCTTATTTGTCAGTCTAGGAACAAGCTCCCAAGTTTTGTTCTTCTCAATCTGAGCTAGTTCCTTGTTCATTGATTTTAACCAATTTACATCTTCACTGACTTCATTGAAGTTCTTGGGTTCCACCATGGATATGAAGGCCATATGTGATTGCTCGGTGTCTTTGAATATTCTTCTACTGGTTTGTACACCTTTGTCTTTCTCACCAATTATCTGACTTTCAGGATGATTATTTTGAGTAATTCTGGAGGAGGAATTTGATGTTGATCGTTGTCCTAAATCTTCTTGTCTAGGTGTCTCTTCTCCATCTGATTCTTGTACATGTTCATCTTTAGTTTCAGCTATGTCCTCTGTAGTAGACTTAATATTTCTCACCTCTCTTATTGGGACTCCTTCATCAATCTTTAAATCAATGCAATCAACTAATTTATGCAATCTTTTATTAAAGCATATATATCCTTTACTATTGGTAGCATATCCTAAGAAGATTCCTTCATCAGCCCTGTCATCATACTTGCCAAGGTTTTCATTATTATTCTTTATGTAGCACTTACTCCCAAATACTTTGAAGTGTTTGATTGAAGCATGTATTCCATACCACGGTTCATAAGGTGTCTTTTCACTATGTGGTTTGAGTTGGGCTTTGTTAAGAATATGGATTGTTCTGTGTATTGCTTCTACCCAGTAATTTTGACCAATGTTCTTTTCATTCATCATAGACCTGGCCATTTATTGAACTATTCTGTTTTGCCTCTCAACTACTCCATTTTGTTTTGGAGTTCTTGGGATTGTGTATTCCCTCTTGATCCCATGTTTATCACAGAATTCCTTGAAATCATTTGACATAAATTCTCCTCCTTTGTCTGATCTTACTTCCTTTAACCTTTTTCTTGTTTGATTCTCAGTTAAAGCCTTAAATATTTTAAATTTCTCAAATGCTTCAGCTTTTTCTTTGAGAAAATCAACCTAGGTAAGTCTAGAGTAATCATCAATGATCAACATAAATGAGTTTTCATTCCCTGTTCCTTCTTGTCTTGATGGTCCACATAAATCCATATGAACTAATTGAAGTGGTTTCTTTGTTTAAGTAGAGCTCTTGGATTTAAATTGTGTCCTAGTTATCTTTCCTACTTGGTAGGGTTTACACACAGAGTCTTGTGGCTTTGATATTCTTGGAAGATCTGTTACTGCCTCAAGATTTTTGATCTTGATTAAGTGGTCAAAGTTTAGATGTCCAAGTATGCTATGCCATAACCAACTTTCATCATGTTTTCTTAGATGACACTCTTATTCATCTTCGTTTAGCACATATACCTTATTTTCTATCCTTATGCATTTAGCCACCACTTGTCCTGAGTTTACAAAATTTATCTTACAATCTTTGGAAGTGAACACCACTTCACATGCTCTATCACACATTTGACTTAGACTGAGAAAATTATGTTTCATCCCATATACAAGCAGAACATCCTAGGATTTTCCTTTACCATTACTCAAACTCACCATCCCTTTACCCTTGATTTTACCTGGTTCATCATTTCCAAAGGTTACATTTCTTGTTTTGCTTTTACTTATAGAAAGAAACTTATCCTTGTCTCCAGTCATGTTCTTGGAACATCCACGGTCTATATACTAGGGGTCTTTTTGTTTTGGAGCTGAAAGTACTAGACCACATTTTTCACTATCTTTCTTTTTCCATGTGTTGGCATTTCTAGCTAAAATATTTATCCTTGGATCTACCTTGTACTTCTTCATATGGTATTCTACATCTTTGTGGCTAAAGTTATCATAGTTATAACATTCGAGCTCATTGTTCAATAGGTCAAAGTGATTGGTGCTACGTTGTCTATTCATTGGCTTCTTAGTTCTATGTTGTAAAGATTGTTTATTTCTTGATCTCCTTAGTTGCATGTCTCTAAACTTAATTTGACAATTTACAATATTATGACCAAAATTAGAACAGTAAAAACAGTAGCCATGGAAGAAATTTTGGTACCTGAAGGATGGCCTTCTTCTTGGCATTTGTTGCTCCATCTTTTGATTTCTTTGTTTTTTATCAGGGATCATCTTGTCTTTATTAGCTTTTGGTGACAGAGTACTCTCATGGTATAATTGTCTGTTGACTTAGAACTTGATCATCTTTACTAACTCTTTTCTTTTTGGCTAATTTTTGCTTGAACCATTTACATAACCTAAACCAATATTCAACAAAGGAGATCTATGTTTTCTCATAATGTCGTTAAGTTTTTTTGTGGCTTTAATGCTTGGAATATTTTGGAGATACAATGTTTTAAACTTCTCCATCTCTTTTCTGGTTTTTACTACCTCTTCTTCCAAGGCTTCACATCTTGCCTTCTTTTCTGAGAATTGTTGTTTCATAATGTCCTCTATTTTCTTTGCCTCTTCTAATTCCACTTTTAGCAAGGAAAAGTCTTCATCATGTCCTTTATTTTCTTTCTCGAATTGTATCATCAATTGTTTTTTCTTTTTCTTCTTAGATCCGAGTCTAGCAATTTCTTCTAGAGCATTGATCAGTTCTCCTTCCAAGTCAACCACAGCTTCTTCATAGTCAACATCACTTCCTGTGATTTTATTATCATAATCCTCTTTGGTCATAAGCATAAATTCATTAATCTTATCTTCACAATAAGAGTCACTATCTGTGTCTTCTGAAGAGTCATTATTGTTTACACATAGACTTTTCTTTTTACCAAATATCTTGGGCTTGTACTTCTTTTCACCTTCAGAATTCAGACCATGTTTCTTGTGTGGACACTTAGATGCAAAGTGACCTATATTTCCATGGTTAAAACATTTGAAGGGAAATTTTCCTTGGCACTTGCATGAACCTTTTTTTAGTCTTCTCACAAATTTTTCTGCAATTTCATCAAGATCAGAGTCCTCATTCTTATCTACTATAAATGATGCTTCTATAGAGGTGGGTTTATTTTTACCTATCCTCATTTCATGGGCAGTCAAAGTTCCTAGGATTTGGTCAATAGACAAAGATTTTAGATCATTAAGTTCTTCTATAGAAGAGACCTTTGGGTTGAACCTATCTGGTAGAGATCTCAAAATTTTCTAAACTAAAGAGACATCCTCAATTTTTTCACCAAGTCCTATCATTGCATTTACTTTTTCTTCAAATCTTAGAAACTACTTCCCAACAATTTCATCCTCTTTCATATTTAGTTATTCAAACTATAATCTATAGGTTTGAAGCTTGGCATATTTTACCTTCTCATTACCTTCATAACCACTGATGAGTTTTTCCCACATTTCTTTGGCAGATTCTAAGTGCATAAATTTTTCAAATTTTGTTTCTGCAAGCCCACTTAGAATAACATTCATAGCCTTAGAGTTGAAGATAAATTATATCTTGTCATCCTTAGAAGCTAGTAAAACTAGCTTTATATTACCAGTCTCTACCACATCCCAGACATCTACACCTAGGGCCATTATGTAGGTTCTCATCCTAACTTTCCAGAAGGCGAAGTTTGTTCCATTGAACAGGGGGACCTTATTGGTTAAAGTTCCTTCATGGCTAGTCATGTTTAAGATCTAGGATCTACCCTTAGATAAAAGGAACTTGGATCTGATACCAATTGTTGGACAACTGAGATGGGGTGGGGGGTGAATCAGTTGTTATTGTGCTTAAACAATGATGCCCATTTTGAACTCTTTACAGAACACTCAATGATGATCACAATAAAGCAGAGAAGTAAGCAATAGAATATTCAACATCAATCACACACATGAAATATACAGAAACAAATATTTCCTGAGGAAACCCATAGAGGGAAAAACCTTTTCTTCTTGATATGATAAGTAATCTTTATTTTTTGTACATTATCATTCTTATGAGATCCAACTCCTCTTGAATCTACAACCTCTATTTTACAAGAAGAAACTTGTTGATATCGCCAAATCTTTGGTTTCTCTAGCACCAACTCCCTGAGTGTTCCAGCACCAACTCTCTCTTGCACCACCCTACCACCCTAGTTATTCTAGCTGTAACCAGATGGAATCTACAACTCAATGTGTTCAAGCACCCACTTGAAACTTTGAGGACACCAATCCTCCCTAGCACCTCCCTACCACCCTGAAATATAAATATTTGCTTTGTTAAATTTATCACAGTGATACAACATTTATCAATGGCTTACCAGTATCATCATTGTTCTTCTACACTGCTTTATTCTACCTGCATCAGTGTCTTTCTGCTCGTATACCCTACGCTATTTGTTCTTCTGTGTTTTATACTCTATGCACCATCTGCATTCTATGTGCTATGCCTATGCATGCTCTTCACCATGTCACTGTTCTTCCCTACAAGTTGTTCACTGCGTCTCTTCCTCACAACTACATAGCTAACCAATAGAAATCACCTCACTTCTTTGTTCTGTATCTTTTTCTCACATCGAGTCCTCCGCCTAATCATCATGGAAACTCTTCATCATCCCTGGCGGTTATCTCAATGTGTTCATCATCACTGGGTGTTATGTTGATATTCCTTAGCTTCTCTGGTAATCGAAATGCTTCATCTACTCTATCAGTTACAACCAGTCAATTATGGCTTCTTTATCTTCTAAGCCCCTACCTTCATGTGATCACTGGCGGTGAGCATACGCTTGGGCTTAATGAGCGCTTGAGCGCTTATCAATTCAACAACCATGATTCATTCTCCTGAAATGGACGACTGTCGTAACTTCGACACTTTTCCCTTCAGAACTTTTGGGTTTCAAAAATTTTGAAACTTTCGAATCAGAATTCCCAAATAGATTGGATGGTTTACATTCATTTCACGGAAACAAATCAATCGTCAGATTTGATTCTTACAAGGCTTAATCTAACATCCAAGACTTAATCAATCGTTGAGATGGATGGCCACCTTTTACTCAAGGTCTTTGGCTATTACACTTACACTATCCTTCCACTGTATCTTGATTAATGGTTGAGAGTGCACCTGACATCATATCGATGGTCTATATCTCCTACGGGTCCCCATACTTTGGAGATTTCAAATCTCAACCCGTTCTTTTCTCGATACGTCAATCTTCTGAAGTTGTCAATCCACTAACTCGTGTCCCTTTCAGATCAATGGTCGAGATCTCCTTCATCTCTCCAGACTTATGAGATTTAAAATATCAAACCCCTTCTTTCCTCTAGATTGATGTCACTTAATTACGTCACTTGATGACGTGTGATGAGCCTAGTAGCTTCCACGTGTCACTCGGATTTGTGATTTCCACATACCTGAAATGTCGAATCAAATTGACACTTGTCATTGTCTGATTGTGCCACGTGTCCTTGCTGACCTGGATCTATTGATGTGGTATTCTAATGCGGTATGCTAACCAACAACACTGATCCAACAGTCCTCGTATGTCCTCCAAATCCGATGGTCCTTATTCATTTCAAATTTTCAGGCTTTGGGTTTTTCCAATCTCAAACTTTCCAGAGCGTAACCTCCTCGTATATTTATATCCAAAGTGAATCATGTTCATTGATCATAATCTTAGATCGACGTCTTGATCTTTTTGCGATGTAGCTCTTGTGGCATATCCTTTCCTTCCACTTGGAATGATCCAACGATTGACGAAAATTTTCATTTTGGGAATTTCAAACTCAATCTCTCCAGAGTGTAACCTCCTTGCGTCTTTAGATCCGAAGTGAATGTTGTTCATCGATCATGAAATTAGATCGATGAATCGATCTTTTTAAGATGTGGCTTTGCTGGCTTATTCTATCCTTCCACTTGGAATGATCCAACGACTGACGAAAATTCGCATTTCAGGAATTTCAAATTTCAAGCTCTCCAGAGTGTAACCTCCTCGCGTCTTTAGATTTGAAGTGAATTTTGTTCATCGATCATGAACTTAGATCGATGGATCGATCTTTCTGCAATGCAGATTTGAAAGATTATCCTATCCTTCCACTCAAAATTGATCCAACGGTCATGAAGACACTCGAAGCAGATCAACAGTCGACGATGATTGCAGAACCACAACTTGCGAGTGATTTAACTCGACACCCAAACTCCACAATTTGAAGTTGTGTGTTGTTGGTGAGTCAACCACAATCATCGATCTTCAAAGCTATAAGATTGGGTGGTCCTGACTAATTGTGGGATTGGAACAAGTGCAATGTTTAATTCTCCTTTCAATCTCTGCAATTCGTCCATGTCGTAGATTTGGTGATTGTGCATCCAACAATCACGATTTAATCTGACTTAAAATCATTCTTTGTTGGATCAACTACAGTCGTAGATATTTGAAGCTATGATATTTGATGATCTAGACAAATTGTGGGATTGTAACTGGCGAGTAGTTTAATTCATCTTTCGCTCCCCACAATTCATCTGTGTCATAGATCTGGCTTGCAGATCCGGCGATCTTGATTTGATCTGAGTTTTATTGCACCATCTCTTCTGAGATTTGATTCCTTCTGCACACTCTGCATGTAATCATGTTATCGTCATTTTTGTTCTTTCCATCAATGAAAATCATGTGCTTTCCTGTAAATCATGCCAACAAAAGCCACAGTTTCAAAAAAATTGTGGATTTTAACCTCGAAAAAAAAGCAGGAGGTTATCAATAACACAAGTTTTCGAGTTAAAGGTTGATTTTAATATTTTGGTTGTAATAGTACCATTTTTTTTAGGCAAAACAAAATTATATATATATATATATATATATATATATATATATATATATATATATATATATATATATTAAATAAAGTTGTGCTAAAGTAAACAACAGTCATACAAAGTCTTCAAAAAGGCTCAAGACCTATGCATAGTTCTAGAGATAGAGAAGAAAAATATGGAGCTCTCTCCAAATCTAAGTCATCTTCATACTGACTAATTACATCTTTAACAAAATGGCCGAATAACAACAAAATTAAAAAAAATAAAAATAATGATATGAGGAGGAAAATTCCTGAATTTTTGTGGTCGTAGTCTATTGGAGAGGTCCCTCCTCAATGTCCATAGGGGTTGTTCCACATTCTTCAATGTCATTAACCATATTGCCTTTGCGAGGAGAAACTGTAGTCCCTTGATTATTTGATGCAAATGATGAGTGTTGTGGATAGGAAAGATATTTCAAATGTTTTATTTCTAAATCCATTTCATTCATTCGTCATGTCAAGCAGACCAAATTAAGTTCAAATTCCCCCAATTTTATCAAAACTTGTTGAAGCACAGAGAAATTTGCTTGAGAAATATCCTCATGTCATCGCAAATTTTTCTTGAAATCACTCCATGAAGGTTCCATATCTATCCACTAAAGAAAATAACTAGAAAACCCCCACCCCCCAAGGTCTCCAATCTCAATTCCAATAATAATAAACAGAGGAAAATTTGTACAACAAAAAAAACCACTCGAAAAAGGAAACATTCATTACCATAACCAGAAGACAAGGGCTTGAATATCAGGAGAAGCCTAGTATGAGCATTCATCAAGATTGACAGTGAATTAACACCACCCCCTGGAGACTAAAACAAAGACTTGAGATCTAGTGACCAAAAAAAGTTAGAACCCCATGAACAACCACCTTCCAATGACTGAAACCGAGCCCTGAGAACCAATGACCAACCAAGGGTAGAAACCATCACAAGCACCAAAGTAGAATGAGCCATAATGTGAGCAAACAAACTGCATAAAAGGTCAAATTAGCATGAATCAAATTGAATTCCCAACCGATTAACATAAATCCTCAAGTGTGCAAGAAAATATACACAACATTCTTCGTGATGCACCATCATCCACCTATCATCATGAAAAAAGAGGGGGGCTCGATTATGGTATGGGAAAATTCCCCCTTACCCTATTTAAATTCAAAATGCCTCTATCCATATTTGTACCCAACTTTTCCCAATGGTCTACAAAGGCATTGAGTTCCTTTTTGACATGCAAGATTTTAAATTCAACAAAACCTTCAATGAGATAGAGAGAGAAAGAGAGGGATTTAATACAATTGAAAACATTGCTTTCGCACAAGGTTTTCTTATTGATCACTTGGAAAACCATCATAGAGTCCCCAAAAACCAAAATTTTAGAGACATTCCACTCTTTTGCAATGCACACTCCATATATTATGTAAGCTTCAACAACATTATTTGAAATCATCCAAAGTCCCCAAGTGTGATGTAGGAGCATCTGACAACAATTTATAGAATTGAAATCATATGTCAAAACCACATTTCCCAAGGGAGTTGGTTCCCTAATTTCTTATTTAAGTTTGTAATAATTTGAATTGTCTCTAGAAGACATTTGTGTTGAGTTTGTTTTCTAGTTTTCAAGTTGTTACTAGAGTTTAGGAACAGTTCCTAGATTTAGATTTTGTTTAGATAACTCAGGATTTTTTTTAGGAGCTAACATATTCGAGAGCTCAAAGAAAATATATTGAATGTTTTTGTAAGAGTAAGAGGTTAGATAAGAGAGTGTGTGTGTGAGATTGAGTGTGAAAGGATGGATTGCAGAGGTCCGAGAGACCATGAAGGAATGAGCCTTCTTGTGTAATTTATTTCCTTCAATGTTGTAATGAAAGATCATATCTTGTGGTGTTTTTCTGTGTATTTGATTTGTTAATATATATATATATATATAAATTGTCTAGACAAAGTGACGAGGATTTTTGGTTGCAAGAGAGTGGATTGTGCGTAGAGTGATTCCAAGTCTGAACCAAGTCCCGTTAAAATTCTCGTGTATTTTTGTTTTGTTGGTGTAAACGGTAGGGATCGATCCAGATAACAAGATCAATATCCCATATCATCACGGGCATCATCTCTCGATGATTTTTCATTATCTTGACACTTTATTAAGTACGTGGTCACAAGGTTCGGTAATCCGATATTCTGATACATGTGACATAACATTATAAGTTGGAACAACGAGGAGAAGTTTTATAAAGGAAATAAATATCCACCATCGATCACAATAGGATCAACGATGATCAAGATCTAATCGATATCGTCGAAATATTAAAGTTGATCCACAAGTTTAGATCTTACCGTTGATCGGGAGAATAGATCGAAGACATGGAGTCTATGTGAATCAGTAAAGTATGATATGTTTAACACAAGGAGTGTCAAGACTCCAATATTCTAGTGCTCTTCTGCTGCATATCTTTCTTCCGAATATCTTTCCTTAAAGAGACTATTTCTACTTCCAAGCTTCCAATTGTTTTCTCCTTTTCTTCTAACTGACTTCTAAGTATATCCTCAATTCTCTTGTCTTCTTCTATTTGAATTTTTAGACTCGTGATCATATTCTCGAGTTCTTCAAAGTTGGAATACAAAGATCCTTATTTCATTTTTAACTCTTCCTTGAGTGAATTGTTTTTCTTTCTTTCTTTCCTAAGTTCTTCTAATGCACTGATTGGTTCTTCTTTGAGATCAACTTCTCCTTCTTCTTTGGAATAATCTCCTACTTCCATGAAGAGTACTCTTTATGAATCATTGTCATTGTCATTATCCTCCTTGTTTGATGAGCAATTGTCCTCCTTTGAGTAGAAAATTTTCTTGAAGAATTTCCTTTTGATTCTTCTCTTGTTTCCCTTTTGATATTTATTTTCCCTTTTTGAAACTTCATCTTCATCACTATATTTATTCTTATGAGGAAATTTAGAATAAAAATGACCAATACCACCACAATTAAAACGTTTCAATGGAAGCATGTCTTTATACTTATTGGTTATTTTCTTTAATTTCCTTACGAAGTTAGCCATCTCTTCATATTTGTTTGAATAATCACTATAGGTGCAAGCTAGTTTTGACTTTATCTTGTTCTTCTTCTTTGTTTTCTTGGATACCTTGAAAGTTTCTTCCTTCGTGACTAGGTTCTCATGTTTTGTTCTCATTAAATAGGCTATAAATATTCCATGTAGCTCATCCATGCTCATTGTACCAAAATTTTCTCTTTCTTATAGGGATGATATTTTAGGATCAAATCTCATAGGAAGAGACCTCAATACCTTTTTAACAACCACTGATTCATCAAATTCTACTCACAATCCCTTAATAGTGTTAACTTTTTCGTCAACTCACATAAGTTGGGTTGAAATGTCTTAATATTCCTTCATCTTCAATTGTTCAAACTTAGCTCTGAAATTTGAAGCTTATATCCCTTAACCTTGACATCTCCTTCATAAATATTTTGGAGTTTATCCCAAACATTCTTTGCACCGTCACAATGCATAACCTTGACAAATATTCAATCAACTAGACTTCTCAGAATAGTACCTTTATCCTTTGAGTTGTTTTTGTTGAGTTTCTTTCCATCTATGTCAGTTGGAGGAGTGGTTCATCTTGTATACCCATCTACTACTGATTTCCAAACATTAAATTCATTTTCCTGTAAAAAGGTTTTCATCTTTTTATTTGAGAAGGTATAGTTCTGACCGTCAAACACTAGTGCTCCAATATTAGTGTATCCCATGATCTCCTTCCAGTGGTTAAATCTCTTCTTGAAGGAATTGCTCTGATACCTGTTGTTCCTAAGTTTATACTTTAAGGCTCTAAAGTATATCGTCAAAGCATCTGATACAAATAAATAAAGTTAAGGTAGACAAAGTCGGCTTTGAAGGATAACCACTCTGGTTGGTTCCTTAACTGTCTCCGTTGAGCTTCCCAGTTTTCTTAGATGCTTATGTCCCATTCAATGGTTGCCCATGAATGTTCTAATTCGACCCGGGTGTCATTTGTTTGCAAGATAGTGTTAAATAAATTTAGGGCAATGCCAGTCTGATCCGAAAGACCAGGTTCTACATTAGGTTGTCTTAAGGTGGGCATAGTCATGAGGGATAATGGTTCAAAGAAGGTCTAAAACTTTGTTCAATAAAGTGTGTTGCGTTCTGATTTTGATTATAAGAGAAAAAAAAAATCAAACACAGATTAATATTCAACAGATCAGAGGTCATTTCATGTTCCTGAGTTAGATTTTAAAGACATGATAGTGACAAGTGAAAAACACAAAATCATTTAACAAAAATGAGGCATCGATCATGGAAGAATCTCACTTTGCAATGAGGAAAGATGAAAGACAAGAGGACTCTAATGAAACACAAACCATTGCATCATAAATAATCTAAGGATCTTGAAACTGCTGACAGCAAGTACAGAGGAAAAACTGTAAATAATTAGATAACCCAATGGCTTTGAACCAGTAGTAAATATTATGCTAAATTATTGTTAAAATTTCATCAAACATACACCTAAGAAAAAAATGTTATGAGAAAAAACAAAGGGAACACATAACTCAGGATTGACAAGATCTGGAATCTTCGCTTTGCATTCTTGTTAATCACTGCAAAAATTTTCTCTCGTACAATGGCCACCAAAAAATCCCTTTTCTTAGTCCTAAAAATTTACATTTATAAAAAATTTCCAATCCTTGGCGGTTGGGGAATCTCTAATTTCTAGGAACTAGCTACTTATCGTAAATAAGATGAAAATTGTCTTGCAAGATTTTCTTTATCTTTCTTTTATTTTTATAGCTACACTTTTCAAACTAGTAATTTATTGCTATGTTGAAGACTCTCCTTCTTTTTCTCTGACACATTCGATGCATTTGTTGAGGAAAGGTACAAACGTTTTGGGAGGCTCTGGAAACTCCTTTTCTTCGAATAGATATACCTTTCTATGTATCTTTGGGAAATAATCTTCAACTCTTTTATCTGCAAACTTTATTGCCTGCAATTTTAAGTTGGGTTGAATCAACAGCCTATTGATTAAGGTGACATCCATTTATTTTAGCTGTGAAATCTCCATATGGATCTCACTTAGATCTTCTTTAAACTTTAATTTGTGTCTCGCAATATTTATCTACCCTAGAATCCCTGCACAATTGTCCTTCCCAATGTTTAATGACCATTTGTCTAAGAGAGCGAAAACCTCTTCGCAATCGTCTTTGATTTCTTTAACTATTCTTTTGCTTTCCATTATGTTGGCTTCCCATACTTTGAGAATAATGTCACCTTTGATTTTCTTTGTGGCTGATAATTTTGTAGTTTTGGATGTCTCTTCATTTGTTGAACATATGATTAACCTTTGAAGAGCGGCCCTTGTTGCTTTAGCTTCTTTTTCCTTCATGATGGTGTTATCAAAGGAATTGCTTGCCTTGTGGAAGTAATTCTGGAGGATCTCTATCTTGGAAATCAACTTCTGTTGTTCAACTTCTAGCTCTGCATGCACTTCCAGTGACTGGGCCTAGAAAACTTTTAGATCTATGACTAGATCTTCAATTGACTTTAATTTTGTTTGTAATTGATTTATGATTTCTTCTTGCGTTTGACTTTTCTGCACTCTCTCTTCCATCTCACTGAGGCTTGTTTCGGGGATTGAATCTCTTTCTTATCCTCGGCTCTAGCTTGGTCCAGACCTTTATTTATACCTTCTTCAAAACTTTTTTCATTCTCCTTTAATTGGCCTTGTAGTTTAACGATCATGAGGTTTCTTTGTCTCAGAAGTGCTTTCATAATTTCAAAAGTGAACTGGTTAGTTGTGGCTAACACTCCCATAGAACCATCTACTTCGGTAGAGAAATCTTATTCCTCTAAATTATGGCCATCTATTATGATTTTGTGCTTCTTTACCATTGCATTTTCTCTTTGATGCATTTCTTTTAGCTGTGAAATCTCCATTTGGATCTCACTTAGATATTCTTTAAACTTTAATTGGTGTCTCGCAATATTTATCTGCCCTAGAAGCCCTACGCAATTGTCCTTCCCAATGTTTAATGACCCTTTGTCTAAGAGATCGAAAACCTCTTTGTAGTCATCTTTGATTTCTTTAACTATTCTTTTGCTTTCCATTATGTTGGCTTCCCATAATTTGAGCATAATGTCACCTCTGATTTGCTTTGTGGATGATAATTTTGTAGTTTTGGATGTCTCTTCGTTCGTTGAACATATGATTGCCCTTTGAAGAGCGACCCTTGCTGCTTTAGCTTCTTTTTCCTCCATGATGATGTTATCAAAGGAATTGCTTGCTTCATGGAAGTAATTCTGGAGGATCTCTATCTTGGAAATCAACTTCTGCTATTCAACTTCTAGCTCTACATGCACTTCCAGTGACTGGGCCTAGAAAACTTTCAAATCTATGACTAGATCTTCAATTGACTTTAATTTTGTTTGTAATTGATTTATGATTTCTTCTTGCATTTGACTAGTCTGCACTCTCTCTTCCATCTCGTTGAGGCTTGTTTTCAAGGATTGAATCTCTTGCTTATCCTCGGCTTTGGCTTGGTCCAGACCTTTATTTATACCTTCTTCAATCCATTTTTCATTCTCCTTTAATTAGCCTTGTAGTTTAGCGATCATGAGGTTTCTCTATCTCAAACATGCTTTCATATTTTCAACAGTGAACTGGTCAGTTGTGGCTAATGCTCCCATAGAACTAGCCACTTCGGTAGCAAAATCTTCTTCCTCTAAATTCCGCTTGTCTATTATGATTTTGTGCTTCTTTACCATTTCATTTTCCCTTTGATGCATTTCCTGCTTCAACACTGCCTTTCTCTTCTTATTGAAAAAATAATCAGATGTAGGAATCTCTTCTCTGGAGATGGGTTCAAGGTCACTAACATATAGATCTCCCAACTGGGGGAAACCGAAAGTGGATTGTAATGGATTCAAAGAGGCGATGGGAGCACCTATTTCTGTAGATATTACCTTCTCTGTTGTTTTGGGGGTATTACGATGAATTGTAGATGATGAAGAGAAATCTAGTTTATCAAACACTGGGGGTGTCTGAGACCCTTATTCCATTCCTGAGTTCTCTACCTTTTGTCCCTATGTTTTCCATGGAGACTCTTCGGTCTCTTCTAGAATTCTCTTTGTATTTTCTTTACCCTGCCCTCCTGATCCAAAACCTGGGGCTATGCTTCCTTGTTTTGGAGGCTGAGTTGGTGCTTCTCCTAGTAATACCCTGGGTAAACCACTTCTCCAATGTTTTTGGAAGTTCAGGAAATTGTTTTTCAAGTCAGGTGACAAAGATTGAAACCTAGCCATCACTTCATCATAACTTATAACTCCTCTGAACATGTCATCACAAGGGGACTATTCATGTTCGTATGCTTTCATATTGCAGTTGACTTGGTGATTACCCACAATTTTGTGGGGATCATATTTCTTGTGATTGAGATTTAGCAACTTTATCTCTCCTAATGCAACTGCCTCCACCTTGGAATGCCCTAGATTGAGTAGCGAATATTTCCCAACCTACACAGGGAAAATAGGCCAGAATCTGTTTTGGGCCATTTTTAATTCATTCTCAATGCCACCTATTACTATCTGATGAGCCACCTCCCTGCATACCAGTCTATCAGGGAGGGATTTTGGTAGTGCATGGGGAGGGATTGAACATCTGAAAACCCTAATGTAGGAAAAAATTTCTTCTATAAAGCAATCTGCAATGACCTTGAGACTTTCCATGACTGAATCGGAAATATGGGGAGGCTCGCAACCATACAGCATCTGGTGCACCGGAATCACCATGAAGTGACAGATTTAGTAGAAGGAGTCCTTATCATTTTCTTCACACAACTTAGAATAGTATTCATGAAGGGGTTTATTGGAGGTTGGGTTCCAACTCCAATTCATCAAAGAGAAAGGGGTCATGAAGCATATGGAATCCATGATGTAGACAGACATATAGAAAGCCACTAGTTGGCCCTTGGATTTTGTGGTTTGATACTCTGTTACCTCCTTAGATAAATTGTCTGATAGGATTTTGTCCCAGTTGAAACTAAAACCTTCAGCTACTTCATGAAGAAGAGGCACCCATTCCGCAGGGAAATGAGTGGGGCTTTTCTTTCCGAAGAGTCTGCAAAGCATCATGGCTACAAAGACCATGTATTCATTTAGTGAGGCTGTGGAATATTTCCCGTGAGTATCGGCCCTGAACTTTGCTAGCACTCCCCACTAGTCTCTAATTATATCATGGTATGTTTGATCTGCCTCTGTGCATTCCTTTCTTTGGAATTTGGCTATGAATTGAGCATTATAAATATACTTAGGATTAGGGGATAGCATGTACATTACTTGTATATGTTCCAGACTAAAGGAACCGATGACGACCCCACGACTATCCAGAATGCTCCTTGTATTCACGTCTGCTCTCTCTAAGGCCCAATATATCATGTCATTATATGGCATGAGCCGTGGGTGTGATGCTATTTTGTGAAGTTCAGACTCCGCTATGTCCCAGAGTTTTTTCTCAGAATCATGCAGGAAAATCTTAATTTCGTAATCTAGATTCTCGAAGATTTGCCTCCAAGATTTGATAGAATCAATAGCGTGGGGTGTGGTATCAGCTACGACATCTCCTTCTATACCTGTGCTTTCAGCAGTTCCCTCAACCTTCTTAAGTACCCTCTTAGGTGCCATAGCATTCGCACTAGATTGAAAACCTGTTGCAGACGAGAAAATCTATAAGCCTGGATGAATACAACTCACTCGTGATTGTAAGATAAGAATAAAATTTGAAATGCAGAGTTGTAGTTATTTTAACTCATCCTTTAATGGACGTACTGAGACATGCAGTAAAACTTTAATGTTTTAAATGAAGAATATGAGGTCAAAGATACGCATTTAAACTTAAAAATCTTAATTCGTCCTGTTACGGATATTATCATATATCGGCGATTTCAACTTGGAATTTCAAAATGGATGTTTCTTAAAACACCGAATCTCGAAGCCCGAAAGAAGTTTAGTGATTACTAATCATGTTTTAAAATGACTTAATTCAAGTTTAAGACTTTGTTTTAGAGTTTATGATTTTTCAATTCGAAGTTTCGGGGATCAAGTACCCAAGAGATATGTCATATGCAACCCCCAAATGCGAAAAGTGAATAGCTTAAATCGAACATTAATCATCTGTATTAAAACCTTAATTAATCAAGATTAGCCATGATTAAGACATTCAGAAATCGAGAATCAGGAATTCACGGACCTAAATTTCAAGAGCACTTTGTTACTGGGAAACCCGAAACTCTGAAAGATTTAATATTCATTGATCGTGATTAAGGTTTTAATTAATCACACTTAACGGTACTTTGTGAATAAGCACATTGGGATTTATAACATTTGTTTCCCCTTTATATATATATATATATATATATATATATATATATATA
>JZKD02S2169437.1:0-12705 GCA_000966675.3 Picea glauca | reverse complement strand
GTTGTTACTATATTTAACATTTACCTGCTGAGGCAAAGTGGGTGTCTTTCAAAGGTGGTCAGCTTGGACAGATGTTGATACAATAAATCAATCAATAAAAGTTATGAAATTCACCTGTAACATTAAGAAAATGAAATATTGCAGTAATAACAGAAACAAAATAATGAAATTTATGAAATTTAGTTGTTGTATTCATAAGTTTTTATTGTATTTAACATTTACCTGTTGAGTGGGTACCTTTCCACGGTCACCTTAGAGAGATGCAGTAGGTGATTTTCTACCACGGTCACCCTGGAGAGATGTAGCGGGTGATTTTCTACCATGGTCACCCTGGACAAATGTTGAGACAATAAATCAATCTGTTAGTGTCAGAAGTCACCCCTGGATTGCTTGCAGGAGCAGAGCCCAATGCCCATCAGTTTTTATGTCACAGTTTAATAAATGGGGTGATCAAATGGATAAAAGGCTTAAGATGATATAGCTTTAAATCAGGAAACTGGGCCTAGCATGTAGAAAACAAGGGAGGTCTTGATCCAACTTCTGTCAATAAATGGATTAAAGGGTGGTAGATGGAAGACTTGAGAGAAGGGCGAGCAAGACTGCCTCGGGAAACAGGGCTTCAAAAGCTTGAGGATGAAAAATTCAAAAACCAAAATCCTCTTGGTCCAAAGCTTCAAGAAGTTGAGGGGTGACCTGACTGAATCCTTCAATTCCAAGTCGTTCAGCGATAAGAAAGTTACAAGAATCGGTTAGCAACAAGGTAATTGTTACAGTGATCCAACCTACATCATCCTATAACAGCTACAACTCGACTGGATCCTCCAATTCTGAGTTGTTCTAACACGGTAAACAAAGAGGTGGGAAGAAGCTGACATCCATAAAGTAAGAAATCTCAAATGCCATATACATAAACCAAAGCGACCATCACTTCATCAAAACTTTACAATCGGGAGCCTTGCTCAACCATTGATCCCTTACAAAATACAACAACTGAGTCTATATACTCAAGAAAATTCACCTAACGGAGGCATGTTCAGCCATCAAAGGCATGGTGTCCCTTCAACCGAATTCGGACGGATAATCCCTGTCAGTCGCCACCTTAACTGCGCATGGCTCCTGCAAGGGGAGTAGTTGAGCCATTAAGTATCGACCTAGCGTGTGCAGACTTCCTCCGGCTAGTTGAGAACTCGGCATGGCTTCTCTGGAAAAATGGGTACACAGGACCCTCTCGAGCAGACCGCTTGCCAGGCCCTCCATACTTCGCACTTAATGATTGAGGAGAGGTTTCAACTACCCCTCCTTGCCTTCATTTACTCCGAGCGAGAAACAGTATTGAGATCGGATCCGATGGCGCCTGGAGATCGCGATGATCCCCTCTGTAACTGAACTCGGCACCTTTGGCCTTCTTTACACAGCTCCTTTCTTTCCCCAAGTGACCATGGGCTACGACCACGCGCTTATTCCCAAGGCGCTTTCGGCATTCGTGAATGGGAAGGAGCTAATCCCTACTTTTGAAATCACGATGAGCGAAACGTCGAGACGGATTAATCTAGTGCCACGCGTCCCTCTTAGATCTGATGGTCTTGAACTCACTCGGTGATATTGTGGGCCCGAGTCATGGATGCTCCTGTCACCTCGCGCATCAGGAAAATGACGGAGCTGCTCCTTGCGGTTTGGGGTCGCGATGGACGAAACGCCGAGATGGCTCAATTGGNCTTCATGTTTAATCAACTCGGTCAGGGGTACAAGAATTCTAATCTTTTGAATTTCATGCTCGAAATTAAAAGAAGATGTAAGCTTCAGAATTTCTCTTATTTCGGGAACATGACTCTGGACTATGGGAGAGAGGGGTTGGTGCTTCTTACCTATGTTTCTGTCTTCTACTTCATTAGCGGGCTTCTCTGTTCTAGTGGACCGCTCAAGAGCATCAGATGCTACTGTCTTTTTCTTTGACCTCAGATCATATCTGCCTTGGTTGTCAGTAGCCTTGTCTCCTTTGCTCAGTTCATTTAGCTGACTGTCCATGAGAGACTCCTCGTATGCTGATTGAGTGAGATGAGGAAAAGGAGGAGTGTCTCYRAAGCAAYGGATTTCAGGATCAAGYTCATCTGTTTTCCCTTCTTCCCCCTCGGCCACAAWWTKTTTTTGGAAAGGGGCCTGAATTTTCTGGTCTTCTCTGTCTCTTCCCCTCTCTCTTTGCACATTCGGGGGAGTAAAATTGTTCAGCCTCCTGAAACCTCCTTTGTTTTCAGCGTTCTGAGGGCCCTTGTATGCTTGCCTCATCTTGACCTTCATTCTCTCCATCTTTGCAGACAAAGACTTCACCATCTTGGTCAGTTCATCCACTTGAGGGTGGGGCACCGATGATCCAAAAGTTGAGGTTTCCGACCTTCCCTTTCTTTTGTCTGCGTCGGACTTGTTCCTCAGTCTATCAACTGCTAATACATTGGATTCCACCTCTATGGCCGCATTTTTCATTTGAGCTAAGGAGGTGGCTCTTCTTTCTCTCAACAAAAGACAAAAATCGGGGCCAAATGCACTAGCATAAGAAATTTTGGCCGAGGCTTCTGAGGGATTTATTTCGACAAGAATTTTATTGTACATCTTATTAAATCTTTTGGAGAAGTAAGAGACAGACTCTCCTTCCATTTTCTTCAAAGACCCAAACTCTGTCATGTAGTACATGAAATCTTTCCTATCACCCCACTACCTCAGGAAAGCACTATCCAGGGCTTCAATCCCAGCAATATATTCGGGGGCCAATCCTCTGAACCATTTCCTCACCTCGCCATCTAGGCTCTGGATGAAGACTTTCATCCAGACATCTTCATTTTCAATGTTCAAGTTGTCTGCATAACTGTAGAAAGCAGCYAGGTGCTCTTCCGCGGTTACGTCTCCTTCTCCGGTGAACTTGGGCATGTATTTCAAGTAATCTCCAGCAGGGAGACGATTCATAGGATGGGGTAGAACTAAGGGGGCATATCTGGCAGTGATTATGGCATCCATTCTATTCAAAGGAGGATTAGCACCAGCCATAGGAATATTAGGTGGAGGAGAACTCGGAGGAGAAGGAGTTCACGAAGGGGCTAATGGGAATGAGTCCCGAAGTGGGGTGGGAAACAAAAGGGGANCGAAGTCCCGAGACGCGATGGTCAGCGAAGGTTGACCCCCTCTGGGCACTTTTCATAACTCGCAACCTCGCGCAACTAAAAGACATAGTCCTCCCTCCAAACTTGTGAACCCCGAGTTTGAGAAATAACTACAGCGCTTATACTGATCGCAATTGACGCCCCTTGAAAACCTTTTTGCGCCATACTTAGCGCGACTCGGTTAGCTACAACAACCCATTAACCGCTGCTCTGCTCTGTCGATGAATTCTTGCCGCAGAAGAATGAAGTGCCCGCTCGCTTGATTTTAAGTCCGAAAAGGACCTCTTCTGTGTGTTGCGCTTGGGCGCCTCTCGTGCAACCTGCAGACCTGGATATCCCTATGCCAAAGGCAAGTAATGTTGCTAACATTAGGCTCCATGGGGGATAGAGTCGTCGCTGCGATGCTCTAAGGACTCATTTTTTAGTTCCAGTTCCTGGCTATTGGGATATGGAGTCATTTACTAAGCCGAAAAGTAAAAATAAACAAAGAACCAAAATGACAATATTTACAAATAAGGGAGCCAAGGAAGGCTTAGACAAAACATTTCTTGAGAAAATGCCCATTTACTGGGTTGTTGAAAACTTCTTTACCCTCCAAATCCTGCAACCTGTATGTGTTATTCGAGAAAACCTCAGAGATTTTGAAGGGTCCGATCCACAGGGATTTGAATTTGTTGTGCTTACCTTTATCCTGCTTAGGAGCATCCCATTTCAGCACCAGGTCTCTTGTCCGAAATTCTTCCTTCTTGGCCTTCTTATCAAAAACCTGCTTGATCCTTTGTTGATGTTCCCGAGTTCTATCCATTGCCTGCTCTCTGGCCTGCTGGACCTCCACTAGCTGATGAACCTTCTGATCATGTCATCAGGCTCCTCCTGATGATCCTAGAGGAACTTTGCTATAGGAATGGCTAAATGAGAAGGAAAAATAGCCCCTGCTCCATAGACTAATTGGAAAGGAGAGACGCCTATAGATCTCTTGGTGGTCACTAGATCAGCCCATAGAGAAAACTTTAATCTTGAATGTCAGGCCTTCTTGTTGTCTTTCAACAATCTTTTGATGATCCTTATCAGGCTTTTGTTGGAAGATTCAGTTAAACCATTTCCATGTGGATAATATGGGGTGGAGTGAATCAGTTTGATCCTGAATTTCTCACAGAACTTAGCTAATGGCTCAGCCTTGAAAGCAGTTGCGTTATCAGTGACAATCTTACTTGGGCAGCCGAATCTTGTGATGAGATCTTCCAGGAATCCGATGATTACCTTGTGGGAAGCGCTCCTAGTAGGGATAGCTTCAATCCACTTGGTAAAGAAATTTGTAGTGGTCAGGATCCATCTGTGCTGCCCACTAGAAGCGGGATGAATTTCCCCAATGAAATCTAGGCCCCACTGCTGGAAAGGTCCCGAAACAGCCACATGATTTAATGGTAGGGACTTGAGTTGTTGTTTTCCTGAAATTTTTTGACATTTGATACAAGCTCGGACCCTTCTGCAGACGTCAGTGAATACGGTGGGCCAGTAGTATCCAGCCCTGAGGATTTTGTGGGTTGTGGCCTTTTAGAAGTGGTGCCCTCCACATAGGCCGTTGTGAAATTCAAACATGATCCTATCGGCCTCTTGTGGATCCATGCATTTTAACAGTACCCCCAGGGGGTCTTTCCAATATAAGATTTGATCAATAAGGCAATATCTAACTGCCTTGAGCTTCAAAGCTCTTGCTTTGTTTCTCGACAGGCCATCTGGAGGCCGCAACTCCTGCAGGAGGTATATGACATCCTTATACCAAGGACATTGGGCCAATGGGGGATCCCTTTGAGGGTCTCTTTTAGACAGCCGACCCTATTGGATTCCTAAGCATTCGTTGATGAAACTTATCCCCAAAGCTTGGCAATTGGCTTCAGCCAACAGCTTGTCTAAGACCTGACCTTTGATCAATTTGGTAGGCCTTATTTCCAGGTCAAACTCCAGAATCTTGGCTATCCACTTACTCCTTCTCCCATGTCAGGCTGGATCAGAATGTCTTTAACAGTAGCTGAGGGGACGTAAGCGATGATTTTTGACTGCAGGACATAGATTCTGAATGCCTTGAGAGCCTTTACCATGGCATAGGCCTGCTTCTCCATAGTGTTATACCCAAATTCGGCATCCCTCAATGCTCGGCTAAAATAGGCGATAGGTTGCTCAAGTCCGACCTCGTTTGTCTGTAATAAAACAACAGCCACTGTGTCGGGTGAGGCAAAGGAGAAAATAAGGAAATCCTTTGAGTAGTCGGGACTAATAAGCATGGGGGCTTCAGTCAGGGCCTTCTTTATTTTCTCAAAGGAATGTCGTGATTCAGAAGTCCACCTCACTTCATTTCCTTTCCTTAGCATGGTTGTTATAAGTTTTACCTCCTCAGCAAAGTTAGGCACAAACCTCCTCAGAAAATTAATCTTACCAAGGAAGGATTGGACCTCCTTCTTGGACCTCGAGATTGATAAGGCTTGTATTGCTTCAACTCTGCTAGGGTCAATCCTGACTCCTTCCGCTGATACTATGTGGCCTAGTAATTTTCCCTCCTGCATGGCTAACAGATATTTCTTGGGGTTTAATGAAATGCCAAAACTCCTACATTTCAGGAAAACCTTCCTGAGATGACAACAGTGTTCTTTATCAGACTTTGAAAACATTGTGATGTCATCCAGATAGACGACCACAAATTTATCCTTTTCCCCGACGAAAGCTATGTCCATGGCACGCTGAAACGTTGCCCCTGCATTCATTAATCCAAATGGCATCTTGGCGTACATGAATGTGCCCCATGGAGTGGCAAATGTCGTCTTTTCCCTGTCCTCAGGCAGGACAGAGACCTGATTGTAGCCAGAGAAACCATCAATCATAGACATCCTGGAAGCTCCTGTTACCCTCTGCAGTATATGTTCCATCTTTGGTAAGGGGTAGTTATCCTTTCATGAGCTCCTATTCAGGTTTCTGAAGTCCACACAGAGCTGGATCTCTCCACTCTTTTTCCTTACTGGCACCAAGTTGGCCACCCACTCTGAATACCTCAGTGGTACAATGATCTGAGCTTGAAGCAGCTTCCTCACTTCCCTTTCCATGATAGGTAGCAGCATAGGATTGATCTGTCTCAGCTTCTACCTAAATGGCTTTGCCTCCTCTTTTAATGGGATTTTATGCTCGATGATAGAAGTGTCATATGTTTTGAGGTCTTCGTAGGTCCAGGCAAACACGTCAACAAATTCCCTCAAAAGTCCAGTGTATTCGGACCTCTGCTCCTCTATCAAGCTTCTTGACAATTTGACAAACTTGGGCTCGCTCTCGGTCCCAATGTTGCACTGAACAGTACCAGTGTCATCCTCCGTGGTCTCCCCTTTTAATGACACATCGTTTCTATCAAAAATCCTTTCCAGAGGAACCAATCCTCTTGGAATATGATTGTTGGGTAGTTGAAACAATGTTACGCTCTGCAATCTTATTCAAAAAATTACCCCCATCAAGATCTTCTTCAGAGACAGAATCTTGGTCGATGTGCATCTCTGAAAATTCTTCGACAGTCTCCAGGAATTTCTTGACCTCGAGATCATCCTCGAAAACCTTCCAATGTTTGACGTTGTCAGGTATGGAGGGCCTGTATTTTACTTCCACATCATATCTGAATTTGGGCGGCAAGGGTACTTTGAAATTACTTGCTAATGTAGCCAAGGAATATTCCATTGTGTTCTCCTCTCTTGGGATGAAAGAAATGTTAAATGCTGAGAAGAAACTGTCAATTAGGTCCCATACCTCATTTCTGTAACTCTTGAGTCGAGGATGCTTAGCTTGGTAAGCGCTTCTGATCTGTTGGACCACCAACTCTGCATCACCAAACACTGCTACCTCTTGAATTCTTATTTCGCTTGCGGCTCTTAACCCCAGGACGAGAGCTTCATACTCTGCCACATTGTTGGTAGCTTCAAATTCTAGCTTGTATGATAGAGATATGGTTTCTTGAGCAGGTGACACAAAAACCACCCCAGCTCCAGCACCTTCCCTGGAAGAGGCTCCATCAAAGAACATTTTCCAGACGAGAGTGATGGAGGGATGAAATTTAGGGGAAATGGTGGGCTGCTTTCTGAGTTTAAGAGGAGGTTCAGGAGCATTGGTGTGTTGTAGCACACTGGAACCTAAATCGGTGTCTAAGGAAAAAATGGGATGGTTGGTAGGGTTGGCCTCATCACTGATTATATAATCCAGTTGGGCTTCTCCGTATAGCCTTCTATGCTCTCCTCCAAACACTGGGATAGTAGCATATGTGAGGTCCATTTGAAAATTCCCCCCCAGTCTTTTTATCCAAGATCTTGATAACAAAATACCGAACTTGGGGGGGACATCGGCCACTACAATATCCATGACCACACTTTTCATGAGTAGTTGAAACAAGGTCACAACCAGGTATTTGATAACTCCAAGACATTGAACTCTCCTGGATTCGAAGGAATAGAGATCATGATAGGCTCGAGTGACTTCTAGCCCTAACTCTTCCATGACAGTTTTGGGCATGAGTTTATGAGAAGCTCCCGAATCCATTAAGCAGTTGTGCGGTACCTTGTCGTGTATGTTCAAGGAAGTGTAGAAGGGAGGGGATGAGTCATTCCTGTCTTCAACCATAGGACCTAAAATAACTGCAGGCTTTTCATCTTGCAAATTAATGGAGTCTGTGGGAAGGCATGAGACCTCAGACTGTAAAATCTCAGAGAAGTGTTTCTTGAACGCTTCATGTTTAATCAACTCGGTCAAGGGTACAGGAATTCTAATCTTTTGAATTTCATGCTCGAAATTAAAAGAATATGTAAACTTCAGAATTTCTCTTATTTCGGGAACATGACTCTGGACTATGGGAGAGAGGGGTTGGTGCTTATTATCTCTGTGACTATCTGCTACTTCATTAGCGAGCTTCTCTGTTCTGGTGGACCGCTCAGGAGCATCAGGTGCTACTGTCTTTTTCTTCGACCTCAGATCATATCTGCCTTGGTTGTCAATAGCCTTGTCTCCTTTGCTCAGTTCATTTAGCTGACTGTCCATGAGAGACTCCTCGTAGGATGATTGAGTGAGATGAGGAAAAGGAGGAGTGTCTCCGAAGAAATGGATTTCAGGATCAAGCTCATCTGTTTCCCCTTCTTCCCCCTCGGCCACGAAATTGTTTTGGAAAGGGGCCTGAATTTTCTGGTATTCTCTGTCTCTTCCCCTCTCTCTTTGCACATTCGGGGGAGTAAAATTGTTCGGCCTCCTGAAACCTCCTTTGTTTTCGGCATTCTGAGGGCCCTTGTATGCTTGCCTCCCCTCGACCTTCATTCTCTCCATCTCTGCAGATAGAGACTTCGCCATCTTGGTCAGTTCATCCACTTGAGGGTGGGGCACCGATGATCCAGAAGTTGAGGTTTCCGACCTTCCCTTTCTTTTGTCTGCATCGGCCTTGTTCCTCAGTATGTCAGCTGCTAATACATTGGATTCCACCTCTATGGCCGCATCTTGCATTTGAGCTAAGGAGGTGGCTCTTCTTTCTCTCAACAAAAGACAGAAATCGGGTCCAAACGCACTTGCATAAGAAATTTTGGCCGAGGCTTCTGAGGGATTTATTTCGACAGGAATTTTATTATACATCTTATTAAATCTTTTGGAGAAGTCAGAGACAGACTCTCCTTCCACTTTCTTCAAAGACCCGAACTCTGTCATGTAGTACATGAAATCTTTCCTATCGCCCCACTGCCTCAAGAAATCACTATCCAGGGCTTCGATCCCAGCAATAGATCCGTGGGCCAATCCCCTGAACCATTTCCTCACCTCTCCATCCAGGCTCTGGATGAAGACTCTCATCCAGACATCTTCATTTTCAATGTTCAGGTTGTCTGCATAACTGTAGAAAGCAGCCAGGTGCTCTTCCGCGGTTACGTCTCCTTCTCCGGTGAACTTGGGCATGTATTTCAAGTAATCTCCAGCAGGGAGAGGATTCATAGGTTGGGGTAGAACTAAGGGGGTCTATCTGGCAGCGACTATGGAATCCATTATATTCAGAGGGGGATTAGCACCAGCCATAGGAATATAAGCTGGAGGAGAACTCAGAGGAGAAGGAGTTCGCGAAGGGGCTACTGGGAATGAGTCCCGAAGTGGGGTGGGAAACAAGAGGGGATTTAAGGAGAAGGCTAACGAGCTCAAGTCAGCAGGTGCTCCTCTTTGCGCAGGAGTGGTAAAACTAGGCGTGGGGAATTCTTCTGCGGTCCTGGGTCTATGCCAGGGTATAGCTTCGGAGGAGAGGGGAGTGACAAGGATTTCTCCCTCCAATCCCAGACCAGGAGGGGAAAACTCAACAGGAACACTCCCGAAGTTCAGGAAATGGGAAACCTCTGAAGGAGGCCTATTGAGAAACTGAGGAGGAGAAAATGGAGTTCCTACAGAAGGAGATGGCAGATTACCTAGTTGGGCGATGGAAGCTTCTTCTTCAGAGTTCTTTCCTTTTCTGAGAACCACCTCCGGATCAGTTTCAGGTGTAGCTAGAGGCAGCTATGGATGAGACCGCATGTGTCTACCTCTGAAAGCCACAATTAATAGAGTAGGTTCTCCCATCGGATTCGTCACAATGGAGTCACCAAGTGCACAGTAGCAATCTTCAAAGGCTCTGATACCCGATGCACCTTCAGAATCAGAGGTTCAATGTCGTTCAATCCCGGGGAAAAATTTTCAACTTCATCCCCGGCAACAGTGCCAGAAATGTTAGCGTTAGAAGTCACCCCTGGATTGCTTGCAGGAGCAGAGCCCAACGCCCATCAGTTTTTATGTCACAGTTTAATAAATGGGGTGATCAAATGGATAAAAGGCTCAAGATGATATAGCTTTAACTCAGGAAACTGGGCCTGGCATGTAGAAAACAAGGGAGGTCTTGATCCAACTTCCATCAGTATATGGATTAAAGGGTGGTAGATGGAAGACTTGAGAGAAGGGAGAGAAAGACTGCCTCAGGCAATAGGCCTTCGGAAGCTTGAGGATGAAAAACTCAGAAACCAAAATCCTCTTGGTCCAGAGCTTCAAGAAGCTGAGGGGTGACCTGACTGAATCCTTCAATTCCAGTCGTTCAGCGATAAGAAAGTCACAAGAATCGGTTAGCAACAAGGTAACTGTTACAGTGATCCAACCTACATCATCCTATAATAGCTACAACTCGACTGGATCCTCCAATTCCGAGCTGTTCTAACACAGTAAACAAAGAGGTGGGAAGAAGTTGACATCCATAAAGTAAGAAATCTCAAATGCCATATACATAAACCAGAGCAACCAACGCTTCATCAAAACTTTACAATCGGGAGCCTTGCTCAACCATTGATCCCTTACAAAATACAACAACTGAGTCTATATACTCAAGAAAATTCACCTAACGGAGGCATGTTCATCCATCAAAGGCGTGGTGTCCCTTCAGCCGAATTCGGATGGATAATCCCTGTCAGTTGCCACCTTAACTGCGCATGGCTCCTGCAAGGGGAGTAGCTGAGCCATTAAGTATCGAGCTAGCATGTGAAGACTTCCTCCAGCTAGTTGAGAACGCGGCATGGCTTCTCTAGAAAAATGGGTACACAGGACCCTCTCGAGCAGACCGCTCGCCAAGCCCTCCATACTTCGCACTTAATGACTGAGGAGAGGTTTCAACTACCCCTCCTTGCCTTCATTTACTCCGAACGAGAAACAGTATTGAGATTGGATCCGATGGTGCCTGGAGATCATGATGATCCCCTCTTTAACTGAACTCGGCACCTTTGGCCTTCTTTACACAGCTCCTTTCTTTCCCCAAGTGACCACGGGCTATGACCACGCGCTTATTCCCAAGACGCTTTCGACATTCGCGAATGGGAAGGAGCTAATCCCTGCTTTTGAAATCGCGATGAGCGAAACACCGAGACGGCTTAATCTGGTGCCACGCGTCCCTCTCAGATCTGACGGTCCTGAACTCACTCGGTGATATTGTGGGCCCGAGTCATGGACGCTCCCATCACCTCGCACATCGGGAAAATGACGGAGCTGCTCCTTGCGGTTTGGGGTCGCGATGGACGAAACGTCGAGATGGCTCAATTGGTCGCCAAGTGTCCCCTTTGGATGGACGGCCGAGGCCACTTCTCGATATTGTGGGCTCGCCTTTGGGCGCTTTCGGCGCTTCGTGCCTCGAGGCTGGGAGGAGGCTGATCCCTGCTCTTTGAAGTCGTGATGTGCAAAGGGGCGATAGAATCTAATCGCACATCATGTACCCCTCTTTTGATCGGACGGCCCGAAACACTTTCGGAGATACTATGGGCCCATCATTAAAAGTTCTTTTCCTTTTGCGATTCGCGAGTTCATGGGTCAAAGACCCTCAGCTCCCTTTTCTAAACTCCCAATCCCCGAGATGGAAATACGGGTTGGGCCCCTTTTCTGATCAACGCTCTCTGCATGTAACCGTCGGCTAGAGCCCAAGTACTAACGCCTCTCGCAACTCGAGGCTTCGCGAGTCGGAGTATCAAACTTTGGCATTCTCCCCTCGCGAAGTCCCGAGATGCGATGGTCAGCGAAGGTTGACCCCCTCTGGGAACTTTTCGTAACTCGCAACCTCGCGCAACTAAAAGACATAGTCCGCCCTCCAAACTTACAAACCCCGAGTTCGAGAAATAACTACAGCGCTTATACTGATCGCGATTGACACCCCTTGAAAACCTTTTTGCGCCATACTTAGCGCGACTCGGTTAGCTGCAACAACCCATTAACCGTTGCTATGCTCTGTCGATGAATTCTTGCCGCGGAAGAATGAAGTGCCCGCTCACTTGATTTTAAGTCCGAAAAGGACCTCTTCTGTGTGTTGCGCTTGGGCGCCTCTCGTGCAACCTGTAGACCTGGATATCCCTATGCCAAAGGCAAGTAATGTTGCTAACACAATCAATAAAAGTTATAAAATTCACCTGTAACATTAAGAAAATGAAATATTGCAGTAATAACAGAAAAAAAATAATGAAATTTCTGAAATTTAGTTGTTGTACTCATAATTTTTTACTATATTTAACATTTACCTGCTGAGGCGAAGTGGGTGCCTTTCCACGGTCACCCTGGATAGATGTTGAGACAATAAATTAATCAACAAGAGTTATGAAAGTAATTGTAAAAAAATTATGCAGTAAAAATTTGAAATATTGCAGCGATAAATTGTAACAATGATTGATCAAAGGTTGATTTGAATGGTATGTAAGATATTTACCCCCATAGTTGCACCCCCTCCATCTATTCGATTCAAGTTGTAATCAATCAACAACTCTTCACCTGGAACTATTGTTTTTGTTGCACATACAAATATACGATTTCCTTCGCGTGCCTCAAATATGCAATTTGGTTTCTTAGTTGTTGCCACTGGTCGTGTACTATTTATAAATCCCGCAATGTTTCCAGTAGCTTTTGGAATTCCATCAATATACATAGTTGCCCCTTTATTTTTATTGTTATCTAGTAGTTGTATATAATTTGCGGCAACTTCGTATCTCTGCATACTTTGCGTATATCGGACCAACATCAACCA
>JZKD02S2169415.1:19728-30406 GCA_000966675.3 Picea glauca | reverse complement strand
AAATATATTGCAGGGTACAAAAAATCGTGGATGATGTTGCAAAGATACATTTGGCTACTCTTTGTCTGGGTGGAACAACCTTTATATGGTGGGAGAGTAAGGCACAAAGTGATCTCATTTAATAGGGTAAAGTAATTTCTTCTTGGGATGAATTTACTGTTGCATTAAGAAATCAATTTTATCCAATAGTTATATACAAACAACAATAACATATTGACAACATCTGACAAGGAAAAGGGGAAAATGTTCAAGTATATACACAAGAATTTAAGAAGAAAGCATTGTCTTTGGGAATTCCATTGTATACTTGTGACAATCTTCTTAAATATATTGGTATTATGCATTCATATCTTCGACATACTATATTGGTGTTTAATCCTACTAATATTGACGAAGTGTTAGTACAAATTATTCATGTTGAAGCTAGCAAGGGAAAACATGTGTTCGATCATAAGAAATGACATAGATTCGAGAAGCAGTCGAAGGGAAAAAGGAAGAGTAAGAAGTCAACTACAGTGAAGAAAGCTCAAGAGAAGCCTGCATGTTCTCATTGCAAGAGGAAAGGACATAATGAGGCAGAGTGTTAGAAGTTGCATCCAAAGTTGCGACCAAAGGACTTCCAAGCTAGGGGAAAACAAAAGATTGTTGCAACAACTCAATGAGATATGGGATCAGAGTCAGGAGATGAAACTAAAATCACAACAATGGGAAGTAAAGGTATATCTACTACTAGTTCTAGTTCTTTAGTTCAATCTACTAAATTGGAAAGTGTTCTTACAATGAAGTGAGCTTTTCCATGTAAGGGCTATAATAAAGCAAACAAAGATATATACTTTGTTTAACAATGGATCTCAAGTGAATTCAATATCTGAAGCAATTAATAATAAGTTGGGTTTAAAGACCACACCTGATGTGAAACCATATCCACTAGGTTGGGTGTGTGAAGATGCTAACTTGCAAGTACCTAAACATTGTAAAATTATATTTGCAATTACTTCCAAGTTCATTGATGAGGTTGAGTTGTATGTAGTGCCACATGACATTTGCGGTATTGTCTTGGGTAGCCATATTTATTTGACAGGAAAGCCATATTCTATCGTGAAGAGAATAAATATTACCTTTTCAAAGACGGGATTGAATATATTGTTAGAGTTGACCATAGTAAAACTAATGTTTCTTTCATGAGCTCATGACAAATGAAGAGACTTGTAAATTCTAGTAAATATTTTGTTCTCGTGATGGTGAAGCAAAAAGGGGAAGATGTATCAGATGCTTTTTCAGGTTGTGCTCCAGGTCATAAGCAAGAATTGGTAAAGATTATTTCTAACCACGGTGAGCTATTTCAGGAACGTATAGGATTACCTCCTAAGAGGGAGGTTGAACATGAAATTTATTTGCAGCAAGATGCTCCTCTTCCTAATATTGGTATGTACAGGTCATTAGTGATAGAGAGTGCAGAGATAAAGAAACAAGTTCAAGAGTTGCTCGATAAAGGAATCATAAGGTCAAGTTCTTCTCCATGTGGATCTCCTATTGTATTGGTTCCAAAGAAAGACGGTACATGGAGGATGTGTATTGAATTTCGATCACTGAACAAGATCATGGTAAAGAACCAATATCCTCTTCCTAGAATTGATGATTTATTGGATCAATTGAGAAATGTTTGTCTATTTCACAAAGTTATATTTGGGAAGTGGTTACCATCAAATTAGGATTGCAGAAAGTGATGTGTGGAAAACTGCTTTCAAGACAAAACATGGGTTGTTTGAATGGTTGGTTATTCCATTTGGTTTATCCAATGCACCTACAACATTTATGAGGGTAATGAATGATGTATTCATTCATTTTATAGATTATTTGTCATTGTCTACTTACATGATATTTTGATATTTAGTCGAACATGGGAAGATCATGTGATGCATGTTGAGAAAGTATTTGAACTTTTCAAAAGGGAGAAGTTGTATGTAAAGATGTCAAAATGTGAATTTGGAAAAAACTCTTTAGTGTACCTGGGTTATATTGTAGGGAATGGTTAGTTGAAGATAGATCCCTCAAAGGTGGAAGTCATCATGAATTGGCCCAAGCCAAACAGTGCTATAGAAGTCAGGAGATTCTTAGGGGTGTTGTGAGTGGGAAATCCCTCTACGGACTAGCACTTAGGGTTTTATCATGCATGCAAAAAATACATAAAGATTCCTACTTTCTACCGTCATCACGGACCTAATCCCCATTATTCTTAAGCAAATACATAGTTAAGAAGATCAAGTGAGCATACCTTATTTTCGGCGTTTGATATCGATCCTTCTTCACGCTTGGTCGCTCTTTGACTGCAGCTCTCCTCCCAAGGCTGACCTGCATTCACACAAGACAAGCAAAGAACTCCACATGCATTTGATCTACAGATTAATGGGTTAGAGATTTAATCAACATGTACGCAATAAACCTGAAAACCTCATACGGTGGGATGGGAAAAGTACTTCTTTATTATTAACTTCACTAAAGCAACTTACAATGATGAATTCGACTACTGCTCCACAAACCTGGTCCTGGGATCCTCTTCAACTGTCCTCCAACTTTTTTGCTCTATACTTCTCTTTTCACAAGGATGGCTAAAGGTTGGGACAAAGGGAATGCTCAATCGGGTATAATTTCTTTACTATGATTCTCCTCTTCCAAATGGGACCCCTAACCCTTCTTTTATAGGCTAGAAGAAGCTAGGTATTTGGTTGAATTTCCGGCCACGCATGGCCGAAAGATTTAGTTAACTTACCCAAAGTTGTGTGTCCTGTCAACAACTTTCCTTTTTTCGTGCTTTTGTAGGTACACATGGGTTGTTTTGGGTCAGCTAGCGTGTACACGCGTGCAGTATTGTAGCAGGGCGCGTGGGACTTTATAAAAGGGGTTCTTAAGAAGAGTTGTTTAGCAGTGTTTTGGCAAAGAAGGAATCTGAGATGGCTTGATGCCAGGTAAGCATGTCTGGTGAAAATTAGGGTTATAACAGATTCCCCCTAATGTGTGAGGTCAAAAGAGCATCCGATGGCCGAAATACATTAACAATCTTCACCGATGTGTCGAACAAGTGAGCCCAGGGACCAGAAATCAGGAGGCGTTGTCTGCAAAATAATAATTGTCTCACCGAGGTGGGCATACCCATGCTCGGGATAAAATAAAATCATGGTTACCAATCAAATACACTATAGATCCATGCCATATAACAATATAAAGTGTAGTTGCGAGAAATACACAACGAAGCTACATCTCGAAATCAAAAAGATATATGTGTAGAGTATCCATCTTCTTAGAAGCTGATAAGGCCTGATGAATGGAGATGAGGTCTTCAGAGCTCGAGCAACAACTTCAAAACTTGGGTAGGAGTGTAATATGAGTGTACAAATTCACTACCCAGAGGTCTTCGACAACTCATCGGTCATGGACTAGAGAACAGACTGAAGGCTTCATTCATTTTGAACAAAGACTTGATTGGATGTTCAGGATGGCCGGGTATGAGGGAAAGAGACAAACTGCAGAGGGGTCGACTCAGGCTCGGTAAAAACTTCCCTTGGACAATAGCACGACAAATGAGGCATCATGGCATTAACATAAGTTTATGAGGAAGGAGGCAACACAAACTCTCCATATGTTTGGAAGAATAACCAAATGGAGGAGGACACAACTCTATGTAGTGAGAACAACTTCCTAAGGTCGTATTAAATCCCAGAGTTTGATGAACAAATGGACAGATGTGCTTTATCCAAGGGTGACTCATTATACTGCCAATAAAGAAAATACTTTTCCCTTCCTCTTTTTGGGGTATATTTGATATTTTTGTCTTTTTCAATAATTTTGGAAAAAGAATAAAAGAATGTTACGTTACAATGGAGGAACGAGTGTTGCAAACATAGAAGTTCAGGGCACAGGGACAAGACTGATGTTCAAAGTAAGGACACTCAGGAAAAATCTTCCAGGGGCCAAAGGTGTCAAGACGTAGAGGCAAAGTGCTTCAGGGCTTGTGTATAAGGCATGCTTTAGATGGTTCAGTTGAGAGCAACATGGAGCCGACATGAGGACAAAGACGCGGGTATGTAAATGCAATTAATAAAACACACAATGGTAACGTCCTTCGATGTGAGTTTAACGAGCCCAAAGAAGGTAAGGCCGACGGTTTTTCATATTTAGTGAGTCTGAAAAACGTAAAAGGAGACTCCACTGGGGTACCTTTTGACTACCTTCGAAAAGGGGTAAACTAGCAACTAAAAGATGTCTATTCAAAGCCATTTTAACGAGTGTGATACAGACAAGATCACTCGGCCATTTTTTCATTTTTAAGGAGTCTGAAAAAAGCTTAACTATGGACTCCGTCGGGAATGTTTTTCTGGACCATGTTAATGAGTCTGAAAGAATAAGGTCACTCGACGATCTTTTCAATTTTAGGGAGTCTGAAAAGAGCTTAACTATGGACTCCGCGGGGGTTCCTTTTCATACATTTAGTCCCTCAGGCCCAAAAAAGGGTTAAAATGATACCTGAGAGTACTCTTCTAGAGAACTGAAGTTCCTTAGAGTATACCTTTGTTTGTACAGTTGACCGTCCAGACCGAAAAAGGGGTAAACTACCGCCGGAAAGAGGTGACTTCAAATTTCAGTTTAACGAGCGTGAAAGGCCACAAGATCACTCAACAATCTTTTCATGTTTAGAGGGTCTGAAAAGGGCTTAAAAGAAGACCCGTTATGTTTTTTGGGAGTCCCAAGGGTGAGGTCAAGAGTGAAAATAAATCATGCGAATGAGGCTCAAACTCGTAATCAAGAAAAACAAAAAGGACTCCCGAGCCTACATTCATTAGTGACAGCATGGACACCATAACGTAACCAGGATCTACCTAAGGCATCCATGTTCCGGTAAGCTCTACCACCAAATCATGACACTTCTAAAGCAACAATGATGGTTCTGTGTTGCAACCTAATGAGATCGATCCTATGGAAAAGGGATAAAGACAACGAGATACAAAATTCGGGGTGGAATCCTAACCTACATGCTCAGGTTGATCATCTGAGGTTTTTCCCATGGACCATCAAAAGTGACCCAAAACTCCAAAAAAATGTCATGATACCTGATCATACCCTTCCAACGCAACTCCTGAATCATTCTAAATGGTTTTCAGTTTAAAGAAAATGATAAGGGGGGCCAAAAAAATGACAAAAAGGGGCCAAAAAGTCTATAAATAGAGGCATAAAACTCATTATCACCATTGCTAATTTGGAAATTGACTCTGGAGCAAAAAAACCCCTTTGATAAAAGTGGTGATTCTGGGAGCTATAGTGGACGAAACGACCATCCGTCTGGACCAAGAAAGTATAAACTCTCTCCTCTTGCAGTTTAAATCTTTATTTATGCTTTTGGTTTCAAGTTTTGGGGGGGCGTCGACCTTCAAAAGGTCAACCCTAGGTCCACGTGGGTTGTCTCATGGCAAGCTGCGTGTACACTCAGGAAGAGGAAAAACTGCACGCATGTACACACGACTGTCATCATTACAACCCGCGTGGACCCCTTTATTTAATGAAAGAAATTTAAAAAACAAGGGTTAACCCTCCTGAACTTGGTGTTTTGTAGGACGTATGTTCACTGGAGGGAAAGAGAGCATGAGGAGATTAGTGATTTGGTCAGGAAAGACCCCAATGTTGTTGTTGCCTTAATGCAATGTGGGTTTCTCAAGTTCTTCGTATGTCCTTTTATGCAGGCACAACCTAGGCTACTGAATGCCTTGGTTGATTATTGGCATCCCGATGCAGAGGCCTTTATGTTAGAGGGGCAGTCACTGGTGCCTACCATAGAGGACATATATTTTTTGACTGGCCTCTCCAAGAGAGGGGAACCAGTTAATTTACGAACATTTCCTTTGGGGCCTCATAACATATTGGAATTGATAGGACTTTATTGTGAGGCTGGTACAAACCGATCGAGCTCACAGGTGCCCATAAGCAAGATAACAGACTTATCACTGCAGGCGATTGTGTTGTTTATTGGGCAGATGATCGGGTCTGCGACTCTACATCAGGCGTCCCATGCATAGATGAACTATGTAGTCCAATGCTTAAATGCACAGATATTTGACTGGAACACTACACTGCTAGATTGTATGAAGAGGCAGTTGACAGATTACCAGTCGCGGACGCAGAGGAACTTCAGGTTTGGGATGATTCTATGCTCTTTCTTCTTTGAAAGAGTTTCGAGCTTCAGTCCTCGAGTGGTGGTACAAGGACATCAGGCCTCTCTTCCTGCAGTTTGTAGATGGGCAGTGTTACTGCCACGACAGGGTGGTGGAAGGACCAATGAGTCCTTTGATGATGATTTCTTTGCTTGGTTGTCGCGACAGATCACAGTCATAGAGGATTACCCTTATGCTGAGATTGATTTCTCGAGAGATCCTGAGATACCGGTACTTCCTGGCGAGGAGAGATGGGTAAGTTTGCATCATTGTCTTGTTTTTGTTTTTTTTATTAAACATATGTAATTTTTATGTTGTTTTTTTGTATATCATTTTTTTTATACTAGAGTATTTGACAGATATGTGTCTATTACGTGCAGATGTGGGACCAATGCGACCTGTGGATTATGCGAGGAACATGCATTGTCCTCGGCCAGGGGCCACACCTGCTGCCGCAGGGGGACCAACAGCAGCAAGAGAGCTTCCAGTCGGTGAGGCTGAGAGGGTTTTGAGACGATTAGAGCAAAACTTTACCTTGCTCACCCGCACAATCCCTATGAAAGAGATTGAGGATCTGCCACCATCTATGCAGCCTCATGTAGTGGGGGCACCATGGACGTGGATCTGACTATTTCGGCATTTGGCAAACGTTGTTGATCATTACAACAGGGCCCACAGGCCCTGACCTTAGTTAGTCTAGACTTTTCATGTGCTGAGAGCACTACTTGTATATATTTTTTGAGTCCAGAAGTCCCGTGACTCGTTACTGGTCATACTTTTGAGGCGCTTGCGTCCACCTATGTACTCTGATGATTATGATATTATATATGGATTTTGATGTATTTTTGTGTCTTATGGATCATATTTGCCTTTAAAAATGTATTTACATGTTTATGTGTATGTCTTTTTATATGTGTGCGAGATTCCAGTCTAAAATTTGATTAGCTAGAGTATCTGTAATTTGGTTTAATCTCCCAGGAACATGAAAACATGTAATATAATCAAAGCTTCATTCTAAGAGACGTACCCTAAGGAATCGTCGGTGTAAGGTTGGATCATGAACATGGTAGACTCTATTTAACTTAGACACAACTAGCTGAGCATCTAAATAGACCCATAGATGAGAGATACCAAATGACAAGGCATCACGAAGCAACTAAATAACTGCACTGTACTCGACGACATTGTTTGTGGTGTCACCAAAGCATATACCTCCGGAAGATAATAACTGGCCTTGAGGTGTAAAAATTACCCAAGCTGTGAAGGCAAGCCTTCAAGTGTGCCGACTAGCACCGTCTGCGTACCCAATGAACACCTCTGATTCACTTGACATCTGCCACAGTGATGAAAGATAACATCGAAACGACACGTCCATAATACTAAAAGAAACTAGAAAGTAATAGTACAAAGACTATACATATGTTACAAAAAGTTACCCAAGGTGACCTACCTATGAGTAATACTTCTTGAGGTAGAGCCCATTTCTGGGCCCCGCCAAAGGATTTCCCTCAAATTCGACCAGACGATAAGTGCCCTTTTTTAGAACCTATTTTATGATGAAAGGTCCAAACCACATGGGTTTGAATTTTCCTTCCCCTAGGGGGTCCTTATCTTGGTCATAGACCAGGACAAGGTCGCCTTTAGAGAAAATCTGAGGATGAACAGATTGATCATACTGAAACTTGTCTTTATGTTGTGAGCCTCGTTGGCCAAGTCGCATCGCAACACTGCTCATTGAGCCACTCAAGGTAAAATAACTGTTCTTCAAGTGGAGAAGTGTCTAGCAATAACTGTACTGCCAACTTTAGGGACGGGATCTGACATTTGATAGGAAAGACTGCTTCTAGCCCGTAAACGAGTTGAAAAGGTGAGAAACCGGTTGCAGTCTTAACATAAGTTTGGTAAGCCCATAATGCTGAGTATAACATCAAATGCCAATTTGACTTGGATGAGTTGATCGTTCGCTGTAGGATGGTCTTAAGAAATTTATTTATAGCTTCCACCTGACCATTTGCTTGGGGGTAGTAGGGTGACAAATGTTTTTGCCGCAACCCAAGCTTTGATGTTAACTTGGTCATCATCTGGTTCTGAAATTGATTGCCATGGTTAGTGACATTCTCTCTCGGGACGCCGAACCTTGCTATTATCTGGTTGAATAAAAAGAGAGCCACAGTCTCTCCATCATCTTTAAACATTGGCATAGCTTCGAACCACTTCGTGAAGTAGTCTATGACTACAATGATATAACAGTGCCCCCTTGCTAATGGAGGGTTGCATGTAGTGTAATCAATCCCCCACTTGGTGAAGGGACCGAATGTGATGACATGAAACATGGGAGCGGGATGTGCCCTCATCTTCCGAGAGAAGACCTGACACGGGTGGCACTTCTTGACCGATTCGATACAATATTTGATTAGTGTCGGCCAAAAGTAACATGCTCGTAAAATCTTTTGGGTTGTTTCCAACCTAGACAAATGACCACCACATGCTCCGGTATGGCAATCGTTAAGCATGATAATTGCTTCTTTGTGAGTGAGACATCAGTGCATGATGCAGTCTACACCTCTTCGATACAACGTATCATCGAGTATGAGATGATTCTTGGCTTGATGGCGTATACGGTAACGCTCATCACGAGAAGCAGAGGTGGGGCACTTCAAAGTCTGGAGATAGATAAGTATATCTCCGTACCAGGGATCCAAAGATGTGATCAAAAACATATCTCCTCTGATTGGCGACTCTTCGGGCACAACATCACCTGACTCAACCGGAAGTTTCAAAATAAGTTTTGAGAAAACTAGTGACTTTTTGGATTTCATTGAAACGAAATCTAAGTCAAATTCCTGGAGGACGACTATCCATCTACTGATATTTCCGCCTTTTACCCGTCGTGCCAACATGTACTGAAATGAATTCACAACAACAATGATGGTGGTCTTGCGAAACATAACATAATGACGGAACTGTTGAACAGCATGGACTGCTGCCAACGCAAGTTTTTCGAGATGAGAATAATTGAGTTCCGGTCCGACTAGGCCTCGGCTCAAGTAATAGATCACATATTCTGAGAAAAAATCATCTTCCTGAACTAAGACCATGCCAATGGTTGACTCTGCTGCAACCAGGTATAATAAGAAATTTTTGTTATAGTTAGGTGGCTGAAGCAGAGGGGCAGTTGTGAGGGCATGTTTGAACACTTTGAAAGAGCATTGAGTGGCATCATCCTAATAAAAAGGAACATCTTTCTTCAGTAAGCGCATAAAGTCCTTTGTGATCTCGGCATAGTTAGCGATGAAATGCCTTTAAATATTCGCCTTGCCCTGTAGACTTTGAAGTTTAAGGATTGTGCATGGGGGAGGCTACTGAATTATTGCCTCAACCTTGAGAGGATCGACCATGATACTTGTTGTTGACACTATGAAACCTAACAAACGTCCTAATGTTACGCAAAAGATGCACTTGTTTGGATTCAAGCGAATCTGGAAGTAGCGACATCACTCAAAGATAAGTCGGAGGTGTGTGGGATGATCCGTTCTCTTGCAAGATTGAGATGCTAAATCATCTAAATAGGCCTCGACTATATGCTTGAGATCATGGAAAGAAAAATATATGGCCCGCTGAAAGGTCGCTCCAACATTTTTTAGACCAAAGGGCATCTTACGATACACGAAAGTACCCCATGGACAAATGAATTATGTTTTGTGTTGGTCTTCGAGTTTGATTTGTATTTGATTACATCCCGAAAAACCATCAATGAAAGAGAAGGCCTCACAACCTGCACATTCATCAATTATCTAGTCGATGAATGGTGTGGGAAAATTATCTTTTGGACAAGCCTTGTTCAAATCAGGGAAGTCCATACATACACAAATCTGGCCCTGTTTCTTATTGACCGACATAGGATAGGATAGATAAAACGGGCCAGATTCGTGTATGTACGGACTTTTAGCAGTTTCTCAACTTCAACCTTAATGGTTGTTGTTTTCCTGGGATTAACTGTGTTAGGGTCCTATAATTATAGGCGAGTCGATACTTCGACTGTTATTTTGGCATCTCTCCGGGTGATGAAGTATAGCTCAGGTGATTCTGTTTCCTCCCTTCACTCTTGTCGCTCAGTCCTCCATCACCTTCTGCATCCTTCATCCGCTGCATCCTCTCCCCCTTGTCTTTCGTCAGCCTCCATTATCCCGCCTTTCCATCCCTGCACAAATGGACTTAGGATGAACAAAAAGTTTTAATAAAGATTAGTCTAGGTTAAATTTGATTAATAAGTGACTATTTAATAATTGATTAATTATTAATTACTTGTTAATCAATTAATTATTAAGTTAGTTAAAAAACTAGGTTAGAAATTAGTTAGTAGCTAGGGTTAGTTTTAAATTTAAATAAAATAATTAAATTTAAGAACATAATAAAAAATATAAAACACATTAAAAACATTAAAAAACATTAAAAAGCAAAAAATAATATATAATATA
>JZKD02S2169415.1:9236-19718 GCA_000966675.3 Picea glauca | reverse complement strand
AAACACGCCCGATGTCGCGACGTCTTTGGATAACTGTGGGACCAAAGACTTAAGGAACCACTCGAGCAGGAATGTTGGAGGGACTGACATCTTAATTAAACTCTTCTAGCATCTCAATTCTCGGATGTGATCAGAGATATGCTCTGCCTTTGTCGTATCACACGGGTAATTGGAAATGGTTTAGGAAAGCCATTGCCAATTTGCTGAAGGAAGAGTATCTTGAGCGGTCGCGCTCAATGTACCATTTCGTGACACTTCCTATGAGGGTACATTGAAACAATCACAACTGTACAGAGTCGTCTTTCAATGAGTTAGACGAGCACCAAAGATGGAAGGTGGTCACATGATCTCTTGGATATTCATTATGCTTGACTTTGAACTTTGGTATGTCTGAAGGCAACTTCGTCGACATAGGGGGCCAATGCGGATCGTGACAGATAGGGTCATTCAACAACCTTGTCAAGTCTGGAAAATGCAAGGTTTCCAGGAAAGGTAGTTTAGGTTGTTGGTGATAACCATGGAAAAATGGACCTGGAGTTTGACTGGCACCAGGTTGCCAGGAAAAGTTCGGCTGTTGGCCTAGGTTCTGGTAAAAACCATGGCCATGACTAGCATACGGATTCTGTGTGTGAGGAGACATCATCGACTGATTCCCAAAATAGGACATAGATGGTTGGGCGTGCATTACATTCGAAGGACTTTGGGAAGGGTTGCCCTATGCCGATCCCATGGGGATAGGCGTGGTAGCTTTTCTGGGGTTCCATTGGTTGTGAAAAGAATTGCCCCAGATCGACTTTCCTTATGAGGGAACTGACCCCTGCCAAGAATTCCAAGGCCTTGATGCGGAAGAAGTTTCTGGGTTTTCCCCCTGTGCAGGAATAGTACCCTGCATAGGAATAGGTTGTCCGTAATCGGGATTGCCCCCAGTCGGGAAAGTAGCCGATGAGAAAGTGTTGTTACTAAATGCACCAAACAAATAAAACAGTGTCGAACCTACCAACATATTATGAGAAGGTGGTCCTTGACTCCCTGCTCCAAATAAACTATGGTGTGTAGGTGGCCCGACGGATTGTTGGTGGGTGCCATCGAGCGAAGGGGACGAAGGAGGTATATGACGTCCCCTGTAAGGGAAAGCGTTAAAAGGAGCTGAAGTGCCCCCCATGTGGCCTTACAGAGGAGCATTAGAGCTCCCTGCCCCCAGACCTAAAGTTCGTGAAGTAGAGTAGGAAAGTACAAGACTTGCACCTGAGCTAAGCATCCCGTATGAGAACGGAGGGCCTGTTGCACTTGGTGTGAAAGGGGCTATGGCCACTGCCATAGATGGGATCAGACCACTGTGCAAGGTAGAGGCGGTCAAGACAATGGTGGATCAGACTGGTGACGGTGGGTTAGGAGGTGGAAACTCTCCTGTGGTGACAACCGTAGTGGGAATTGAAGAATTCCCAAAAGGAGTGACAACATTTGTTTCCATTGCTGTGTGCGACACTGTCTGACACTCGTAAGGGTGAATCGATACGATGATGGGTGCCGAGAGATCAGTGGTCAGAGTGTCAGATGGACCAAGAGCTTTCGCTCCAAAGTCTAAAACGGTCATTTTCTCTGGATGTTGGTCGGGTACAATTTCTTGTGACTCGATCGCTTCAAAAGACCCTTGTTGGTCTAGCTTTTGCCTTAGTGGTGGCGGAGGTGGCTCCATTGTAATCGGTGATAGGCCCAAAATCTTTCATGACCGGCGGAGCTCGTGATCCTCCGCTATGTGAGAATATCAAAGACACCCTAGGGCTTTCTATTTGTTCAAAAAACAACACACGCTAAAAAGGTCCCTCCAAGATAAAACAAGCAAACACTAAACTAATTGGCAGAATAGTTACAACAACCAACACTAGAGCAACTTACCGGTGCAAGTGCAACTCGAACATAGAAGCACCCTCCGGGTATACTCTGCAAAGCATGGCTCGATGCCTGTCCTAGGTACCGCGGTATACCCCCGCAGTCACCTGTATATGTCTCTAAAAAGGTAGGCAACTAGGTTGCCAGCGTGCGAACAATCAGTAGGCAGGTAAAGTCGAAAGTCGGGTAGACCACAATGAGCAGGGTATCAAGCTCGAAACTTGTCAAGGGTATCGAAGGCAACTCGTTCAGAAGACAACTGAGGACCTTGAATGGATTCGAGACCCACGAAGCTCCGTGGCAAATGCAATCTACAGAATCCCAAGACAAGCCCTCTATATGTGTTCTCCACTACGATTGGTCCAACTTTGGAGGGGTTATCTCTGCTACCTTTCTGCACATGACCTCGTGTTTAGCCCCTGTGTTAGAGGGGGGTCCCGGATAACTTTCACGATATTGGAATTTGACACTCCCTAACTCAGAATCCAATGTTTGGTTTAATGGCCTTGAAGAGTTTCCTCTCCAACCTAATTCAAGGACCTAACGCTAAACTAGTTGGTTGACCCTACAAACATAAAAAGTCTAATGAATTTTAGATTTAGCATTAATTTTTATGGCTTGTCTTAAGTCAAAGGTTATGAAAGTGAAACTAGTGATGTTTGAAAGACGAAAGCAAAATAAACAGAAAGCTGGAAACAAAATACCTTCACTTAACTCAAATCTTAAACAACTTTTCAAACTTAAAATTTTTCTAAGATCTTTGAACAACAAACTCAAAGCAGGATTTCACTTGACTACGAGCTACTTGTGATCTAAGTAAACCGTCAAAAACTTATGAAATCAAAGACTTTTCCCTGGTTACTAATGCAAAACAACACTATTTAACCAAACAAAAAAAACATAAAAGAATATTTTTTTTATTTGAATGCTCACAAAGCAAAAAGGAAAAATGTCAACAAGTAAAAACCAAGAAAACTTCTGGCCTAAGCGCAAATTGCAAAGAGTCACTTTAAAAATCACACACAAGCAACTTAAAATTGGACTCTCACACTTGTCTAAAAACCCTATAAAAGAAAATTTTGAGGAAAACTTCTTAATGAAAAAGAAAGCTATTGCTGTGATCAAACCTAAGCTACTGACCGCTATGACAGAGACCCAAAAACCTGAGAGGTATAACCCTTGCCAAAGGAAAGGATGACTGCCTCACCTTCAACAAAAAATTTCTCCACAAGCACACTGCTGACAGTTCAACAGCAAGCATGTGCACGCGAGCTGTGTAAAGTTAGAGCGTGTGTACACGCGTGCTGGCCTTATACAGGCCGTGTGTATCTCTGAAACTCTGAGACAAATGAAAAGCCAAGCAATCCAGCCCAGGCAGAGACCACTGGTACTGAGAACCAGGATCTCTTGAAGACTCAGACTCTTACTTTAACAGAAAAAAGAAAACAATTCAAGAAAAACTTCATAGAACAAACCAATCTGAGGTGAAACCTAAGCTATAGACTGCAAGAAACAAAGACTAGAAAGATTTCCAGAAACCCCCCGAGAAGGACTATTTCTGATAGGGAAGAGGATGAATGCCTCTCTAAAAGAAATTTTCTGGAATCATACACGCGACTGAGACTTCCTCAGCTAGCGTGTACACGCGGGCTGTGAGAAGGTAGGGAATGGGTACACGCGTGCAGACCTTATACATGCCACGTGTACCTCTGTGGGTCTCGGAAAAGAAAAAAAAATGCAGTCAAGCAAAGAAACAGAGATAATTGGTATGGAAGACCAGAATCTCTGTTAGCTCAGACTTTTTGCAGAAACTTTTAAAACAAGGAATGAAACCAACTTTTAAAAATACCCAAAAAATATTCCCAGAAACTCTAGAGATCCCCAGTATGGTCACCAATTCTGTTGTGAGTGGGAAATCCCTCTACGGACTAGCACTTAGGGTTTTATCATGCATGCAGAAAAGACCTAAAGATTCCTACTTTCTACCGTCATCTTGGACCTAATCCCCATTATTCTTAAGCAAATACGTAGTTAAAAAGATCAAGTGAGCATACCTTATTTCAGGCGTTTGATATCGATCCTTCTTCACGCTTGGTCGCCCTTTGAATGCAACTCTCCTCCCAAGGCTAACCTGCATTCATACAAGACAAACAAAGAACTCCACATGCATTTGATCTACAAATTAATGGGTTAGAGATTTAATCAACATGTACGCAATAAACCATGAAAACCTCATATGGTGGGAGGGGAAAAGTACTTCTTTATTATTAACTTCACTAAAGAAACTTACAATGATGAAGCTGGCCATTGCTCCATGAACTTGGTCCTGGGCTCGTCTTCAACTGTCCTCCAACTTATTTGCTCTATATTTCTCTTTGCACAAGGATGGCTAAAGGTTGGGACAAAGGGAATGCTCAATCGGGTATAGTTGCTTTACTATGATTCTCCTCTTCCAAATGGGACCCCTAACCCTTATTTTATAGGCTAGAAGAAACTAGGTATTTGGTCGAATTTCTGACCATGCATGGCCGAAAGGTTTAGTTAACTTACCCAAAGTTGTGTGTTTCGTCAACAACTTTCTTTTTTTCGTGCTTTTGTAGGTACACGCGGGTTGTCTTGGGTCAGCTAGCATGTACACACATGGACTTTATAGAAGGGGTTTTTAAGAAGAGTTGTTCAACAGTGTTTTGGCAAGGAAGGAATCTGAGATGGCCTGATGCCAAGTAAGCATGTCTGGTGCAAATTAGGGTTATAACAAGGGGTAATATAGTACAAAAGGAAATTCATTGCTAATTTCTCTTTCATAGAAACTCCTTTGCATGCATTAACAAATGTGAAATAGGTCTTTTAGTGGGTAGGCAAGCAACAACAAGCCTTCGAGACATTGAAAGAGAAAATAAGTATTGCACTAGTTTTGGCTATGTCAGATCTGCAACAACCATTTGAAATATAAACCGATGTAAGTGAATATGCTATGGGAGCCATCTTGATGCAACGAGGTAAAACTATTGTTACCATTCTAAAAAATTTACTCAAGCAATAATTAACTATCCAACATATGATAAATAATTGTATGCTATGGTGCAAAGTGTTAAAAAATGGAAGCATTACTTAATGGGGAAGGAAACAATAGTTCACACAGATCATCAACTATTATAATATTTGCAATCGCAAACCAAGCTGCAACAGTCGTGACACTTTAGGTTGATGGGTTTCTTACAACAATTTCATTTGGTAATTAAGTATAAGAAGGGTATTCTTAACAAGGTTGTAGATATGTTATCAACGCCAGTGGACAATGCATCTACAATATTAAAGCATAATTCTTTAGTTCATGAAAGTTTTGTTGAACAATATACTAGAGATAATGATTTTAAAGATGCATATGGAGCACTAACTCATGTCAATCTACATGAAGAATTGGATTATCATGTGCATGATAATTTATTATATCATCTTGGAAAGGTTTGTATATCGAGGAATGAAAGAACATATGAAATCATGGAAGCTCATACATCTCTTATTTTAGGTCACTTCGGGGTAGGAAAGACAATAACACAGTTGCAAAGATATTGCTATTGGCCTCGAATGAATGAAACAGTTTCCAAGTATGTAAAAGGGGGTGTGTTTTGTGTTCCACAAGTAAGCCTAACAACAGAAAGTTGGGGTCATATACACCACTTCCAGTACCTTCTCAACCATGGGAAAGTGTGTCCATGGATTTTGTAGGGGGGTTTGTTGATGTCCAGAACAACTCATGACTACTTGTACATCGTGGTGGATAGGTTCAGTAGTATGTGTATCTTAATGCTTTGTAAGAAGCATGTCACAACTGAACAAACAACACAATTATTATTTGTTAATGTTTGGGTTCATTTTGGGTTACCTACATCTATTTTATTTGTTCGAGACTGTCGATTCTTGAGGAAGTTTTGGTCTAGTTTGTGGGATTTAATGGGCACTAAATTAAATAAGAGCATTGATTTTCATCTGCAAACATATGGACATACGAAGTTGGTGAACAAGACAATGGTACATTTTCTACAAGGGTACTGCAGTAAACATCCTAAGTTGTGGGATGAACAATTGCACTATGTACAACATGCCTATAATCATGACATGCATTCTTATGCTCAGAGATCTCCTTTTTAAACATGTTTGGGATACTTGCCTAAATCACCTATGGATTTTTCTTTCAGAGAAGCGAGCAAAGAGGATGGACAAGATGATGCTGACAAAGCTAAGAGGTTCATTCAGAGGATCCAGTAGGTACAAGATGCAGTATGAGAATAATTAAAGAAGAGCCAAGCCAAAGACAAGGCAAGGAATGAAAAACATTGGGTTGATCATCAGTTCCAAGTTGGTGATTAAGTATGGTTACATATCAGCAAGGACAAAATGAAGGGTGAAGGTAAAAAGCTCAAACCAATCCGGCATGGTCCATTTAAGATTTTGGAGAAGATTGGTACTGACGCATTTCATTTAGATCTTCCATATTATATGCAAAGGTACTTAGTGGTGAATGTTGAGAATATGAAACTTTATGAACCTCCTATGATTATGGATAAAAATGAAGGTGTTCAGGTTCTAGCAGTTGATGATTTTGCTCCTAAGTACTTAGATGAGTTGTAGGAAGATGTTATCCTTAACAGAAGCATTAGGACTTCACAATGAGGTGATGTGGAGTATCTTCGAGTTGGTCTTAAAGGGTTAAATCCAAGCAAAGAAAGATGGATTGAGATTGATAAAGCGAGGGAACTTTATTCTCACTTATTTGCTAAGTAATCCAGACTTTTGGTGGTCCAAAAGGCTTCTAGTGGGGAGGANCCCTATAAAAGAAAATTTTGAGGAAAACTTCTTAATGAAAAAGAAAGCTATTGCTGTGATCAAACCTAAGTTACTGACCGCTATGACAGAGACCCAAAAACCTGAGAGGTATAACCCTTGTCAAAGGAAAGGATGACTGCCTCACCTTCAACAAAAATTTTCTCCACAAGCACACTGCTGACAGTTCAACAACAAGCGTGTGCACGCGAGCTGTGTAAAGTTAGAGCGCGTGTACACGCATGTTGGCCTTATACAGGCCGTGTGTATCTCTGAAACTCTGAGACAAATGAAAAGCCAAGCAATCCAGCCCAGGCAGAGACCACTGGTACTGAGAACCAGGATCTCTTGAAGACTCAGACTCTTACTTTAACAGAAAAAAAGAAAACAATTCAAGAAAAACTTCATAGAACAAACCAATCTGAGGTGAAACCTAAGCTATAGACTGCAAACAACAAAGACTAGAAAGATTTCCAGAAAACCCCCGAGAAGGACTATTTCTGATAAGGGAGAGGATGAATGCCTCTCTAAAAGAAATTTTCTGGAATCATACACGCGACTGAGACTTCCTCAGCTAGCGTGTACACGCGAGCTGTGAGAAGGTAGGGCACGGGTACACGCGTGCAGACCTTATACAAGCTGCGTGTACCTCTGTGGGTCTCGAAAAAAAAAAAAAATGCAGTCAAGCAAAAAAACAGAGATAATTGGTATGGAAGATCAGAATCTCTGTTAGCTTAGACTTTTTGCAGAAACTTTAAAAACAAGGAATGAAACCAACTTTTAAAAATACCCAAAAAATATTCCCAGAAACTCTATAGATCCCCAGTATGGTCTCCAATTCTGTTGTGAGTGGGAAATCCCTCTACGGAATAGAACTTAGGGTTTTATCATGCATGTAGAAAAGACCTAAAGATTCCTACTTTCTACCGTCATCTTGGACCTAATCCCCATTATTCTTAAGCAAATACGTAGTTAAGAAGATCAAGTGAGCATGCCTTATTTCAGGTGTTTGATATCGATCCTTCTTCACGCTTGGTCGCTCTTTGAATGCAGCTCTCCTCCCAAGGCTGACCTGCATTCATACAAGACAAACAAAGAACTCCACATGCATTTGATCTACAAATTAATGGGTTAGAGATTTAATCAACATGTACGCAATAAACCATGAAAACCTCATATGGTGGGAGGGGAAAAGTACTTCTTTATTATTAACTTCACTAAAGCAACTTACAATGATGAAGTTGGCCACTGCTCCATGAACTTGGTCCTGGGCTCGTCTTCAACTGTCCTCCAAATTCTTTGCTCTATATTTCTCTTTGCACAAGGATGGCTAAAGGTTGGGACAAAGGGAATGCTCAATCGGGTATAGTTTCTTTACTATGATTCTCCTCTTCCAAATGGGACCCCTAACCCTTATTTTATAGGCTAGAAGAAGCTAGGTATTTGGTCGTATTTCTGACCATGCATGGCCAAAAGGTTTAGTTAACTTACCCAAAGTTGTGTGTTTCGTCAACAACTTTCCTTTTTTCGTGCTTTTGTAGGTACACACAGGTTGTCTTGGGTCAGCTAGCATGTACACACATGGACTTTATAAAAGGGGTTTTTAGGAAGAGTTGTTCAACAATGTTTTGGCAAGGAAGGAATCTGAGATGGCCTGATGCCAGGTAAGCATGTCTAGTGCAAATTAGGGTTATAACAAGGGGTAATATAGTACGAAAGGAAATTCATTGCTAATTTCTCTTTCATAACAGCTCCTTTGCATGCATTAACAAATGTGAAATAGGTCTTTTAGTGGGTAGGCAAGCAACAACAAGCCTTCGAGACATTGCAAGAGAAAATAAGTATTGCACTAGTTTTGGCTCTGTCAGATCTGCAACAACCATTTGAAATATAAACCAATGTAAGTGAATATGCTATGGGAGCCATCTTGATGCAACGAGGTAAAACTATATGTTACCATTCTAAAAATTTTACTCAAGCAATAATTAACTATCCAACATATGATAAAGAATTGTATGCTATGGTGCAAAGTGTTAAAAAATGGAAGCATTACTTAATGGGGAAGGAAACAATAGTTCAAACAGATCATCAACTATTATAATATTTGCAATCACAAACCAAGCTGCAACAATCGTGACACTTTAGGTTGATGGGTTTCTTACAACAATTTCATTTGGTAATTAAGTATAAGAAGGGTATTCTTAACAAGGTTGTAGATATGTTATCAACGCCAGTGGACAATGCATCTACAATATTAAAGCATAATTCTTTAGTTCATGAAAGTTTTGTTGAACAATATACTAGAGATAATGATTTTAAAGATGCATATGGAGCACTAACTCATGTCAATCTACATGAAGAATTGGATTATCATGTGCATGATAATTTATTATATCATCTTGGAAAGGTTTGTATATCGAGGAATGAAAGAACATATGAAATCATGGAAGCTCATACATCTCTTATTTTAGGTCACTTCGGGGTAGGAAAGACAATAACACAGTTGCAAAGATATTGCTATTGGCCTCGAATGAATGAAACAGTTTCCAAGTATGTAAAAGGGGGTGTGTTTTGTGTTCCACAAGTAAGCCTAACAACAGAAAGTTGGGGTCATATACACCACTTCCAGTACCTTCTCAACCATGGGAAAGTGTGTCCATGGATTTTGTAGGGGGGTTTGTTGATGTCCAGAACAACTCATGACTACTTGTACATCGTGGTGGATAGGTTCAGTAGTATGTGTATCTTAATGCTTTGTAAGAAGCATGTCACAACTGAACAAACAACACAATTATTATTTGTTAATGTTTGGGTTCATTTTGGGTTACCTACATCTATTTTATTTGTTCGAGACTGTCGATTCTTGAGGAAGTTTTGGTCTAGTTTGTGGGATTTAATGGGCACTAAATTAAATAAGAGCATTGATTTTCATCTGCAAACATATGGACATACGAAGTTGGTGAACAAGACAATGGTACATTTTCTACAAGGGTACTGCAGTAAACATCCTAAGTTGTGGGATGAACAATTGCACTATGTACAACATGCCTATAATCATGACATGCATTCTTATGCTCAGAGATCTCCTTTTTAAACATGTTTGGGATACTTGCCTAAATCACCTATGGATTTTTCTTTCAGAGAAGCGAGCAAAGAGGATGGACAAGATGATGCTGACAAAGCTAAGAGGTTCATTCAGAGGATCCAGTAGGTACAAGATGCAGTATGAGAATAATTAAAGAAGAGCCAAGCCAAAGACAAGGCAAGGAATGAAAAACATTGGGTTGATCATCAGTTCCAAGTTGGTGATTAAGTATGGTTACATATCAGCAAGGACAAAATGAAGGGTGAAGGTAAAAAGCTCAAACCAATCCGGCATGGTCCATTTAAGATTTTGGAGAAGATTGGTACTGACGCATTTCATTTAGATCTTCCATATTATATGCAAAGGTACTTAGTGGTGAATGTTGAGAATATGAAACTTTATGAACCTCCTATGATTATGGATAAAAATGAAGGTGTTCAGGTTCTAGCAGTTGATGATTTTGCTCCTAAGTACTTAGATGAGTTGTAGGAAGATGTTATCCTTAACAGAAGCATTAGGACTTCACAATGAGGTGATGTGGAGTATCTTCGAGTTGGTCTTAAAGGGTTAAATCCAAGCAAAGAAAGATGGATTGAGATTGATAAAGCGAGGGAACTTTATTCTCACTTATTTGCTAAGTAATCCAGACTTTTGGTGGTCCAAAAGGCTTCTAGTGGGGAGGA
>JZKD02S2169414.1:447987-464751 GCA_000966675.3 Picea glauca | reverse complement strand
ATGAAACATCTTCAGATGAAGGAAAATCAAGTTCATACCAATTAAGTGAATTTGGAGAACTTTGAAATTTTCCTTTTCTTTGATTTCCTTTAGCTTCTAACTTTTGAAGAAGACTTTCTATTTCATCAGCACTTTTACTTTCAGTTTCATCAAAAATGACATCTCGGCTCACAATAAATTTTCCATTGGACAAAATTCGATACCCTTTCTTCTCATCAGAATACCCAATCATCGTGCATTTCAAACTTCTTGAGTCAAGCTTAGTTCGTTTTTCTTTCGGAACTAAGGCATAACATACGGATCCAAAAACTCTAAGATGTTTAACTCGAGGTTTGAAACCAAACCATGCTTCATAAGGTGTGATTCCATCCAAAGAAGCAGTTGGAGATCTRTTCCTTAAGTATATARTTGTATGGATAGCTTCTGCCCAATATGTAGAACTTAACCTTTTAAAACTCAACATAGATCTTGCCATTCCTAACAAAGTGTGATTCATTCGTTCTGCAACTCCATTTTGCTGAGGAGTGTAGAAATTAGTAAGATTTCTTCTGATCCCATTTTCTGAGCAATAAGTGTTGAATTCATTAGAAGTGAATTCTCCACCATTATCTGTCCTGAGTGTACCTATATTTTCTTGAATTTCATTTTCAACAAGTTGTCGAAAAATCTTAAATTTTTCAAATACTTCTGACTTTTGCTTCAAAAAGTAAACCCAAGTTAGCCTACTGAAATCATCAATAAAGAGTAAAAAATATTTGCAACCACCAAAAGAAGTTTCGAGCGGTCCACAAACATCGTTGTGAACTAGTTGCAACCGTCGATTTGCACGCCATGAACTTGTTGAAAAACTTTCTCGACTCTGTTTTCCAAAAATGCATGCTTCACATTTTGAAGTGTCCTTTTTAAAAGTGGGAAGTCCCTTAACCATCCCTTGTTTTTGCAGTTGAGACAGACTATCAAAGTTGAGATGTCCATATCTCACATGCCACAATCTGATAGGAGAGATACATGTACTTACCAATCTTGCAAAGTCTGAATGTCTTGGAATAACTATTCCTTTCATCCTTAACAGTTTTTCGTCTTCATATCCTAACATCATTGTTTTCATATTTTGTTTGACTGAATTTATCTTCACCAAGCCATCTTCCATAATTACCTAATGTCTCGCTTGTCGAATTGTGACTAAAGACAACAAATTCTTTTTGAAAGTGGGTACATACCATACATTTGAAATTAGTCGCTCTCCAATATCAGGTAAATAAAATTTAACGAATCCTCTTCCATAAGGAGTATGTTTAGTATTATCTGCAAGAAAAACATAATTAAGATGACATTCTTGAAAATCCCAAAAGAAGTCACATCTGAAAGTCATGTGTTGATATGCCCCTGAATCTAAAATCCAAGCATCTTCATAATCACTTTGAAAATCATTGGAAATCTGTAATGTTGAAGATGAGGTAAACACATATTATGAATCATCATCATGTCGATCATTAGCAAATTGTGTTGTGTTTTGATGAAACTTGGCGATTTTATCAATGGAAGTACGACAATCTTCTGCATAATGATCGACTTTGTTACACCTTCTGCAAACAATTTGACTGAAGTCTCTCCCTCTGTCGAAATTCTGTCCTCTGTCCCTGCTTTGATTTCTGGACGGAGTCTGTCCTCTGCCTTGACTGGTGCCTTGAAAAGAACCTCTGCCTTGACTGTTTCCTCTTGCGTGAAAATATCCTCTGCCTTGATTGTTTCCTCTACCTTGAAAATACCCTCGTCCTTGATTGTTGCCTCTGCCTTGACTATGGCCTCTGCCTTGAAAATTTGTATCTCTATGTTGGCCTCGTCCATGACCTTGTACAAAATTTCCTCTTCCTCTGCTGCTATAATTGTCACTTGAAGTCTTACTTGTGCTTGCTTCTGAGAAAAAAACATCTTCGCCAACTTGTTTTTTCTTTCCAAAAGTTTTATTGTGTTGAGATAATAGTTCAGTTAGTTCATCAAATGTAAGCTTGTCTAACTTTCCAGTGACTTGTAAAGTCTCCAAAAAATGTGTATAATAAGAAGGAAATCCAGCTATTAAGATTGTAGTCATAAAACTATCATCTACTGCTTGAAACCCCGCATTTAATATTTCCTGCTTAATGTTTTTAAGTCTGGAAATATATTCATGGACATCATCACCTTCAGTCAATTTTTGTTGAAGCAACTTTAATTGAAGATCAACTTTCTTGGATTTAGGCTGAGTATCAAATAAATCTTTAAAAACTTTCAAGGCAGACCACACATCAGTCGTATTTTCAATATGCACATACATCTCATCATTAACTGAAGATTTAATAAGTGTTAATGCTTTGGCATTTTTAACTTACCATTTTGCTAATGTCGCTGCATTTGTCGGCTTAGTGGGATTAGTATCTTCATTAGAGATATCACGCCAAAGTTCATTGTAAATGAGAGTGCTTTCAATGAGTCGTTTCCATGTTTTGTAAGATTTTGTGCCTTCAAGTTTATCTAAGTCGGAGAATAAATTAATTAATTTTGACATTGTAGTTTAGTGAATGTATGCACCAGAAATAGTCACGCCAAGAAATATGAAGATGAACAACACACCAAACAAATCACACCAAAGATGATCTATCGGGGCTTGGCCTTGACCCTCGTATAGTCGTTGAAACAAGGAAAAAATGACTGAGCTTTGTACTTGGCTCCAGTCAAATCCAAGAAACGTTCAAAATTTTACACTTTTACAAAAAATCTGGCAATTTTTCCCCCCTCAAAGTAAAAAGACTTTGAGTTACAAAAAAATCACTTGAGAAGATAATAAGATAATTCACTTATGTCCTTTGAAAAAAAAAAACTTTCAACTATCCTGTCAAAATCTGTCGCGCACATCAAGATAATGGCAATTATAATTGACAAAGAGACTCCTTCTGCTGAAGCTGGCAGTGGCCGATCTGATTGTATTTGCACAATATACAAAATGGATGATAGAAATGGCTTATCTGTATCTCTATTTATTGGTTGAAACAAACGCCAAAAAAATTGCACCAGTAATTCAATTCATACCCAATAACCCTCTCATTCCTTCGTAGATCATTTTACAGTTTGCGCGATATCAATGATCAATAGGCATCGAAGTTAACTGCACAGATAATTAAGGAACACTGATCTTTGAAAGTTACACAAAACACTGATCAAGTTACACGGATCTTGCACCAGCTTCACACGGATTTTTAAACGTGTTTCCAGCAGTATTGAAAGCCACGTGTATTGGTCAAGCAGCAATAATATTGGCGAGTGTGTTCAAGCAGCAACCCGGCTACTAATGACTTGCTTCCTGCGCCTGTAGATTATGTTTTTTATTATGCAGAGAATTGAACAGGCTAAGATCATGGCAATCTATGACGAGGATGAGCCGATATATGGATGCAAGGTGGAATTCGCAAGATTTATTGTTTGCAATATGGGAGTGCATACATAACGCAGAGATACTATGCAACCATGGTTCGAATCTCTGGGAGTGCATTCGCTAGATTTATTGTTTGCAAAATAACACAGATCATTTAATCAACAGTGATTGCAGCTTTTAGAACTGGGAGATAGCGGGTTGGGCATATGAGCATTGATCATTTACAGTGATGAGATCAAGCATAACCGGACTGCAAATTTACAGACGGCAACAGTACGCTACTCGACTCGACTGCAGGATTTGAGCTCGTCAGTGGAAGGATTTGATAGCGCATTATAGTGTTGGTTGGAACAAAGGCTTTGACAAATAAAGTTGGGAGTATTCTTAGGCAGGCAATCACCTCAAACTCATAATATTGAACCTCATAATATGTAGTAATTTTGATGTTGAATCGTGCGCCAAAACAGTGATAATTATTTATTCGCCAGTGATGGGCAGTTTCAGTTACTCAGAAATTACACAGCGTTTTAATGGCAGAAGACTGATCTTTTAAAATAAGAAATTACTATGCGAGAAACTAATTCTCCATGGACAAATTTATCAAGTTTCAAGAATTGCAATTTGCAAAAATCAATTTTTCTGAGTCTAATGACTAAAATCTGAAAGTAAAAACAATTTCTTTTCCTTTTTTTAAAAAAAAATAGAACAATAACTCATCGATTTATTGACAGAGTATGCATCGACTTTCCTTGGTCTGTAATGCTGGGATCTCTTCCTTAGATCAGCAAATCTCTTCTTCAGTTCAGCAGCATTACTGGAGCTCTAATACCACAATAATGGCCGAAGTGTCCTCAGACACACAATTTTATTAATAAGAAAAGAAATTACATAATAAACTTTGCAAGAGTTTACACCCGAACAACTCAATACTCTTGCAAAGAGCTATATATAAGCTAAATGTCCTAACAAACTCAAGATATGGATCACTTATTAAATAAACAAGTGTCCAAATGCTATCTTAACAATCTTAAAACAATACTCCTAATTTAGAGCCTAAAATACGACACCTCTCTAGAGTCATATCTTTTACAACAATAATGTATTTCTAAAAGTCTACATTTATTAATCAAATATTCTAGATTATTAATTTAATATTCTAAATTAATAATCATTTTATTCTAACTTTATAAACTATGATAATTGTATTTTGGATTATCTAACACATAAAGGGAGTCCATCATGTCTAAGAACAATGTAGATGAAGCCTTCCTAAAGTATTCAAAAGAATCACTAAAAGTACCAAAGGAAAAAACCAATCTAAAGAAATATTTTAAACCCTAGAAAACAGATGGTTGGAAACTTGGCCCGTAGTCACAAATACTGGTAATGCTATCAATTAGTGGTCTCATATGTGTCGATAAGCCCATAAACAATTTGGGAGAGAAAAGGATGATCCAAAAGATATGCCACGAAGGAATTATTTGAGTCAAATGCTTGAATTTATCCCTCCTAGGAAGCCCTAAATAAAGGGAAAGAATCTTAAAACCTTTAATCTACAACCCTGGGGTAATGCCTCTAGAGAATAATACATGGATCAACTTGTTGAGCACACACTTATACTAAGCAGTGGGGGTGAATCAATATAAGACAATTTTTTCTTTTTTCTTTTTTCTTTTTCAAACATTCATAAACCATAAGAAAACAATCACAAATAAGATCTATTAACTGCAAAACATGGAACATAATATTTATGTGGAAACCCTTTCAGGAGAAAAAGATAAAACTTCTCTTTATAATTTTTTGTAGGCACCAACCTATTATTACTGGAGACACCAATCCCCACTGGTACAAATCCTGGTAGGAACCAACCTACTCTTACATATCTTTGTAGACACCAATCTACTAGAGACACCAATCCCCACCACTAATCACCAACTTAGAAAGAGACACCAATATATTTGTTTGAGTGTCACCAACCTACTCTTACAGATCTTCTTAGACACCAATCCCTATTGCTAAGCACCAACTTAGCAAGAGACATCAATCTCTTTGTGTGATTTCACCAAACTTTGTGGATTTTTCTTGTTTCTTCTGCCTTCACCAAGTCTACTCACTGCTTATACCTTCACCGGATCTACTCACTACTTTTTCCTTTACCAGGTCTGACCAAAATTTGAATTTATGAATGGTAACTTTCTCAAAGCTTGTTGTTTTGTGACTCTTCAGAAGAATGACCTAGTACAACATGCCACCCATCCAATTTTGTAAATATGGTTTTGAAATTGTTACCTAAGGTACTTCTATATGTCTCCTCTGTTCTCTGAAATTTTCATAGTCTTAAGAGTCCCAAAAAAGAAGTTATAGTGAAAATGCCAAGCTTATCCATTTGAAACCAATTTCAGGAGCATTCAGAAACCCTAAATTCCACAGAGAATATCTCTAAAAGTATGTGAACCAACCTCTGAAATTTGTACCACATGTACACTAATATCTCTCGTTTGTCTTTGCAAAGTTTCATGGTCTGGAACATCCCAGAAAATAAGTTATAGCGAAAGTGTCAAGTTGACATGTTTGAAACTGATTTCAAGAACATTCAAGAACCCTAAATTACACAAGGCATATCATTGAAAGTGTAATGAACCAACATATGAAATTTGTACCACATGTACACCAAGATATCTCCTCTGTCTGTGAAAAGTTTCAAGGTCTGAAACATCCCAAAAAATAAGTTATAGTGAAAGTTACAAGCTGACATGTTTGAAATTGATTTCAGGAGCATTCAGGAACCCTAACTTCCACATGGCATATCTATGAAAGTATATGAACCAACCTATGAAATTTGAACCACATGTACACTAAGATCTCTCCTCTGTCTATGCAAAGTTTCAAGTTATGAAACATCCCAGAAAATAAGTTATAGCAAAAGTGCCAAGTTGAGTTGTTTGAAATTGATTTTAGGAACATTCAGGAACCCTAACTTCCACGGGGCATATCTTTGAAAGTATAGAAAACCAACATCTGAAATTTGTACCACATGTACATCAATATTTGTCCTCTATCTTTGAAAAGTGTAAAGGTATGAAAAATCCCAGAAAATAAGTTATAGTGAAAGTGCCAAGCCGACCTGTTTGAAACCAATTTTAAGAGCATTTAGGAACCCTAACTTCCACAGGGCATATCTCTGAAAGTATAGCGAACCAATTGTTGACGCTTGAATCCATGAACCTGCGAAGTTGGAAAAAATGGATAAGTATAATGTAGTAAGGTGGTCGGTCAGACTTATGACATATAAAAGTGGATGGAGATGAAGGTCCACCAATCCGTGAACCCGCCGATTTTTGAAGTATGACTAAGTATGGTAACTAGAAAGGGATAGAAGAAGGGAAAAAATAAAGAGGGAAACAAGGGGAGGTATAGAAGAGGGAAAATAAATGGAAAATAGAATGGGGGAGGAAAAATTTGTAAATGGAAAATGATCTCAACACCAGCATATAAATTTGTACCACATGTACACCAATATCTCTCCTCTATCTCTACAAAGTTTTAAGGTCTAAAACATCCCAGAAAATAATTTATAGCGAAATTGTCAAGATGACCTGTTTGATAATGATTTCAAGAGCATTCAAGAACCCTAAGTTCCACAGGGAATATCTCTGAAATTTTAGCGAACCAACATTTGAAATTTAAATGTACACCAAGATCTCTCCTCCGTCCCTTCCAAATTTCAAGGTCTGAAATGTCCTAGAAAAAAAGTAATCGTGAAAATTCCAAGATGACTTGAAACTAATTTTACAATTCAATCTTTGTTGATCCATTTTTCACACACACACTTTCTCTATTTATACTTTTTCAAAACTCTTCATGAAGGGACACATCCCTTAATTAAATAATTAATTCCCAATACCATGGGAAAATACCCCAAACCTATGGGTTTGAAACCACCATTTCACTTTTTACTTTTTCACATCCACCTGTTTTTTAATATAATTGTAGACCTATATATATAAATCAGTATTGGAAATGTCATGTGTATTGTAATGCTATAATATGACATTAATGACATCATTAATCCTTTGGCATCGTTGACAACGATTCCAACAAAACTGTAAAGAAAGCTGATTAGAAACTATGGTTTTGCGGTCACAAAAACTCAGTGATGCCACTAGCCAATAGTATTGGATCAACTATTGAACAATAAGTAAAGAACATAGGTTGAAAACTTAGTGTTTTAGTCACAAAACAACAATTATTCCATCAACCAAAAGTCTTTGATTTGTTGCTGGCAAAATGAAGAAGAATATGATGATGATGATAAATAATAATAATAAAACAACAAGGCACCCTAATGTAGGGCACTTTAATACCATGTAAAAAATCCCCAATTAAGTGCATAAAAGAGGCTCATAACAACATTAAATAAGGCACCCTACTCACAATGGAAACAAATTAATACTCCTTACAAAAACACCATAAAATCAATTTCGTCCAGAAAAAATCACCCTCTTTCAAAACAATTGCCGTAAAATCAATGTTTTTCTAAAAAAAACACCATAAGTCAACCTCTTCTGAAAAATATGCAATATATTTCAATTTTAAAAACAAAGGAGGAGGAATGTGCTAACCTTAGAAGAGAGCTTAAACCCTAGAAAGATCGTTGTCCTTTAGTTGACATTTTATGCCCTAGAAAAACCCTAGAAAATCTAGGAGGATGGCATTGAATAGAGTAAGGGAGGTTCACACCTACCTTTATACCATGTTGATATCCATAAGAGAGACAAATGATCAAACAAAACCAACTGTGAAACCCTTAAGCAACATACCATAAATATGTATAAAGAGAAGATAAACCAACAATAGGGGGAAATATAAATTTACAATAATACAAATAGAAGAAATTAGTTGTGCACCTTTGCAGAGAAATCACCCAAGAACACTAGAGTGCAAAACTTGAGAGAAAACCCTTGAACAATAAATCACACTGTGAAACAAAGCACGTTGCTAGACACGGTTTTTATAGGAAAATTCTTCTGTGGTAGGTAAATATCCTCTTGGATTCTAGACCCCTACTACCAAGCCAAAAAGATGCAAATGGACACTAACATCCCTTTAAATATAGTTAAACTAATCAAAAGAAAGAGAGGGAGAAAGTATGATGTACCTTGTTTTGAATCTTGTCCTCGCTTTATCCAATCTAAACTTGATCTCCAAGCTCCTTAGCATGACACGATACCTGCAATGCAATGGACAATGAAGAAAACAAATACTTTCTACTCCACCGAGATTAGTTTAAACCAAATTCATCCATAATAGACAAGAATATGACATAATACACAAACTTGAAGGAAATAGGCCCAGCATATATCAATGAGAACATTAAAAAGACACTTACAATTTGTAGATGCATTTACAACAACCTCTCCAAGTCCTCCTCGTCTAACCCTTGCACGATGCTCTCAGGATCATAAGTTTACCCAAAAGATTCATCCCAAGATCATAAGTTTGATACCTCTAATATGCCTCTATCCTCCTCTTCTCCATGGAAAACCCTCATTATATAGGATTTGGAGGCTTAACAACCATGGAGAGGATCACTCATCAAATCCACTAAAAAGGGATCTCCAATGATTTTAGGGAGAAAATATCTCTTCAAGTATTTTAGGGAGGAAATATCTCTCAAGGATTTTAAAGAGGAAATATTCAACCATCCATGAGATCCTCAACCTCCCCTAAAAAATAGGAAACCAAATGTGAGGTGGATTCTCACACTAAATTAATTTCCTTTTCATGAATATTAATAATAATGCACGAGCACATAGTATTTTGACCTTCATAAAATATATTTCTCCTCCACATTGATTAGGGATTGTGACATATGTTATTTCATGGTGTCGAGGTGTATGTGACACTTATCAAGGTGCATATGAAACTTGCGACACTTAGGGAGAGGTACCGAGGTGTGGAAATTTGATGTGTAATAGTATGCCCCCTAAAGTGTGAGGTCAAAAGAGAAATTAATGGCCGATGATCAAAATCTGGACTAGGGGTCAAATTTTAGCTCAAAAAATCAACGTTCTCGAAATTGCCTCAAAACGAATGGGTGTGTAGCCCTCGTCATCACGAACCCAATGCAACTTGTTTTGGTTCAAACGGACATCGAGAGTGAGAGATATCGCGATCTGTTCGAATCGTCAAATAGGTAAAAAAAAAAAAGGACGCTGACTATGCAGTCTGTACAGTCCGTACGGATGTTGACGTGGCATGAATGTACGCTGATGTGGAAGAGGTGACATGGCATATGATGACATGGCAGTTTCGGATCGACTGACAATTGGACGAATCGTGTTGTGACACGTGGCATGGTTTTGGCAAATTATGAGGTGCCACGTGGCCCAGTCATGGGTTGCCACGTGGCACCATGACATTGGTTGTTTGTTCAAAATATTATGGAGTCCGAAAGGATCGAACCTCGGACCTCCCCACCGACCAAGTATTTTCAAAGTCTGACCAACCAACGCGCCGTATTATGTTTCTTATCATATATACGAGTTTAAATTTATTTAAATTAAAAATTATCGTATGTTGGCGTGGGGGTCGGGCTGGGGCTTAGCCCCAGCCCGCGGTCTTGTGTTTTATGCCATGTGACCATGTCTTTTGTGCATGCGGGTTATGGTTTATAAAACAATTAAGCCACGGTTGTAATGTATAACCATTTGACCACGAGTTTGGGCGCATGTTTTAAACAGATTCTAGCCCCGATTTTATGTGTATTACCATATGACTTGAACGAAGTTGCGCGCGGGGGAATTTGAATTGTTCAAACGATTAAGCCCATGGTTTCTAAATTTTCGCATGTGACCACACACAGAGCACATGGGAGTTTGGGATTTGGTTTACACGGTTTCAAACGACCCACCACTTGTCACTGTTTTATTCGCCAATATAAATGGAGCCCTTTTCTTATTTTGTGTGTGGCCACATGGCCCCCATGCGCCCAACACCTCCGGGATTTGGGGGCTTAGTTCCCTAACCATTCGAAAAATTGGCGCATTTTGTGGAGATGCGCGCGGGTGCTGGGTTTAGGCACGGGAAATTCCCAGAAGCCAGGTTACTCACACACAGGTGCGTTTTGGCGAACCAGAGACAGCAAGCTTGAAGGAAGAAAATGGCAGGAGGCCTATCTTCTTCATTTTTTTGCCAAATGAGGTGCTATAAAAGCCTGGCTAGGGGTTTTTGGACGTTCTGAATCCATTGGCACTATTTTCACAGCCATTTGAAGACTTCTTTTGCAGTTTTTTAACCATTGAAGTTTCAGGAAGCTCTAGGGAGCTTGAAGCCCTCATTGTTTGAGGTCTTGCTCGGATGAGTCTATGTTTGTTTTATGTGAATGAATAATCATTTTTGGCTATTTAGTATGCTCTAAACATTTTGGCATAGGTTTTAGATCCATTTGAAGACTTTTACAGGTGTTTTTTCCAAAGAGAAGCTCAGGGAAGCTTAAGGCCACATGTAGAAGAGATCATGCCCAAATAAGCCATGATCCGTTTTCAGAGTTTTATTAGTCATTTTTGGGGTTTTTATATATTCTGAACCCAATGGTACAGTTAGAATTTCCATTGGAGTTGAGCAGAATCTTGTAAAAGAATCTTTGACAAATTAATCCCAGAGAGCCAAGTCCATTGAAGGAGGCTCAAGGAGATGTAGCCCAGAGAGGGGTGAACTCCTTTATCATATTGTTATTGTTGTGAGTTTGATGGTTGATTTGCTGCAAGTTATGTTGATGTGTATTTGTTTAAAGCACATATTTAACCATTTAAAAAAACATTTCCTCACACATGAACATTTAAGAGAAGAAGCATAAACTTGGCACATAATCTATCTTGCATATTTTAACACATTGAGCAAGGTCCTGTAAATTTTATTTTAATGAAGTAGAGGGTGCTTGCATAGCATTACAAGTCAGCCTTCTATTTTCAGATCAGCCGAATCACTTTACAATTCTTCAATGCAAGGGCGTGGAGTTTGTTAAGTTCCTAACCCGCACATAGGTAGATCAATGTATTTGGATGTAATAAAGGTCAATATTAATAAGGCCTTTCAATAAAATAGAATAAGGCGGATGTAAGTAGACCTAATAGAAGCTTTCGCTTCTAGAAGGATCTTCCTCTAGATGCTTCTCTTAATAGACATATTTAGTATAAATAAGGGTCGAGGGTATGAAAACCCTAGCTTGGAGATTATTGTAACAGAGCGTTGCTCGACTGGAGGTTGCCCTCTCGAAGAGGCCTGTGAACATTGCTTTCTGAATCAAAGTGCTATTTCAATTGTTGCTCTCATATTATTTTTGTGTTGTTGTGGAGATTATGTTGGTTATATTACTATTATTCTGCCATTTCTAGCATTTTATTTTTGTTCTGCATATTTATTATATCCGGTATCTTGAAAGTGGTATCAGAGCACTTTCCTTGGCAGAAATTGTGGGAATTTTTTTTTTCAGGGTAGAGACGTATTCCGGTGTCTTTAAGCCACAGAGATCTGTCATTATGCACATAAACCCATGGTTGATGGATTCATACACGCAGGAAATACAAGTGGTTCTTAAGTGCACATCTGTTGGCCACCCTTGTAACCCTTGTTGGTTCCCCTTCGAGTGGTAGCGCATCAGACAGCACCTGTGTACGGATCGGCCTAGATTTCCTGAAGCCCTCTTTAGATAAACCTATCGGTCACCGGACTGCTATAATGTCACCGAGAACATCACTCAGGAAGATACTCTCTAGTACCTGGGTAGTCAGGTAGTACGGCTAAGGGTACGGTCTATCCTCCTTAGTTAGTGCCCTGAGATATTGGGTCGAGTACTACTGTTGGACCCCGCATGTATATCAAAGAGCTATAGCACAGGGCAAACCCTTGTCTGTAGAACCCTTGAATACCTAACCCTTGGGTGATAGAAACATAAACACATTAAAACTGACCAGATCTATTTTCGCGCAACTGTGTTCGGGTTGCCAAGTAAATAAACATTTCTTTCTAGTTAAGAATTTGGGGATTTCATCACTGCAGTATTCTTCAGATTGGAATATAACTCCGCAGGTGTAAAAAAAAAAAAAAGGTCTGGAATTTTTTTCACCATTATTTGAGACCTATTCCATTGGATTCATCTCTTCGCCCTTATCACAGTCATCCATATCATTTTTCGGCAAAACAAAATTTGGCCCCGCCTGCCCCTTTTCAGTTCACCCATACTCATGGCCCATACTCGTAGCCAAGAGCTGGAGTCTCGCTTCAACACCTTGCAATCTAGTTTCCTCGAGACCCAAAAAGAAGTGAAACAACTCAGTGCTACTATTGCCTCCCGAGATACATCCATCAATACCACCATAAATGCATCCGTGCAGTCCTCAATGGAGGAAGTCAAACAAGAACTGACCACCCAACTTGAATATGTCTTTGCATCACTCTGCACCAAACTAAAGATCCCTACCGATGACCCCTTTACTGATGCACATCCCAAGACTGAAGGTGAACCTTCATCCCATTCCCATACCTTTCAGCCCCATCACTTTCAACGTGACATACGCCTTCCGCGGGTGGATGTAACCAAATTTGATGGCTCGGACCCCACTGGTTGGGTCACCCAAATGGAACATTATTTCTCTTTATATGGAATTGTAGATGACTTGGCCAAACTCCGATATGGTGTTCTCCATCTAGATCAAGAATGCTGGCAATGGTGGCAATGGAGAAAAACTTCCCATCAAGGGTATATTGCTTGGACCCAATTTGTGACTGAGCTTTATGAACGCTTTGACACTAACACCAACCATTTGGGTCGTTTGACAAAATTGAAACAATCAGGAATAGTCAAAGACTTCATAACTGCATTTGAGCACTTGGCTTTTTGAATAGAGGGCATGACTGATGCTTTCTTTCGAGAGTGTTTAATTAGTGGACTTAAGGAGGAGATTCGGGCCCATGTCCTCATGGCTCGACCCTCTAGTTGGGTGGAGGCTACTAAAAAAGCTAAAGAAGCACAACAAGTTGTATCCTCTCAAACCTGTAAACCTTCCTTTATCCCTCGCCCTAAACCCATAAATCCCACTACTCCCTCCGCCCCATTAAAGATCCAAAAATTGACCAGGGCTGAAATGGTTGAACGCCAACTCAAAGGCCTTTGCTATAATTGTGATGACAAATATTTCCCGGGCCACAAATGTAAATAACAAATGATTTTTATGGCCATCTCTAAGGATATTTCGGAAGAGGATGTTGAAACTCCCATTGTGCCTGAGTCACCTGAAATCACTGACATAACCCCTCCCTCCGACCCTCCCAAAGTAGAACCGATCATTTCCCTCAATGCTCTCATTGGCTTCTCCGCCCCCCAAACCCTCAAGTTAATTGGTTACATCAAGCATCGGAAGGTCATCATTCTGGTTGATAGTGGTAGTACCCGTAATTTTATTCATCGCCGCATTGCCCAAGAAACCCATTTCTACATCCATGTTGTCAACAATTTCCAAATTATGATTGCCAATGATGGTTCCATGAAATGTGGAGGGCTCTATGAAAATGTGTGTCTCCAAATCGGTGACTACCACCTAAAATCCCATATGTTTTCTATCGACATGGGCAGTTGTGACATTGTGTTGGGTGCAGACTGGCTAAGGACCTTGGGTCCCATTCTCATGGATTTTAAGGACTTAACCATGCAATTCGACCAAGAAGGCCACCAATATAAATTCCAAAGCATCATTATTGGTTCACCTGAGGTCATTAGTTCCCATCGTATGGAAAATCTACTCAAAAAAGGTCACTATGGTGTCATTTTCCAACTCCATGCCATACAAGCAACAGAGACACCCCCGGTGCCGCAAGACCTCCAAGATATCCTTTCTAAACATCAAATGGTATTTTCCACTCCCCAAGGAATCCCTCCTTCCTGTGGTGTTGATGATCATTCCATTCCCCTGGTACCAGGAAGCCTTCCTCCCAATATCCATCTGTATTGCCACCCCTTTTCACAAAAAAATGAAATTGAGAAAATGGTCCAGGAACTCCTTATTGTCGGCGTTATCCGTCCTAGTACGAGCCCTTACTCTTCTCCAGTAGTCATGGTCCTAAAGAAAGAAGTTTCTTGGAGAATGTGTCCTGACTTTCGTGCCCTCAACAAACTGACCATTAAAGATAAATTTGCCATTCCTGTCATTGATGACCTCCTGGATGAATTGAGTGGAGCCCAATTCTTTACTAAACTTGATCTTCGCTCGGGCTATCACCAGATACGTATGAAAGAGGCAGACATCCCCAAGATGGCCTTTTGCACTCATGAGGGCCACTATGAGTTTTTGGTCATGCCCTTTGGCCTGTGTAATGCCCCCTCCACCTTCCAAAGCCTCATGAATCATGTCTTCTGTCCCTTTCTCCGTCATTTTGTCTTAGTTTTCTTTGATGATATCCTCATCTATAGCAAAACCTGGACAGACCATCTTACTCATGTGGATCAAGCTCTCCATCTACTCTCTCAGCACCAACTTTTCCTGAAACAGTCTAAATGTGCTTTTGGTGCCTCAGAAGTAGAATACTTGGGTCATCTGGTGGGAAAGGATGGTGTTGGGGTGGACCTGAAAAAAATTGAAGCTATGAAAGATTGGCCGCACCCAAAGACTCTCAAAATCTCGCGTGGATTTTTGGGCCTCATAGGGTATTATCGCAAGTTTGTTAAGAACTACGGAAATATTTCCGCACCTCTCACTGCTCTCCTCAAAAAGAACTCTTTCACTTGGACTCCAGCCACCGCTCAATCTTTTCAAACCTTGAAGATGGCCATGTGCTCCATTTTTTCTCTTTCCTTCATTGTACCCGATTGGCTCCAAGTTGTGCGCCAGGAATGGCTTCAAGATCCCAAAAGTTCGCATCTAATCCAGCAATTGCAGACCAAGGCTCCATCTCCCCGAGGGTACTCCTGGCTCCAGGATGAGCTTCGATATAAAGGCCGTTTGTATTTAATTAAACAATCCAATCTTAAATCCACGGTACTTTCTGAGCTTCATGCTACACCCACAGCGGGGCACTCAGGATTCACCAAAACATATGACAGGGTCAAACGCTCTTTTTTCTGGGATGGTATGAAACAATACATCCATAATTTTGTTGTTGAATGTGAGGTGTGTCAATGCAACAAGGGAGAAACAGTCAAATCTTCGGGCACCCTACAACCGCTTCTGATTCCCCCTGTTATTTGGAAGGATATCTCTATGGACTTTATTACTGGCTTACCCAAATCGGGGAATAAATCAGTCATAATGGTGGTTGTGGATAGCCTTTCCAAGTATGCTCATTTCTACGCTCTTCACCACCCATTTACTGCATCCACGATGGCTCAAATTTTCCATGGACCAAGTCTTCAAGCTTCATGTCATGCCGCACTCTATTGTTTTTTATCGTGACCCCACTTTCACAAGAAATTTTTGGCAAGAACTATTTAAGCTACAAGGTACCCATTGCATCTCAGCTCAGCTTATCATCCCTAGACAGATGGTCAAACGGAAGTTGTCAACAAGTGTTTGGAAACATATTTGAGGCGCTTTGCCTCTGAAAAACAACACCAATGGGCTCAATGGTTACCCCTCGCCGAATGGTGGTACAACACTTCATACCATACATCCACTCGCATGACTCCTTTTGAAGCGGTATATGGATGGAATCCACCTTTAGTTCTCTCATACTTACGGGGTACCTCCAAGGTCCAGGCGGTTGACCAAACACTTACAGTCAGAGAGGATATTATTTGTACCCTTAAAGAGAACTTGGTCATGGCACAGAATTGCATGAAGCAGCAAGCAGATCAAGGTCGCTCTGAATGTCAATTTGCAGAAGGGGATTAGGTGTTTATGCAACTGCAACCATATAAGCAAACTTCCCTCAAGGCCGAGCATTGTCAGAAGCTAGCGCCCAAATTTTATGGTCCTTATATAGTTCTCAAGCATGTGGGACAAGTCGCATATCAGTTAGCTCTACCCAGTCAGTCGAAGCTACATCATGTTTTTCATGTTTCATGCTTAAAGAAGGTGATTGGAACCAGGTGCCAAATTCAAACCAACCTTCCAGAGTTAGTTGAAGAAGGATCCATTTGGCTACAGCCAGAAGCAATTGTGGACCAGCGTGAGCGTCGCCTGCATTAGAGAACCATCAAGGAAGTGTTAGTCCAGTGGAAAGATACGACTCCAGCAGATGCCACTTAGGAACCAGCTACCATTCTACAGCAGTTTCCACATCTCAAGCCTTGAGGACAAGGTTGTTTTTAAGGGGGCGGACATGTTAAGGTCCTAACCCGCACATAGGTAGATCAATGTATT
>JZKD02S2169414.1:392169-413199 GCA_000966675.3 Picea glauca | reverse complement strand
TTTTTCACTGAAAGAAACTCAAAGCAAGAGATAATAAATATTTTAGAAGCAAACAAGTTAAAACAAAGTAAAGATGGCTAAAAACAAACTTAACAATGTCAAGAAGACAGTAACCAGAATATAATCAAATCACCCCAAAACCATATCTCAGATCTGGGCAAGGAAAACCACCAAAAATTAATTTTTTTCATAATCGTCGTAGGTTGTGAGACGAATCTAGTGCGACAATCCTGATCGTCGCAGACCACTGAAGACCACAGTGTGACAATGTCACACTCTCTCTCAAAGCAGGGTGCATCAATCAAGGGAAAAATGGAAAAAATAAAAAGCAAGAAGGTTTTCCAGTGAAATAAACAGTCACAGAGTCAATATGGATCTCCCAGTGACTCAAAAAACAAAACCGGGGAAATCAAAGAAAGAAAGAAAGACAAAATAGCAAAACAAAAATCTGTATCTCCGGTATAGTTGCCAATTTTGTTTCAAGACAAATCGGTAAGTGCGGACACAAATGGATCTCCCTAATTTCACCCTGAAACTAGAACAAAACAAGAATGTATACTAAACTTTCCTTAGATTTTAGTTACCAAATAAGAAGAGGATACAAAACATACCTTTTAAATGTTGTAGGCCTGACCTCACCAATGTGATCCTAACTCCGTCGTAAGGCTTATGGAGAAGTATTTGCAAAGAAACACAAGCCAATGAAGACAATAATAATAAATTCTATCTGATATGAAACTATGTACGTGATCAAGGAATCATACAATATGGACAAATAACGTTCATATAGGAAAGAAAAAGTATATCTGTATTAAAGAATGTGGAAGAAAGATACAACCATATGCCTTGATGTTGTCAGGTTCCTTCCAACAGTTCCTTGCTTCCCACATACTTCTGCTCCACGGATTCTGAGACTATAGATCTGACAGTTACTTATGATCTCAGCTTGAAAAAGCAAAACTCAAAGCCACCATAGGCCCAAACACTCCATATGAATTAGCTATAACTGAAGCTAATCCAAACTCTTGGCTAGACTAATATCTCATTAGTTGAATCTTTGTAACTAAGCTGAAGTTCCAAAAATTCTCTAACCATTCCAAAAGCTAACTTTCCCCATGAGAACTCTCCTCTTTTTATAAGTTGAAAAGGATATGGTGAGGAGATTAGAATGATCCCAGGAGATTAGGGATGTGACTCAGATCCAAACCGATCGGAGGCCACCTCACCCTCGAAGCTTCTATTCTAGAAGCATCTAGAAGCTTCTCTTTTTCTTGGTATAGGTGACCGTTGCACCCTTAGCACTGAATAAACTGCGACAATGTTGCAAGCCACTGTGGTGCAACCTACGTCAATCCTAGATCTTCGCACCCTTAACATTGAGCAAGGTGTGACGATCCTTCTTTACAAGGTTTTTTACAAAGGAAAAGATAATTTCATCTCTTTGGGAAAGTTCATATTCATTCTTCTTCAAGGATTAAGGAAATTGATCCTTCTAAAGACAAAGGATAGATGTACATCATTGTTGGCACAGGGGTACATTGAGGGTTCAATGCTTCAACAACGAACCAACAAAACCCTAACTACCAACCCTTTCGGCAACACCTGCGAAGCAGATGAAGTCTCACCCGAGGTAGAAGCAGGGGGGGTTGCAGGACTCAAGTGTCTACAACCTAGCTAAGACACAAATCTGTGATCACAATTCTTGACAAAGCACTTATCCAATAACATTCATTAGTCTTTAACCCTTTTATTCACATCGCAGGTTAAAACCCTAGTTACATAACATCACAGTATTACTCAAGGTCTAAGCACATCTAACCATTCAACACATACCAGCAAAGCAGATCTAGCATTCATTCAGATCATAAGCACTAAACATTCATAGATATATCTATCATAACAGTGAACTAAGCAAATACAAGAACAATATAGCACAAAACACAGGATATACGTGGTTCACCCCAGCGTGGGGCTACGTCCACCAACTCTTCTTATTCTTTATTATCTTCTTCCAATCTTCTTACATTCACAGAGCCACAAAACCCAGTCTGCATAGGATAGGAGATCTGCGCGCACCTCGCCGGATCCTCCTTCCTCTAGCTTGGCACAGCACAGAGCCTTCTTACAATCACTTGCACTTAGCTCTACAAGTTCTCAACACACGGTATGCATAAAGCCTAATTCTATCTTAGTTTAGCACTTAGCCATCGACATATTAGGTCTCTTTCTTACATCACCTAGCTACTTATTTATATATTACAACAAGGGCCTAAACATGGGTAAAACCCATGGGTTGGCATCCCATACCCATTACATAAACCCTAAACCCAAAAATATCGTAAAAGGGGACAAGATCCCGCGATCTCTGCTTCGCCTGGGCGCTTCGTCTTCGACCAGCCTGTCGAAGTCCCAAAATTGATCAAACATGATCAAGGTTCTCCAAAACTCGGTCAAGGGCCAACATGCCCCCAACACTCACCTGTGACTCATCTCAAATCACTCTGATCTGGGTAATTTTGCTTTGAAGCCCTTAAGTTTGGCTGAAGCTGCCTCGACTTGCTGCTTCGCCAGAGCCTCATGCTCGGCGAAATCATGAATGACTTTCTAGGTGACAGGTCTTTCCAAGAGTTGTTCCATCGTGGTAACCACTTGTTCCAGCTGTGCACCTTGTCCTTCGATCTCTTCAAACAGTTCGCAGGCTTCATACTGCATCGGTTGGAGTCTCTGGGTCACTTACTTGACACTACTCTGGATGGCATTGACCTGTTGTTGAACTATGCATACCTCCTGTGACCTTTTCATCTTTTCTACCACTGATAGTATCTTCAAGTGTTCTTGTAATGTCGATGCTTGTTGCTTTGCCTCCTGGAGCTGTGACTCTAATGTCCTCAGTTCCACTCTAATGTCCTCAGTTCCAGGTCTTCTGCAAGGTGCTCATATGTCTACACACTTCGATTACTTAGTTTCTTGCATTTTAAATCCAATTCCTTGGTTATTTTGACTGTGCTCCTAGTCGTTTCTTCCCTATGATCTCGCACTTCCTGCGAAGCGCTTGGCACTGCTTGTAGTTCTAGTTCTACTACTCTTTCTTGAAGTTGTTGAATGGATTCAGCGAACTTCCCCACTTGGCTCTCAGTTGTTTCTTCTTCCATCTGTACGAGGCCCAGAAAAGAGCGAAGTGCTCTAGCCACTGTCTCCTTGACCACAGTCTGCTTTGCGAGCAACTGGTCTTTTTCTCTCTGGATCTGCGCTTTGTCCTCTTCAAACTTCGTTCGCATGTCCTTTTTATCTTGTTGCGCAACTTGAAGTTGTCTAGGGATTTCTGCTTTGCTTGCTTCAAGGCCTCTATGGCCTGTTATTTTTCTTCTTATACTCGTCGAAGGCGAGCCTCTGTAACATCTGCTAATCAGCGTAGTTGGGCAGGCTCATCTCCCACTTCTATACCTTCTGATGATGATGGAATTCTAGACACTACGTGGCTCGAATAGAGGGCTTGTTGTACCCCTCTCAGCTTTACCTCGATCCTATCATACATTGTCTCCTGCTTTGCTTCATTCTGTTGCAAAATATCCTCTGAAGTGTCTGCTACAGTTGCGATGATGAGGTCAATATCATCCACTGTAAGCACACTCTGTGACTGGGGTTTATTAACTCGTGACTTTTTCCGTGCTGAAGATTTCTTTGGAGAAACCTTTCTTTTCTTGGATGTCCCGGCCTCCGTAAGGGTATCCTTAGGCGGTGTCACTTTGCCCTGTTCTTATTTGTCTTCTTCCTTATTCTCTTCTTGGTTCACTTCGTCACCTGCTCCTCCTCCAGGTGAATCTTACGCAGTTTCCTTAGATGCGTTGTTCATTTCCTGCACTTCTTCCTTCTTCTTCTTCTTCTTGATGTTGCTTGGTCCATCATACTCTTCTCAAGTGACCACGAGACTTTCAATGAGGTCAAGGTTGGAGAGTTCAGTCTATTCAACTGGTACAAGGAATTCTGCAGTCCATTCCTTGGTTATTTCCTCCATATCTTCCTCGGTGAGTTTGTAATAGTATTGGAGCTCTTCCTTGTGTTCGTCCCCGCATGCAATGATGTAAATGAAGTGTCTGTCTGCGTGGAACTTTGCAAGTGGCCTGAACCTATGGAGTGTATTCATCTTCATGTAAGGGAAGGATTTAATGGCCCTCTTCAACTGCAAGTAATAGGTGTGGAACACCACATTGGACTGCCATTTCTTCGCCATGTCGCTCGAATACCATAGGGTAGTGAACCTCACAGCCAATGGTTCGAACAACTCGACCTCAGGGAAGGTCGCTCCCTCTGGCATCTCCCAAGCAGTAAAGGAAACAAGAATCAACAACTAGCTAAAGTGAAACTTGTAGCCCCGGTCCTGTGCTTCGCGACAATATTTCTCCAACTGGTTGATGAGGTAGCTCACCCAGTTCATCTACATCCCTTCAACGCATTTTCCTGTGAGGTCGACGACAAACCCCATGACTTGTGTTGGTTTATTCTTCCTAATGAGATTACCAGTGATCAACTGGCAAGCTAGGCGCACTGCACCATCTTGGATGGAGGCTACCTTGTAGCCCCGCTTCCCCTTCTCCACATCATCGTAGGTGTCCTTTATTCATTGCGCCAGGGCGTGATCTACAGCCTTCCCTGGGTAGAATTTCTAAGGGTCTAGTCCCTGCATACTCAACCCAATGATCATGTGGATCAGTTCCAGATCCACTGTCACACGCCTGTCTAACCGTAGCACGACAGGAGGAGTTTAACGCATGCGTTAACTTCCTGATGTCTGTCGAAGTGGGGTATCTTCATGACATTGAGGATAGTGGACCTCACAATCTCCTTAGTCCATGGTTGGGGGACTATCATTGGCTTCTTCCCAACTTTCTTTGTCAATTACTTATGCAGTGTGAGTACTGCGTAATTCTTTCTATCTCCAAAGTTAAATTCATTGATCTTAAGATCAAGGATAAGTCCTAGCTGTGGTCCAATTGCGTGTATCCCCTTCGGGAGGTACGCAGCGATGAGGGTGTACTCTAAATCTCTTGAAACGTTGTCACGACTAACCGTGCTAGCCAGAGGTGAGATGTAGTCGAGCAAGACCGATGGGATGAGCTTCACGTTCACCAAGTCATCGCGATGCTTGTTTCTTTTCTCTGTCGCGGTTTGAGAGGGACCAGATCGACGTGCAATCTATGGGGATGCTTGCAACCCTCTCATCGATGAAGCCTGTGCTCCTGTGGACATGAACTTTTCAGCCATAAGGTCTATTAGAATATCCTCCACGGACTTCTTGAATTCGCTACGTTCACCTAACATACACACTCATGGTCAAATGAACAGATGCTCAAGGTAAGCAAAAATGGGTGGCGAAGTCTGAATAAGCACAACGCGATAGCAATCAGTTCTTTGTTAGCTTGGGTAATCACAATTTGCAAAAGTGTCCCCGGTGAGGCATTCGATGGATTAAATAGACAATGTCATAACGGATTCCTCCAACAGGAAGGAATGCCTTAATCCATTTGTTATGTTGCGGTCTCAACGGTCCAATGGCGATCTTTCCGGAAATAACTGTGTTTCTAGCCGTTCCGGAGCGTCGTTCTAACGATCGGGATGCCTCCAACGGTCATATTGTTTCGTCGTGGCGAAGTATCAATCTGTGTTGTTTTGTTATTCCGATGAGGTTCAAGTTATGCAAGCCTACTTTCTGCGAGGTCTTCTCTGGAACTTCATGCAATATTTCCATCTTTTCTTTCTTTTTACTGAGCTTTCTTGCCTTCTTTCCTGTGATCCGAGTCGTTGGATTCCTCTTTCCATTTTTATTCTTATCTTCTCTTAGCATAGTAACTTTGCATTGTTGAGGGTCTTTTAGTAGGTTTAAGTTGAATACCTCTTCTCTTATTACTTCAAGGGTTGGTGCTCTTCTCTCCTGCATGGATAGGTTTTTCAAGCCTTCATGTGTTTTCTCAACTTCTATAGCTAAGTCTCTGGCCCTCGGTTGCTTCAACCTGTCCTCTTGTTCTTCTATTAAGCACGTTATTCTTCTAGCCATGAAATCCATTAATTTTTTCTTTTTCTGTTCTAGAGCTTCCTCTTCTTCTTTCCTTCAGATCTAATCTTTCTCAATCCAGGTCCTTCCGAGCAAAATTGAAAAGGGGGCGTTGTTCTCAACAAACTTAACGACCTCAAATTCTTCTCCAGTCAATGCTCCATGAGCAGCCATAAGTACATGGGTAAGTCTTCCACATAGGGTTATCATCCTTCCTTTAAACAATTCTATTCCTCCCAATGAAGGAACCATAGCAGGCTTTCCCAAAATTCCCCAAGTACTTTATGTCATAATGTTCACATGTGTTTCCTTATCCAGAACACAGTCTATAACGAAGTCTCTTATTCTTGTTTTCATGCACTCCTTCTCTTTTAAGATCTCTCGTAAATTGATGTCTCTGTGATCATTCAGTGTTTCTTTCATCTGCAATAAGATAGTCTCTGATTGTTTCTGGTGTTCTAGTATATCCTTAGTCTCTTGACCTTCCTCGTGGTTTTCTTGTCTCATATTCATCTTTTCAAATTTAGCAATCATTATAGGGTAGTCCAAAACTTCATGTCAGTAGCTTTACAACAAAGACAAATAGGACCTCTGCCAGGGAATTCCTTAGCAATATGTACCGGTCTTCTGCAATTATAACAAAGAGACAATCCTCTCTTTCTCTTAAATGATTCCCAACCTTTCCTATACTGCGCATTGGGATCACAGTGATGAACCTGCAAAAAATTCTTTCTAGGATCTTCCATCCACTTGTTAGTCCAAAAATTATTTCTATGCATAGGAATAACATATCTTTCAATATTTCTATCAGATCTATTCATATCACATCTTCTTTTTTCTAGTTGTGCCCTAGTTTTCAGACTAGGACAAGATCTATCAAACATACCTAGATCCATTCTTTCGAAACAAAAATTTCCACTTATCTTACCTTTATCAAAGCACAAAGATTTAAGATCTTACCTCTTTTCTTCAGATTTGATTCCCTTCTTAGCACAGAGCTTCGCAAGTCAAGTAGACTACTGCGCACCACAATAGAAGATCTACACACAGAGCTTTCCCTTTTCTTCAGTTCCCAGCAATCACAATTTCAGGTCCCGGCAACAGAACCATTTGTTGGCACAGGGGCATACCCAGGGTTCAACGCTTCAACATCACACCAATAAAACCCTAACTATTGGCCCTTTCAGCAACACCTGCGAAGTAGATGAAGTCTCACCCAAGGTAGAAGCAGGGGGGGTTGCAGGACTCAAGAGTCTACAACCTAGCTAGGACACAGATCTGTGATCACAATTCTCTACAAAGCACTTATCCAATAACATTCATTAGTCTTTAACCCCTTTATTCACATCGCAGGTTAAAACCCTAGTTACAGAACATCAAAGTATTACTCAAGGTCTAAGCACATCTAACCATTCAACACATAGCATCAAAGTAGATCTAGCATTCATTCAGATCATAAGCACTAAACATTCATAGATTTGTCTATCATAACAGTGCACTAAGAAAATACAAGAACAATATAGCACAAAACACATAACACGAGATATACGTGGTTCACACCAGTGTGGGGCTACGTCCACCAACTTTTCTTATTCTTTATTATCTTCTTCCAATCTTCTTACATGCATAGAGCCACAAAACCCAGTCCACATAGGACATGAGATCTGCGTGCACCTCGCCAGATCCTCCTTCCTTTAGCTTGGCACAGCACGGAGCCTTCTTACAACCACTTGCACTTAGCTCTACAAGTTCTCAACACACAGTATGCACAAAGCCTACTTCTATCTTACTCTAGCACTTAGCCATCGGTCTATTAGGTCTCTTTCTTACATCACCTAGCTAATTATTTATACATTACAACAGGGGCCAAAACATGGGTAAAACCCATGGGTCGGCATCCCATACCCGTAACATAAACCCTAAACCCAAAAATCTCGTAAAAGGGGGCAAGATCCCGCGATCTCTGCTTCGCCTAGGTGCTTCATCTTCGACCAGCCTGTTGAAGTCCCAAAATTGGTCAAACATGATCAAGGTTCTCCAAAACTTGGTCAAGGGATAACAATCATTAACGGTCATAGGGGTGACGAAAATAATGTGTAACAATGGTGCTCATAGGCTAAAATAATGAGTCACTTGCATATGAGAGAAATAATGCAAGATGATATTAGAAATGAGTCTTATGTCTTTATACATGAGTCAAGAGGTAGGATGCCCATTGCCCTCCCTAAGAGGGATTAGGGTCCCCACATAATGACAAGGTCAGTCTTAACCACCTAGAAATATCATAAATGAGTGTTGAGTAGGTGAACTCTAAGCCAGACCCTAGAAACACACTAATGCACAATAACAATGATTATAAAAGGAGGTCAACCATGGTCATATGTGAAGATTACACCATAATTTCAACATTGAATGCCTTCCTAAAGAAGGCTCTTCTTGTAGGATTGACAAGCGCATATTCCCAACACTTCCATTGGCAATTACTTGTGCACACATGTTGATAAAACAACTTATTCCATTTCATCCTCACACTTGGTAATCATTTTAGCAAGCTTCCCTCGTAACATTAGGTTCCTACCTAAGATATTTTCCATCTTACTCAAAACCTTATACTTTGACTCCAATATGTCATTAGATAATTTAGGGTACATAATAAATCACCCCTTTGTAGGCTAGAGATCCCTTTGTATTCCATTCTCTTTTCCTTATTTTATGACATCTCCTGCACCACCTCTGTTTCAAATTCCCCAAACTTTAATTATAACCGATTCAACCATAACACTTGAGTTACAAGAAAAATCAAAGAGAAAGGGGCAAAGATGGAGATGAGTCTTAACATGGATAATGAGAGGAGAAACTAGTATGCCTTGGTTTACCCTCCTAGCGAAGAGAGATTACACCCGTTAGCCACAAACTTTCGAGCTATAACTTTCGAAACGCGAAATCGTGATATAATTAATTAGCGTTAATCGTTTTTAACATTTTAATTAATCGTGATTAATCGTTAATTATTTCAGAGTTTTGACTCTCAGGAGATCCTATGATAGTTTGAGCTATAACTCATGAAACGCAAAATTGCGATGTGGTTAATTAATTATAATCGTACTTAAATATTTTAATTAATTGTGATTAATCGTTAATTATTTCGGAGTTTTGGCTCTCGGGAGATCCTATGACGATTTGAGCTATAACTCACGAAACGCGAAATTGCGATGTGGTTAATTAGCGTTAATCGTATTTAATATTTTAATTAATAATGATTAACCGTAGAATCTCGGAGATTCGGGTATCGGAATATTGATAGTTATTAAATGTGAGGAATCCTGAATCGTGAAATCGCGATGAGATTTAATTAGTCGTTAATTGTTTTTAATCCTTAATTAACCCAGTTTTAATATTTAAAATAGTGTGAATTAGAGTATCGGGACTTCAAAAATATTACATGTTGAACCTTCATACATCGTGAAACCCCGACTCTCCACGTTTCAAAAGTAACCCTTTATTGATTTGATTCGTTAATAAATGGGCGGTTCCATAACTTTCAAGAATTTTGAATTGTTTGATTAGATGTGAGACATCATCGATGGTTAGACTTAGGCACACGTTGTTTTTATTTAAACAAGAATATTTAAAGTCAAAAAAAATTATAAATATATATATGTGTTCCAACAGAGGCTCCATCTAGGGATCACGTCTCCTTGCGGGATGAGAAGAACAGTAGACCAAGTGCCTTTATTGGGTAAATGGAGTCATTATTGCAGTTCTGTGAAACACATTCTGAAAGAGGACTCACAGAATGATTTTGGACTTCATCCATACCTCCGAAAACTTTTAAAACTTAATCATTCATTGATCTTAAATTTAGGCTTTAAATGATTCCTTTTCTTAATACTGATTTTAGAATTTCTTGAGATAATCAAAACAACCTTAACCAATCTATCAGACTTTGTTCGATTTTATTCGCATCAAGGGAAAGTGATTTTAATGTTTTAAACCAGAAGTCCCACGTTAGCTTAGAATGTAGATCTAGCTTGAAAAGGAATTAGTTGCCAGAGTACATTATAATACATGTATAAAAGCCTTGTAGATATCGTAGACAATCTTCACTTCCAGCGAGCCTATTCAATACCCCGGTGAAGTTATCTAATTCTCATATTGAATTTCCTTTCACCACTTCAATTAGTAATTATGCGTTTAAATGTTGAGATGAGGGCAATCATTTAATGAATTTCCTTTCACCATCTGTCTTATATTTTAAAACATGAAGTGGGGGCAATCAATTTGTATATAATAAAATATACCAAGGATGATATCTATTTATATTTTAGCAATAGAGGTTTGGTAACTCACTTTGATTACCCTAGACTATTCCTCTTCTAACTTTCAAAACACCTTTGCTTACTGGGAAGTTTTCATGAGGAGTTTTTATTTTCCAGGGACTTTCCTTGAGCAAAACTAATCAATTTAAATCTGGTAAAAGGGATAAAGTAGTTAGGATTAGCCCAAACATACTTTGTATTTCAGTTAAAGCCAAGAATATCATCGGGATTTTTTTTTGCCTATTCTCGTGTTGAAGATTTGTTTTTAAGTTTCCAGTGTTAAAGTGAATTTCTTTTTCCTTTTCGAAAAACAAGAAGAAATATTCAGAATCACGTGAAAAAGAATTTAAGGATAAGCAAGAAAAACAGCATAAGGATCCAGGTGTTCTGTTGTGTTTCCAGTCGTTCCTACGTGAACTTGTTTATCGATTCTTGAATTCTTTCTTAAGGTCCTTTTATTGTTAGCTTTCTTCTTTAAAAAAAAACTTTCTTTTTATTTTTATTTTTATTTTTATTTTTATTTTTATTTTTATTTTTATTTTTAATCCAGAGGGAAAACTTGAGTTTTAAGCTATAATTTTGTATTCCTCTTACTGTAAATTAGGTGACAATATTAGTACAGATGAAACTTTTGTCGTACATATTAATATCTCCTTGAAATTTTTAACTTGGGTCGGCAGGGCAGAAGTTCATACCTCGGATTTTCTCTATATTTTCAACGAAACAAACTATTAGTTTATCACCTGTTTCGAGAGAAATTCAATGCGAGTATTAGTTTCAATTATAGATTATCTCTCGGTTGTCATCCGGTATCCTGTAATGAAATGAACATGAAAACTGTCAGGAACTCCTGTAGATTGGAACCCTACTTGTTAATTATTTTTATATTTTGATTTTTATGAAATCAACTAACCTGTTTCTATTTACAGTAAAAATAAAAACTTACTGCAGAAACGGAAATTGTAAACAAAAATGTGAAAACCAAAACCGGTATGTACAATGAGAGTTTGGAATCGTATTGCTGCATGAAATGCTTGAGGTAACGCTCGTTGATAGGAGCATTAAGAATCTTCCAGTCAAGATTTTCTAACACAAATGCATTTTTTCCTTCAGGAGTTATGATTTTGTACGGTCCACACCAAATCTGGTCAAACTTACTGTGCTTTCTCGCATTTCTCGCATCTTCTTTCCTGGCTGGAACTAAATTAGATACCCATTCGGAGTATCTAAGTGGGACAATGATCTTGGCATCCAGGAGTTTCTTCACCTCTTTCTCTATCACAGGCAGTAGTATAGGATTTATCTGTCTGAGCTTCTACCTGAATGGTTTAACACCTTGCTTCAGAGGAATTTTGTGTTCAATTACAGTGGTATCATAAGTTCTTAATTCATCATAGCAACAGGAAAAAACATCCTTGTACTGCTTGAGCAGCTCAACATATTTTCTTTTTATTTCAGGAAGAAGGAATTTAGATATTTTAACCAGCCTCGGAGTTTCCTTCGTGCCTATATCACAATCTTCAACCTCTTTAGGTTGAGGCTGTAAAGTAGACTTCAAGGGAATATCGTCATGATCAAATAATCTCTTCAAGGGAATCAAACCTTTAGGGATCTGATTATTTTTCAGTATCAACATGCGATGATTAACGATCTTATCTCGAGACTTCTGAGGATCTCCTCCTTCTTGCATAATCCAAGCAAGGCCATTATGATTTCATCATCATCTTCGAAGACCTATCAGTGTTGTGTATTGTTTGGTATTTATGGTTTGTGCCTCATTTCTATGTGATATTTTAGTTTGAGGACAGTAGGAGGTACAAATGTCGTAGCGGCTTTAGCCAAGGAATCTGCCTGTTGATTTTCCATTATGGGGATATGGTGAATATTAAACAATGAGAAAAAAAATTCAATCAGATCCCAGATGCAATTTCTATAAGATCTCAACCTTGGGTGTTTGGCCTCATACTGTTGCTTTATCTGTTTTACAATTAATTTTGCATCACCGTAAACTATCAAATTTTTAATTTTTAGTTTTCTGGCAGCCTCTAGTCCCAAGACCAGAGCTTCATATTCGCAGACATTATTGGTGTAATCGATATCCCACTGTAATCTGTAAGAGAAGGGAATAATAAACTCATCTCTGGGTGCCACAAACAACACTCCAACTCTTTCCCCTTCACATGACGAATCACCATCGAAATACATTTTCCAAACTCCAATACTATTTACATCTTTATTTGTCTTTTCTATTTTTTCTTTTTCTGTACAATTTTCTTCTATACATTCATCTAAATCATCATCAATGGATAAAATATAGTTTCCTAAATCCTGATCTGCGACATAAATAGGGTAATTATTGGGATTCAGCGGGTCACTTACTGTATATGCCAACCTTGTTTCTCTGTACAGGCAGGTAAATTGTCCGCCGAAGATCAGGATTATAATGTATGTCATGTCGAGTTGAAGGGATCCTCCAAGTTTGGCACCCCAAGACCTGGATAGAAGCGTGCCATACTTTGGAGGGATATCAGCAACGACCACATCCATCATAACATTTTTTACCGAAATCTGTGCAAGATTAACCATTAAATCTTTAATCATACCCACACATTTGACTTTTCTTGAATCAAAGGAATATAGATCTCCGTATGGTCTGGTAATTTCAAGGCCAAGTCGATCCATATCAACTTTGGGCATCACATTGTGGGAGGCTCCTGAATCTAACATGCAGTTATGGAGTAGATGATCATGCACAGTAAGCGTAACGTAGAAAGGAGCGACAGAATCTCTAGCATTTTCAAAATGCAGACCAACATTATAATCAGTTTATCATCTTCTAAATTTATATTATCGGCATGAATTTCGACATCAAAAAAATTTATCATTCTGGCAATCTGTTTTCTATATGCAGGATTTTTTGCCAGTTCAACCAGAGGTACGGGGATCTTGATCTTATTAATCTCATTTTCTAGACTGAAATTACCAGATGTCTTATTGGCTTCTTTGATGGGGATTTCTATCTCTTTTCTTTATGATTTATCGATTTGTGTTGCTTTCGTTTCAGCCATCTTTGTTTTCACAGTCTGTGTTCCGACTGCTTTTGTCTTGACAGACTGTGTCTCAGCTGATGGTTGAGTTGCCTCATTATCTTTGCCTCTTGACAATATTTTATTCGGTTGGGTAGTTGTGATATTTATATCTTTAGGCCTCAAATTATACTTCTGTTGGAGTTCGGTCATTATATTATCGGCGATTCCTTGATAAGCATATTCTTATGTAATATTTATCCTCTCATCATTATTAGACCAGCATTCTGTGTTTAGAGACTTTTCATAATCTTGTCTCATCAAATAAGGTTCTTGACAATCATCACCAAGATTATTCATATCTTCCTCTAACTCCTCAAAGTTTCGCAGGTCCTCTCCTCCTATAAAATTTGTGTTCTTAAAGGGAGCCTGAATCTTTTGATCTTCATTCTTGATTTATCTTTGTTGCATTTGAGGGTTAGGTTCCTTCTGAAATCTTTTCTAGGGAACTGATCATTCTTAGATTGGTCCAATTCCATTTTCAAAATTTTATTTGATAGTTCTTTAATTATTTTTTCCATGTCATCCATCTTATCTTTTGAAGACCTCCCAGATCCAGAGGGTCCTACTTGTTCTTTGAATTGTCTGGTTTCTTTATTTCCCATTTCAATTTTATCTTTTAACTTTCCCGATGCCATCATATTTGACTCAATTTCTACAGCATCATCATGCATTTTAGTGAGGTCGACAGATCTCCTTTCCCTCAATAATAGGGAAAAATTGGGCTCAAAAGTCCCAACGAAAGTCACATTTGTTGCAGGTTGGGAAGGTTTAACCTCAACTGGAATCTTGTTATATAGCTTATTAAATATCTAAGTGAATTCGAGAACTGTCTCAAATTTTTTCTTTCTTAAAGATCTAAACTCAGTTAAATAATAAAGGTGATCCTTCCTCTCCCCCCACTATCTGAGAAAAGCATTGTCTAACTCATCATATGTTCTTATAGAACCTGCCGGCAGCCCTCGAAACCAGGTTCTCACCTATCTTTCAAAGGTTTGAACTAGGAGCCTTGAATAAACATCTTTTTGCTCCAGGCCAAGGATTTCGTCGAATTGACCGAAAAAATTTATGTGTTCAGTAGCAGTTAAGTCTCCCTCTCTGGTGAACTTTGGCAGGTTTTTCATATAGTTTTCGGGAAATCATGGAGGGGAACTAGGAGGACCAAAGGAGCATACATAGCAACTACTTTAGCAAAAATTCTAGGACATGGAGGTGGTCCTTGATCGCCTCCTCCTCCTCCAACAACAACATGTCCTCCTACACCTATGGCACCGCCTATGGCACCACCTCCTCCAGCCACAGCCATTGATAATCTAGGGGATGAAACTTGGATATTATAGAGAGGGTTTTCAAAGATGTGTAGTGACCTTTCGGCCCCTTCGAGATGGAATGGAAAAGGTTCAGGAGACTGACCATCAGGAGACAGAAAATATGAAAAAGAGGGAACAGGGAAATGAGGACTGGGTTCTTCAGATTTACAAGATATATAAACGGGAGAACCAACAGGAGTTGAGTCATAGTATAATATATACTCTTCAAAACTTTGAGACGTTGGAATCTTAACTTAGGGGACTGATGGAATGTCAATTGAAGCGAGTACTGAGATGGATTTTTTACCTTCATTGGTAAAGGAGACAGTTGGAATGGTTTTGGCTTTAATCTCGGGTAAAACCAACTTGGGTTTTAGGGTTTCTGCTTCGATTCTACTGGTAGATATTTCTCCAAAATGGACTTGGGTGGAACTTTCTTGCGAAGTTAATGTCTCAAGTAGAATTGTAGTATTAGACTGTGTGGATTTGGGTTGATAAACCTTACTTGTTGATGGAGTAGTCTGTTTAAGGTATCCCCTTGATTTCAAAATTTTTTATGGGTCAGATACAGGCGAAGTCTGCTTATCGTCTAGATTCTTTCTGGTATTCTTTCGACTGAATGCCAGTTTATCAGTAGTGGAGTCGCCAAGTGAAAAATTAAATTAGCCTTAAAAATGTGTTCAATCTTTGTTCACTATCAAAGAAAGAAACTTACCATGTCGTTCTCCCAGGGAAAAATAACTTCGTTTCTTCGTCCTCGGCAACGACGCCAAAAATATGTTGTTCCTAAGATTAAAATTAAGGCTTCAAAGAATAATGTCAGGCATCGGGAATAAAGGAAAGTTGGTTTTACAAGTGCATTTTCTTCCGTTAATTTTGTAAGAGTTTAAATCCTTAAATGATATTAATATTTGAACAGAATAGAGGTTGTATTTCGTCGTCTGAGTCAATTATCAAAGAAAATGATGTGGAAGAAAATTACGAAACTATTAAACAAGTTAAGGCATCAATGATAGAAGAATCTCACCTTGCTCATAGTAGAAGAAAAAGTAGAAAGTACTCCTAAAAGGATATATGATATAGAAATACGAAAAGCTAGCAGGGCTTGTATTTGTTGATAGCCGATACAGAGGAAAAACTACTTGCTTATCAGATAACTAAATAAATTATTACTACAGTAGATGGTGTACTAAATTGTAATATTTCACTTATCAAGGAGTAACAGTAAGGAAAAAGAAGATATGAAATACAAAGAAACCACATAACTCAAACAACACAAAATTTGGAATCCCTGGTCTGCGCTTGTAATAATTCTCACAAAGGAGGAGATTTCTCAATTACAATACGGCAAGAAGCAACCCTTGTTTGTTCTTTTGAATATGTATTTATACAATAGATTCTCAACCCTATGCAGTTGGAATTCACGTTATTTCTAAAACGTAACGGTTTTCAAAATGAGAAATTTGGAACACTTCACTTAGTTCTCCTCAGTCTCTTTCTCATCCTGGTAGAGGCATTTTCCTTTCTTATTTTCCATTTCGGACACAGATAATCTCTAATCACGACTTGTACAAATAATATGTACATGTTACCTCATTGGTCCTTTGAAGTATTGCCTTTTTCTCGCTCAATACATTCAACACACATGCTTACAAATTGTGCTACTAGTCTGGAGGGTTCTGTTAGTATCTCCTCTGTCTCACTCCATCTGTTAATGGAGACATTTCTTCTCCTCTTCTTTTAACATAGAGACGGTTGGCATCTAATTTTTTTTCGTAAGAGTAGCAGGTGCATGTGTCTTCACTCTTTGCTAGCGGTGCTTGCCTTTCCACATCCAACATAGTGGATGCGTCCATTCATCAACTTTTCCACTGACTGTGACAGTTCAGTCGCTTCATCCGCTTCTTGCCTGTTACAGAGGAGAATGTGTAAGCTTCCCTTGGATAAAACTCACTACTTTGTGGAAGACGGAAATGAGATTCAAAATCAAACATTTTTATTAATTTTTAGTCTGTGTGAATTTGAGTATTCCTTTCTAAGCAATCATTACCCTTGATTTATGATAAATATCATTAAACATCGTCGGTTCTAGATCGAGAGTTTTTTTGGATGGAACAAATTCGAAGAATCCCCGAAACCAGAAGCTGTGAAATGATTAATTATAAGAAAATTGCTTTTTAAGTGTTTCATTGATCCTGTTTAACCCGTTAATTAATTATGTTTAACCGTTAATTATTTCAGAGTTTCGGCTCTCGAGAGATCCTATGAAAGTTCAAGCTATAACTTTCGAAACGCAAAATCACGATATAATTAATTAGCGTTAATTGTATTTAACATTTTAATTAATCATGATTAACCGTTAATTATTTCGGAGTTTTGGCTCTCGGGAAACCTAATGAAAAGTCGAGCTAACTTTCAAAACGCGAAATCACGACATAATTAATTAGTCTTAATTGCATTTAATATTTTAATTAATCGTGATTAACCGTTAATTATTTTGGAGTTTCGGCTCTCGGGAGATCCTATGACAGTTTGAGCTATAACTCACGAAACGCAAAATTGCGATGTGGTTAATTAATTATAATCATACTTAAATCTTTTAATTAATTGTGATTAACCATTAATTATTTTGGAGTTTCGGCTCTCGGGAGATCCTATGATGGTTTGAGCTATAACTCACGAAACACGAAATTGCGATGTGGTTAATTAGCATTAATCATATTTAATATTTTAATTAATCATGATTAACCGTAGAATCTCAGAGCTTCAGGTATAAGAATATTGATAGTTATCAAATGTGAGGACTCTGAATCACAAAATCACGATGAGATTTATTAGTCGTTAATTGTTTTTAATCCTTAATTAACCTGGTTTTAATATTTAAAATAACGTGAATTCGAGTATCGGGACTTCGAAAATATTCCATGTTGAACCTTCATACGTCGCGAAACATCGACTCTCGACGTTTCGAAAGTAACCCTTTATTGGTTTGATTCGTTAATAAATAGGCAGCTCCATAACTTTCAAGAATTTGGAATCATTTGATTAGGTGTGAGACATCATCGATGGTTAGACTTAGGCACGCGTTGTTTTTATTTAAACAAGAATATTTAAAGTCAAAAAAAATTATAAATGTATGTATGTGTGTATATATGTGTTCCAACAGGGTGTCCCATTCGTTTATCAAGGTCTGTCTAGCAAAGGTAACCAAGAATCTCTCCACTGGGAAACTCAAGGGAGTTCATTGCTAGGAAAACTACCAAGAAAAAACAACAACAAACACTTGTTGTTATAGTGCAACTCACATAGGAGTTCACTCTTCAGGCTTGACAACCTGGCTCTTCAATATTCTGCTCCAAATACGCTCCAGAATTCACCCTCCATGGTTGCTCCAGCTCCAAGCTCTTATTTTTTGTTCTCTGCTTGTTGTTCATGCCAAAAACATTTATTGTCTAAAAATTGTTGTAACTTCCCATACAATTTTCCTCTCATTGGCTTCTTGCTTGACTTACAGTCTTCCCCAAGTTGATTGTACTCGTCCCCCATGCTCCTAATAACTATGGGATGTGACTTCTCACACCCACTCTCTTATATGCATTCAATGATTGGGTTCTTCTATACTCAAGGGAAAATTAGAAGTTTAATACATAATGATAATAAAATTAAGGAATGTGGGTTGACTTAATAGACATGGGTAATTTCCCCTTGGACCCCTCTTAGAAACTCTCTTAGACCCTCCCCTCTCTTGTGGATTAATCATCCCCCATCTCTGTACATGTCCCCCGGTAGTTGGCATCACATTTTATTATTAAAATTCAGAAATACAATTCGCATATATATATCGCTTGGTTGTGGCCACACATTGTATCTACATTAAGCATTAATTCAAATGAGAATTATAGTGGGGATGTTACAATCTTATCACAATTTCTTCTTAAATAAAGAGAACATGTTTGAACCTAGAGGGATGTATGGATATAATTGTTAGAATATGATAACAACTAAAATTAAGAGGAAAATACAATGATTATAATCCCACAAACCATTGTCTCAGATTGGGACAGTCAATTTCTCAACATATTCTAGTCGATCCTTTGGCCACTGTTGGACACTCAGCTCACCAAATCCACGTCCTTCCACCCCCAGACAGATGGCCAAACTAAGGTCGTAAATTGAATGATCATGCATATCTTGCGCATGTATAATTCCAAGCACCCTCGCAGATGGGATGAGAGTCTTTCCTATGTCAAACATGGCTACAACTGAGCCTTGCATAGCTCAACCGAACACAACCCCTTTCAAGTGGGGTTGGGATTCCAACCATTGGGTCTCATAGATGTTTCACTACCCCTTGCAGTCACCTCGGTTGACTCATCTCCTGCTCCAACTGAAGTTGACAAAGCCTCCTGGTTCATTGAGCGCATCCATCACATCCACCAACAGGTTTAGGATATCCTACATAAGTCCAATAACAAGTACAAGCAGTGCCATGATCAACATTGGGTGCCACATAAGTTTCAGCTGGGAGACAGAGTTTGGTTGCACTTGCAGGAAGAATGCCTTACAGGACCCCATTGGAAGCTTCGCCCACTCCGTTATGGGTTGTACACCATCACCAAGGCCATGGGTGATAATTCTTTTGAGCTCAACATTCCTCCTTTCCTTGGCCCGCACCCAGTGTTCAATGTGGATCTCCTTAGACCATATTTCCCACCATTATTGGACACCTTAGAGGTAGCAATACAACTGACACCAACAGATCTCAACCCTGACTGCATACAACAGGAATCCAATGATCAGATTGTGGAAAAATAGGTCAAGTGCACTCGCCAACAATGGATCCAGCTTTATCGAGTTGTCAAATCAGGGTAACTCCTGCACCAAGGCAAGTGGCTCACCCGGGGCCAAATTCAGAAAAAAAATTCTTCATATGATGGGGGCACTCAACGCAATGGATACCATTGCTTCCTAAGGGGGAAGGATTGATCCACATGGATGTCAGTGGCCTCCCACCTATTCCAACTGGCTCATTTTGGCAGTTTTCCAGTTTGGCAGTTTTTTCGTAGTTTTCGTGTCCCCTGACTTTTGGGTCCATTTTGAGGCCCTAAACAACATTTTTAGGGCTGGCCACAGTTAGATTGGAATCAAAGTTAGAGTCCAATGGCAACATGTGTATTCCTCGGATAGACCTTTCCAACGGGCTATCATGCGCCTAAAACGAAGATCGTATGAAAAAGTTACGAACCCGGGAAGTTGATGTACTAACTTACCCAAACGGGGTACGCATGACTTTTGGTGCTTCATCTCCTAGGGTTAGGTTTTTGGATGTATAGGGTTTTTGACATTCCCGTTTATTGTAAAAAATCCTTCAGATCCTCATTGTAATCATCTTTTGGCGAATGAGCGCAGTCATCACATCTCTTCTCAGAGATAAGTCGCACCATTCTAGCAAGCTTGTTTTCCGCTACATTTTATAGTTTTAGCTTATTTCCTTATTGAATAGAAAGCAGTTTTATTGTATATCTGTTATTTTGTGTTTAGCATCTTTTGATAATAATATGTATTCATTTCATTCAGCTCATTAAATCCGGATCAATATGATAACAACTAAAATTAAGGGGAAAATACAATGATTATAAGTCCTCAATATCTAAACAGAGATGTTTTGTGTTGAAGAGAGAGAGAGAGAGAGAGGTTTTGGAAGGCTTGGATGCAAGAAGCCAAAATTAATTCAAGAGCAGAAAAATTGACATACAATGAAAGTGCATGTTTGGAGGTTGGAAGAATGGAGGACGTTAAGCTTGTGAACTACGGTAAAGATCCTTTAGATATGATCAAGGGTTTTATTTTATGCTCCTATGAGAAAATCATCAAGGCTATGCAAAAAGACAAATATTCACTTTCTACCATTACCTTGGCAAATTCTCATATTCAAAGGTGTACTCCAAGTGCTTTTCAAGATGATAAGGAATTCCTAAAAAAAAATTATAATGGGGTTCTTTTCCAACACTCCAATGTAACCCCCATTGGTTTGGTTCGTAGGTGATAACCTTAGGGAATGGAAACCCAAGGCTTTCGTGTACAATGGGTTTCAGAAGCAGTAGAGGAGAGAAGATTCTATCAGATACTTTGGGTATGTCAACTTTAGTTGAAGTGTGGGATGTAGGGTGTGATCCCAGAACTTGCTTTATTCGGACTTGCCCCTTTGTTTTCTAGACAAATCAGACCTAGCTTATGTCAATGATGAGACATCATGCACAGATGAG
>JZKD02S2169414.1:373481-384436 GCA_000966675.3 Picea glauca | reverse complement strand
ATTATATCTAACTACCATAGTGGGCCTTATTTAATAATATAGTGGACCTAGTCCACCTTACATTGAATGACATCCACTATTATCACTATGGGCCCTCTGGGCCCCCCTACTACCTGTCTAGATACCTTACACTAGTGCCTCATTTGGACACACACTCACTTGTTCATCAGAGCACAAGTTCGGAGTTACAGTTGGAGAAGAAAGAAGAGAGAGAGAGGCACATTCTTGGGAGAGGACTTTATGTATTTGTTTGAGTTATCTCTTGGAATTGTATTGGCTATCTATATTAAGAAAGTTTTGTTGGGTTTCTCCCCCATGAGGGTTTCCAAGGATAAATGATGCGTCTCTTGTGATTGTGTATTTCTTAGTGATCCTATCTATGCTATTGTTATCTAGTGAAATGAAAAGAAACCTAGTAATAGCTTAAACCTTAACAAGTGTTTGTAGAAACCCTTGTAGGTGAGGGTGTTAAGAGTTTTGAAGGTGTCGGTGAGTTTATTGCTTTTCCAGAGGCTAGTGGGGTGAACCAATTCGCAAATTTAGGCCCACCAAGAGAAGGAGGAAGTGTGTCAAGTTAAGAGCAGAGAAAATTCATATGGTGACATGAGAGGATATATTGATGGAACAAATCATTCCAATGCAATAATTAGCTCTGGTGGGTATGTTCCTTGGGAGATATGAAGGAGAAATTACTAAGGGAGTGGATGGGTGTGGTCTAGGACAATGTCTTGGGGTATATGCCCACCTTCCACATTCTTGTCTTTGGGAATAGGGTAGACACCAAAAGGATCAGAAAGAGAAGATGGTTATGTGGGTCTACAATGTTATCTCTTAGAAAATGGTCTCCATGTTTCAACCCAAGCATGGAGAGGGGCACTATACATCCAATCTAGGTCAAATTTGCTTCTTTACCCCTAGAGTTTTGGAATGAATGTTTACTAAAATAAATAGAGATCAACAATGGGGTATTTCTAGGTTTCAAGAAGGATTCGTGTGATTCAATGTTTAAATCAATGACTAAAATCCCAATGAAGATGGATTTATGGCTAGGATTCCTAGATAGGTTGGAAATCGAGGTGAGTATCTTGAAATTCTCCCAAATTTTGGACTATGTGCGCATTCCCTTCCATTGTAACTATTATCATAGGTATGGACATCTCGAGACAAAATTCCCTTTCGGTAAGCCCCATATGCACTATTGAAAAAAGAAGGGTCCTTCTCCAGTGAGGAAGGAAAAAGTTCATCTAGATCCAGATGACCTTGGAAAAGTCAGTGGCAATAAGGAAGTGAATCCATTTCCTCCCAAGGTTCTCAAATTGCAAACATCAATTTGATCCTTGGTTCCCTATAAAAGTTATCCCATTTTCTTTGATAGTATACCAAATTCAAAGGCCACTCTAGTAGAAGTGGTCAATAAAAATGAAGAGCTCTCAGACACTATAAAAGGTATTTTCCCTCAATTCAAGGTAAGGATGTTTTTATGCTCCCCTTTAATTTCCTTTTCCTCCCATAAATGTAAATTCTTTCAAGAAATTGTTGGGAGAAGTTTGGGAAAATTATGTAGATGGGGTAGAATTTGGGGTTTCGAAAGGCCTCCCAGTGTCCTCCTATAAGAAACACAAAACTTCTAAGAGTCGATGATACTATTATGATCAGTGATATCCCTATAAATGGTGTTTCAATATTACCTTTTGTGGACTCCCTACAAGAGCTCTTTGGAAATCAACCCATAAGGTTGTTAGGTACGAGGTTGAAGTGAAGATCGAGTCCAAAGTAGGGGTGATGGGAGACATATCTCAAGAATACCTTATTGAGCCTACTATAAATCCTGAAATCCCTTATCCTCCTCTTTCTCATTCAATTAGGGATCCTTCCTTACTATTGAAACATTAGGTCTCCCTACACTTATATTAAGCTAAGGCTAATTCCAAGCCCAAACAATCCTCCATATATATTTTCAGATCCTCAAAATCATGGGTAGAAGAATCCTACACAAGGGCGATGGGAGGAGGAATAGGTCTAGATGAGGGTTTGTCCTCAAATATTACCCCCAAAATGAAGTCCAAGTTGAAATTGGCTCAAAATATGGGTAGAGGCCATTCCTCTGACTCATGTGAACAAGAATGCAGTAATCTAATTTATAGAACAACAGTTGATCACAAGGTTTGGTGTCCCCTCTGTTCTGGTCTTTGATAATGCAGCCTACTTTTCTTCTACCCTATTGACTGAGCTTGTTCTAGATAAAGGAATTATAATCAAGTACTCTGCAAATTACTACCCGCCGGGAAACGGTGTGGCAGAATCGACTAATAAAAACCTGGTAAGGATACTAAAAAAGATGGTTACAGAAAACAAGAGAAATTGGCATAATCAACTTCATAATGACCTATGGGCCAATAGGGTCACACCCAAAGAAGCCATAGGAAATTCACCATACTTCTTAGTCTACGGGCAAGAAGTTATCCTCCCGAACGGGCTCTATCTACCATCTCTTCAATTGGCCCAAGACTCCCATGAAGATCCCTCGTCGGCCATGCAACAGAGAATCGACACTCTGTTCATGTTGGAGCAAGAGAGAGAAAAGGCTAAGTCAAAATTCCTAGCTCACCAACAGATAGTAAAACGATGGTTTGATAAGCATAAGGCTAAAGAAAAGATCTTCGAGGTAGGAGACTTAGTGCTTAAGTGGGACAAAGCAAACGAACCTAAGGGAAAACACTCTAAGTTTCAAAGTCTATGGCTTTGACCCTTCCAAGTAGCTGAGAGAATCGAGGCAGGTACCTATCGATTGCAAAACCTAAGGGGGGAACTTGACGCCCTCCCAGTAAATGGCCAAGCCCTAAAACGATACTTTCATTGAATAATATATATATACATATATTGTAATATATGTAGATATGAATAAATTGTGTGTGGGAAGCAAAGAGGAATCAAAGATTTTGAATTTGCCCAGTGAATCGCCATTTGTTGAGCACTCAACACACCCTAAAAACCCTATGAACAATTTATTTTTTGGGTACCACTCAATCTTCTTTGTCGACTGTCTGCACGAGTCAGCGACCCAGAGTTTTCCCCGACTCACTTGAGAAATTTGGCATCGGCGAAATATAAAGGTGGTGAAAATCATTTGGAAAGTCAAAGTAGCCAAGTACCCATGAACAACCTTAGGAAGGATTTCACCGAAGGCCGATCCATTCGGTTTCGGTAGAAAAAAAAAAGTGTAATAGTAAACACCGCGTAGAGGTAAGGAGTAAACAATCAATCCCCGATCCCTGCATCGGAGTGATGTGACACGATGAGATGTTTTACGACCTTATGTGTCAGATACGCCACATTCAAAGCTGGTAGTTAATTCGTAGATCGCACATTAGTTACTAATCCATGCACGAATCAAAAGGATCCGTTAAACCCACCGATACAATGTATCTTCTCCCGTGCCTCCATCGTCAACTAGTTAAGGTTTATTTGCAGAAATTCGAGGGTAATTTATTTTGAATTTACATTTATTACTCGTATTAACTGATCGATATGACTGGCAGTAGCTCTCTAGTTATATCATGTTCGGGTCATTGTGCATGGTCCCATTCTGCACAACAATAAATTTAGAACAAACAGAAGAGTGAAGCCAACAACCGGGAAGAAAATGCCCAAAGTTAAGTGAGTATTAAGCAATTATCATAGCAAGCGCTACAGGTATGTATCTGCTAATGGTTTTTCATGCATTCAATTTTTACATGTCCGCACCCAATGTTGCTTTGTACGCATGTTCAAATGACATTTTAAATTGCAGGAACAATGCCTCCGAAGAAGCCTTCCACCAGGAAATCCCCGAGAGCCCCTAAGTTGCAAGAATCATAAGTAGGAGAAGGCTCCTCCCCATCAGTTGCGAGACAATTAGAATTCGCTCCCAAGCCAATATCCATCATTAAGAGAATCACCAAGGAGCCCTTCGTCCAACCCCCAGCTTTCGGAGATACGGAGGAGAGTATTGGAGCCAAGATGGCATTTCCTCGCTGAGAAGAAGTTTTCAAGAAAATCAAGAAAGAAGAACCCCTCAAATATACCCCGCACAACGATCCTGGAACAAGGAAACTCGACGACGAAGTCCTCCCCAACATTCGCAAAGCTTACCTGCACATGGTGGCAAGTCGATCTCCAGTCTTTCCTTGCATCAAGCTCCTGGAGTGGATTATTGACCACAATGACGCCCAAAAATGTTTGATCAATGATGATAACGGTGAATGCGTCGGAGTCTTCCTGCCATCATAGGTTCAGAGTTACTATAAGCTCAAAGATTCTGAGCTAAAGCTGAGCACTGATTTTGTCTTGAGTTTCTATGCGTCACACGATACCAACAAAATCATGTTGTCTTGGTGGAGAGAAGACAAAAAATTCACAAACCGGACTGCTGGTTGGTATCCAACAACCAATCTCAGGGAACCATACATATATCTCATCGCTCTACTCTACAAGTTACATGGCGAGAAAGACTGCTCCCGATTTTCAGAGGCTTGGATGCCTTTGGCTTTTACAGTCGCCATTTCAGGCACAGGCTTCAATTGGGGTGCCATCATCTCTAAGCAGTTGAGCACCTATATAAAACAGGCTCAGGTGCCAAAGGAGGGAGATACCCCCACCTTCTCATGGCCTCGTATCTACTAGACGTCATCTACGCCAGGAACGCTTTCGTCGAGATGAACCTGAATTGGCACTCTTTAGAGCTCACGGTCCATGTATACTTCAACATCCTATGGGAAAACAGGTACAAGAAATCCTATGTTGTTATCTGTGATTAGTTTATTGTACGCACGTACTTCTTGCTCTTCAAGAAAGAATGCCCTAGATTGTCAGATGAAGCAAAGAAGGTTATAACCAAAATTGGCCACTGGTATTTAGATGAACGAGAAACCTACATTAGGGTTTTCGACGCCACAGGGGCACCCCACTTATTACCCATTTATGTTCCCGACCGGATAGTGTTAGGGGAAATTTGCTATCAAACCATCCTGCAAGGATACAATGCAACTTTAGTAAAAGACAAGAAGCGGGCTTTCATACCGTATGGGTTTCATATCAGATTCTACATGGTCAAAGATACCACGCATGCTAAACAACTCGGGCTAGGTCAATTGGAATTTCAGTTCCAAACTGGTCGATTTTGCAAACACGATCCCAAGGGATTGGTTCTACAGCATGTGTCGCAGGTATCATCTTGTTGGCCCTATGCCCATGACCAGTTCGAGGATGAAATATTTACTGAGAACTCCCAAGACTGGAATGTGGTGGCATCCAGGAAAGATGATCCTCAAGGAACCAAGTTTAGAGCTATGAGCCACGAAGAATAGACAACGTTTCTGGAGCAGGTAGTGCAAGAAATTAGCCGACACCCGGGAGGAGTAGTTGCATATGAATTGGATAAAGAAATTAGTGATCCCGAAGAAGACATTGAAGCTGTGGGAACTCACCAGGAATCCCTGGTACAAATCAGGGATCTCTCAGAATATAAAGCCGCATGAGAAAGGGGTACGTTGTTACTTGAGCAAACCGAGTTGTTGATGAAACGGATGCGGGATGACCCGTATCTTTTCATAGGACCTGCAGTTTCAACTGTTGTTCAAAGTATCCCAACGGAGTCAAATGATCATGGGTCCACAGTCCCCGACAACACCCATGGGTTAGGCAACCCTGAACCCGCAACATCAACGATCGATCCTTCAGAAGAAGGGATAAATCAACCAGAGATAGGTCGAGTCTCGATACAGACACAAGCGCCCAATCCCTTGAGCACTCTTATACATATTTACAGTGACGACGAGAGTCTAGAACCCGCTCATGGCACCCCGGTGCGAGTTCAAGAGGAAAAAGGTCCCGAGAAAACCACTTCCCCTGAGCCTGAGGTCCAACAAAAGCAGGCCTTACAAATGGAAATAGGGTCCAAAGGTATATGCACTGTCCATGTTCTGGTACCTGTATTGTTCCTGTTCCGGTACTCGCATTGCAGGGCATCCGATACTCCAAGTCATTCGATACCAGAAAGTTATACAGTAGACCGATACCTGCACAGTCATCCAGTACCCACACTACATGTCATCCAATACTCTACAGTGATCCGATACTACCTTTGCGTTCATCCGGTACCAACTCTCTGCCTCTTCCGGTACCAGATTGCGCCTATTCCGGTACTAGCTCCATCCAATACTACCATCGTGTTGGTCTGGTACCCATAGTCGTGAATGTGTTCATTCAGTACTAAACCCCTGCCTACAAGATTCTGGTACTAATTGTTCTAATCCGGTACCAACTATTCTAATCCGGTACCAACTATTCTAATCTGGTACCAACTGTGCTAATCCGGTACTAGAAATAGTTCGAAATTTTGGAAAGCTTCTAGAGGAAAATCGGGTACATGGGTTTTGTCCAGAGCCATGTTTACATACTAACAGGTGAGGCAGAATTCACCCAGCTCACACGTGTGGACCTCTATCTCAGGGGGAATGATTTTGCTAAAATTATTGAAAAACTCAAACTGCCAACTTGCACCTCGATTTCCGTGCAGATGGAATCAGATCTAGAAATTATACGAAATGGGTTTTGTCTAGAATATGGAAAATTGAGTAAAACGCGTGCAATTTTTCAAAATTAGAATTGGTTTGGAAGATATGGGTGGGGGACTAACTCGAATCTGCCCAAATTGCAATAAAACCCAGATTTTTTAGGATTTTATCTTAAAATGTAATATTTGAAATCTGAGCATTGGGATTCGGTCCCATCAACTCTTCAATGATTATTCATGTATAAATAAGATTCATAGGGCTATGAGAAAGAGCCATTAGTTTCGTGAATTTTTTGTAAGTAAGAGGTTTGTTCTTGTGAGGAAGCTTTAAGGGGTTAATTGCCATGTAAAAACAGAGTTTTTGATCAAAAAGGAGATATGATTGTTGTTGATTCACTGTGCATCTTCTTCACTTTAGTTGATTGTCTTTTAAGCAGGGTTATTTAGCATGGGAAGGGACCCTCATTCTGAGTAATACCCCGCTACCCTATTTTACTCTCATAGATTAGATTGCTTATGTTTATTTTTGTATAAGTTTAATTTCTAGTTTAGTTGTTATCTTGTTGATTTGCATTCAATTTTTGTAGAGCTACAAGTTTAGTTTCAAGTTAGCATATACATATTAGCACATACTTAGGAATGATTCTTCAATTGGTGTAATAGTGTTTTGCTTCTATAATTTCATTTAACATTGTTTGCTCATTCCACCATTGGATATTGAAGTGTCTCATTACCATTCCATTCATTGATATTCATTTGTAAAATTATGCTTGGAAATCCAATAAAACAGTATACAAGAAATTGTTCTAATACCATTGCACCATTTTCTTACACTCTTATTTATTTTACTGTCTATGAGAAATTGTCAAATCCACAATTCGAGTGAACATAAAAGAGTGCATTTCTCATTGTCCAATCTTGTCATTAAGAAGATATCCATTCTTCTTTCATGCATTTTTTGTAGAGCACTCTTAAATTTGTTGACACTTGTAACCATTTGAAGAATTGTTCTTGAGATCCAATTTTAGATTAATTTCACTTATTGGTCATTATTAGTTTGCTTTCATTGTGATCTGGCTTTCCCATAGTTTAGTTTCTATCTAGAATTTCAATTATGTTTGTTTGTTTCTTTTATTGCATTTAAGTGTGGATCCGCTATAGGAAATAATCATTGAAGGACAAAAAAATTAGGTAAGCTACTCACGATTAATCACACGAACATCACCCTGAGTGCATGAAAGACTGTGATCTAAGCCTTTACAGCACTAAGTTATTCCTACATCCCAGTGATGAATCCTTAGTGTTAATTTGCTGCAGTGTGGGTTTGAAGATTGTTTTGTCGGCTTTAGATTAGGTTAGACTAGGCTCTGATCCTGAGTTTTCTACGCCTACACCTTGAAGCTTATGAGCCCCGGTTGATAATTAAATGTGGGAATTGATAGTGCATATATTTAGCCCCAACAGAGATTAGAAGCTCAGGAGAGAGGGGGGCAGTGACCGTTGGATCACAGCACAGAGGACCAACAACCGTCTGATCGAAACAAGGTGAACGAGCCTTAACGCTTTGCGCATGCAAGAGAAAGGACTTACCAAAGTTCTGAAGTCTCGAAGTATTTTGGGACCGTCCATCATCAAGGAGGACAGGTGGCGTAAGATCCACAACTCCAGAAGTTCATGGATCAAAAGGGGGTGAAATATACGAATTATTTTGAGATCGTTCATCACCAGGAGGAAAATCTGGTTCGTTGATCATCAGGAGATACGTGTCAGCAGACCGTGAGTTCAAGAGGGAGAAAAGTTTGAGATTTGAAATCCTCAAAGTTTGGAGAGTTGGAGTAAATTTCAACCGTCAGATCCAGAGGGATAATTGGCGATGGATCGTGAGCTCTGGAGAAATCACTTCGAGAGTTTCAGTTTGAGTTTTGAAATCCACGAAGTCCGGAGAGTCTGAGTAAATTTCAACTGTTAGATCCAGAGGGATACGTAGTGATGGTTCGTGAGCTCTGGAGAAATCACTTTCAGAGTTTTTGTTTGAGTTTTGAAATTCCCGAAGCCCGGAGAGTCGGACAGCCGAAGTAAATCTCGATCCTCCGATCATACGAAATAGATCTCAGTCATCAGATCGTCCAGATTAAATATCAAGCGTTGGATCGTTCGAAGTGGATGTGGGTCATCTGATCCAGAAGAGACGTGGCGTAAATCTGTGGATTTTGGGTAAAGGCCTGAAGTAAGCCTCAACCGTCCGATTCAAGGGGACACGTGTCATTAGATCGTGGACTCCTGGTGAAACGCTCCGGGAGCAAGTGAGTGTAGAGGAGTTGAGTCTCTCGAAGGCCAAAGTCCCAAAGTGAATGAGGACCGTCGATTTGAGGAGGACACATGGCAGGAATCTATGGACTCTGGCTAAAATCGTTCTTAGAGAGCATGAAGGTTGAAAATTGAAATTACCGAAGCCCGGAGTAGCGAAGCAGATCTCCATCGTTGATCGAGAAAGGGGACACATGACCGTTGATCTAGTCGAGAGGAAAAATCCTAGAAGTAGAGGTAGATCCGTCGATTAAGAAGGACGGGTTTCTACAGATCGTCGACTCTGGAAGATTGGCATACGGAGAAAAGCAGGGTTTGATATTTGAAACTCTCGGTGCCCGGACCAAGAAGTAAATCACAACTGTTGATTTAGGAAGGTTAGATATGATCCTTAGAACTTGAAAGGACAGATCTGAACTGTCATATTTAGGAGCAACATCAAGATCGTGAGATCGACGGTCCCGTCGCATTGCGGGGATTGAAGGTGCACGAACTTTAAAAAGTTGAAGGCAGGTCGCAATCGAAACCACAGTTTTGGAGAAAGGACACATGGAGCTTTGTAGTGAATTGCGGGGTGAAAAGCAGGTTGCCCTCAAACCACCTTTGGTCACGCCCGCAATCGCATGGTCACATGAGAGCATCGCCCAAGGTCACATCAGCGGGAGATTGAGGAAGGCGCTAGCGCTGCTAGGCTCCACATCGAAGGTTACGCATTGATAAGAAAAATCAAAAAGCATCTGTGTCTATAATCCAATGGCATTGATCAAATCAAATCTGATTGAAGGGTTGTTGTTTCACCTCGTGGTTTCTTGATAAGTTATGATTCAGATACACTAACTGAATCATTGTTCTGGGGCATTGGAATCATTGTTCCTGAGCGGTTGAATCATTGCTTCTGAGCGGTGTAATTATGATTCCTAAGCGTTTTTTAGATTCTCGACTTGAGCGTTGGGGATTCATTGTATAACTAATTATGAGAGTAGGCATAAAAGAATAATGTGGTGACTGAGTGAGGTTGGCCTTTTGTTCGCAAAATGAGTTGTACTGTAAGGAATGAAGAGGTCACAGAACAAAGGGAATTGGGGCTGCTTTGATGGTGATTCATGCGCGTAGAAGGGGAGTCGAGCACATGTGTGGAAGTGTTGAGGGGAGGCGTAGCGCATAGAATGGAAATTGTACACAGAGCATAAGATGCAGAAGAAAGAGATAGAACAAAGATGTATATTTGAGAGAGGAAGAGAAATCCAAGGTGTGCATGCAGAGACAGAGCAGAAGAACAGAAAGCGCAAGAATATGCAAGTAGGAAGACACTGATGCAGGAAAAGTAGAGCAGTGGAGCAGAATAGTGATAAGACTGGTAAGCCATTGTTAAATAATGTATCACTATATAAATTTCAGTAACAAAGATTTATAAACTATGGTGGTAGGGTGGTGCTAGGGAGGATTGTTGTCCTCAGAGTTTCAAGTGGGTGCTTGAACACATGGAGTTGTAGCTTCCACCTAGTTGCAGCCAGAAAAACTAGGGTGGTAGGGTGGTGCAAGGGAGAACTATTGTTCTATGTTATACAGGTTGGTGCCTGTGTGACTGGAAGTTGGTGCTTCCATCCAATTGGTTCTAGAACACTCGAGGAGTTGGTGCTTCCTTCTAGTGGGTGCTAGAGAAACCAGAGAGTTGGTGCTCTTAGCAAGTTGCAGCTTGTACAGGTTGGTGCCTGTGTGTCTGGAAGTTGGTGCTTCCGTCCAATTGGTGCTAGAACACAAAGGGAGTTGGTGCTTCCCTCTAGTGGGTGCCAGAGAAACCAGAGAGTTGGTGCTCTCAACAAGTTGATGCTTGTAAAACAAAGGTGGTAGCCTCAAAAGGAGTTGGTGCTCATAAGAATGATATTGTACAGAAAATAAAGACTACTTATCATATCAAGAAGAGGAGGTTTTCTCCCTTTATGGGTTTCCTCAAGAATATCTGTCTCTATTTATTTCATGTGTGTGATTGATGTTGAATACTCTATTGCTTACTTCCCTGAATTATTTTGATCATCATTGAGTATTTTGTAATGAGTTTAAAATGGGCATAATTGTTTAAGCACAGTAACAACTG
>JZKD02S2169414.1:245873-268869 GCA_000966675.3 Picea glauca | reverse complement strand
TATAAGAGATACAATGAGGTTCTCAATCAATAAGGGAAGACCTTGGGGGATGAACAATGTGTTCAGACTTAAAGGACAAAGGGATGCAGACTCAATGTGAAGTGAATAATTTCTCCAGAGTAACTTTGCTCTCAAAGTTGAATTCTTCTCTCCTCTTTTCCATAGCTCGGATTTGGCCCATTTGTAGCTTTCAAGTGGAACTGAAGGGTCGAGTCAGAAAATTTTTAGTATATGGAAGGCCAAGGATCATAGATCTCGTGACGTGACATGGAAACCCGACACCATTTTTTAATTTTGGGCACAAATCCCCATTAGGGATAATTTTAAGGATGGAAATTTGTTTTAAAATGCAGAAACCTTGGAGAATTTTAGTAATCCTTCATATGCCAACTATAAATGTTTGGCGATATTTTTGTAAAAATGTTCAAATTTCTAAGGATTTTATATAGTTTGTATAAAATTTTGGCGATTTTTAAGGTAAAATAATTTTATCCTATAGAATTTGGGTGAATCATTTTTAGAATAGCCAATATTTTTTTGGGAAAAACCATGGAAAATTAGCCCATGAGCGAAATTTAGCCCCTAAAATCATCCCTGATCCCGATGTACACGGGATGTAGTGGTGCAACCTGCATATACACATGCTGTAATATAGGCAGGGTGCGTATATGTGGAAAAGTCATGTTTTTAGCTCTGGGATTTGCAAAAAGGGACTTCAAGTCTGCATAGGGAAATGGAAAAAGGTCCTCTGTGTAAGTTTGCATAGGGTGAGGCAAATATTGCTATAAGAAATTCCCCCTAATGTGTGAGGTCAGAGGAGCATTTGCGATGGCTGAAATACATTATAAAACCTAGAAGTGGAGTAATGGGGACCCAACTGGAAGAACTAGTTGCTCATTACAGTATGTACTGACTTTGCATACATGGTTGCCAATTTGAATTACATTGCAGATCCATGTGAAAATATACCAAACAACTGTCCATGGCCATGAATAGGCAATAAAAAGGTGGCTACATGCCAAAGGTTGTCATAGTCACGAACAAGGCCCAGTAAAACTAGTTTCAAAATCAATATGAAGATATATGTATACAATGGAGTATAATCTGATCTCCCATGATCACTGAAGTCACATAGGTACTGGTACAATGAAAGGTAGCAACAACTCAGGAAATCTGCGACTAGAAACTGATGTCTTCAAGTCTTCTACATAATCCGCTAAAGGTGTAAGTCTACATCCTGTGAATAAAGGAGTTGAGGTCGAACAGAATGAGACTTCGTTTGATTACCGATCATTGAGGTATACCATTAACAAACACGAGACAAACTATTGAAGATGAAAGTAGGTATCAAGGCACCGAGTACATTCTTACAAGTGTGAATAAAGGAGTCGAGGTCAAACACTTGAAGAATCCATCGATCATGAGACATTGATGTATTCCCAACTATCGATGATGAGAGAACTTGCCACTAATGACTACAAGCCTCTAGGTACTCATAGGACTCTAGATCTCATCGCCAGAATAGATGAGCTGAAGTCGATGGAAGGAGGCCCATTGAAATGAGAGAATTAAGACATCTCTCATCATTCATCACGAGGTACAAAGCATGAGCTTGATGATTTGGAGGAAATCAAACGAAGAACATGTTCACGAAGCAATGACCTTGTGCGTCTTTCACGTGTACCAGGTGCAAGCAGTACACAAAAATGACCCTCTAAATAGCAGCCAATAAGGAAAATTGCTGATAAAGGCGAGGAAACCACCAATAAGGATAATGGAATCTAAGACACAACACTAAACCAAACGTGTGAATAGATGTCTTGCTGTCAAGCACAAGGGAAACCACCCAGTCAATGACCAATGATGAAATTTCGATTGATGGGTTCAAGGTTACCTACCAATAAAAGTAGGACCAGTGTGCATAGTAATACTATAAATTCATGTGATTCTAAGACAGACTGAGGGTATTACCGACATGCAAAGTCAAGAGTTCTTAGGAATGGCCGACACAGGTTGATAAACATCCTTTGAACAAGAGCATGAGACATATGGAAGACTCTGGAAACATAGACTCAATGATGAAACTGTGAGATGCATGAGGCATGAATAAAACTCTCCATAGGGACTAGAAGAATAACCAGTCGAAGGATTAAACTATATGTAACGAGCTCAACTTTCTAAGGTCACGATAAACCCAAAATTATGATGACAAGTGGACTCAAAAATTTTGTGCTATGTTCAAACGAGACACGATTATTGCCAATATAAGATAATACTCCCTTCCTGCCCATCTTTTTTTGTTTTTTCATATGAAAATGAATGCTATGATACAGAGGAGGAAACGGTTGTTGCAAGTAAGAAAAACTAATTCTAGAAGTGGAACATAACTATGCTAAATGCAAAGAGGTGCATGCGGGAGATGGACACTCAGGGGAATGTTTCCTCCTGGGTATAGGGTGTCAAGCTGCAAAGGATATAAACAAGGCTCTGCTTGGTTGAGGATGCAAACTACTGAGGTAAACGACTTATAACGTAAAAGCGAGAACTGACAATAGTCTCAATATTGCAAGCAATGGCATGAGATGCAATCACAACTTAACGCCAAAAAAATGTCCTTTCTCGTAATCTTAGTCTACTTGGTTTGAAAAAGGGATAAACTTGCACCAAATAGACGTCCTTTCAAATCCAATTTACAAGTGTGAAAGAGACAAGTTCACTCATCAATCTTTTCACTCTTTGAAATGAGTTGGAAAAGAGCTTAACCAATACTCACGACCTTTCAAATTCAATTAATGAGTGTGAAAGATACAAATTCACTCTATAATCTTTTCACTTTTTAGACGAGTCGGAAAATAGATTAAATCAGACTTGTTGAGAGGTTTCTAGGTGGCATGTAACGGGGGAGGTCAAGGCTCCCATGAAATATTTCTGGGAAGGGTCAGCCTCTTACGAATAGCTGACACAAGCTTGGGAAAACCCAAATCTCTCCAAGTCGAGGATGATAAAGTGCTAGTGGAGGTTACCTTCTCCACGATATATCAGAGAACTTCTCTTACCTGAAAAGGTATAGGAGAAGGAATTGGATACCCCACAAGACCATCCTAGTAAAAGGGAACCTCTCCAAGACTTGGAGGGAGAGTACTGGGGGAGAGTAAAAATCTCTCTTGTTCAGAAGGTGTAGGACTAGCAATGATGCGGATATGGTATATAAGGTATATAAATAGAACTAGAAGAGCGAGATCGACCGGAAATTTCATCGATGCGACCAATTATTCAACCATTGTTGAAGAGGATGCGAGACAACAAGGTCAAGAGACACATCACCCCAAAAAATAGGAGTGGTTTTAGTCGAATATTGCATCGACACGACCACTGGTTGAACATGATGCGAGACAACAAGGTCAAGAGATGCATCAACCCCTAAAGGAAGAGGGGTGTCAGCCGAATATTTCATCGACATGAGCACCGTATCAACCAAAGAAGGTTTGGAATCCAAAGATGACTCAGAATCCGAAGGGCCCCTAGACAAGGACCATGCTTCTGGTACCGCAACAGTGGCAGGGCACAAACGAGTAAGGTGATATCCTTCACAAATCCTACAAAGGAACTCAGGCTTGCGTCTTACATGTCTAGGCTTCTCAATCGTATGAATGCTCCCATCATGACTTGCAGTGGCTGGTGACATGCTCCCAGCATGACTTGTAGAGGCTAGTAGAAAATCTCCAACATGACTAGTAGAGATTGGTGATGAATTCCTAACATTTATAGTAGAGGTTGGTGATGTAGGTGCAATGTGACTAGAAATGACTAGACTTGTGCCCCTTATTCCCCTATCATGACTTGCAGAGGTTGTTGACCAATATACAACATGAATCCCATAGGTTGTTGACCAATCTCCAACATGACTAGCAGAGGTTGGTGATATAATGCCAATATGACCTACAATGACTGGACTTGTGGTGGCGGTGGGTTGTGGCATTTGAGACCAAGGTTCCAGGGAAGACTGGTTTTGGGAAATTGCATGCCAAGAAGGGTTCTGGTATACACCATGGCCTCGTTCGACAGGATGGTATCCTCCTCCATACTAATTCATAAAGGGGTGTAAGGGCATTGACACCGAGGAAGCCTCTTTTGAAGAGAAAGTGACATGACAAGGGTTACTCATGCGAGGATATATGTTTCCTCTAGAAGAAGGAACTTCGTGAAGGGAGTTGCCCATACAATAAGAATGACTCCCTTTGGATGGAGCACCAGAGGACATACAAGGGTCCACCATGGGAAAAGCATTCATAGGGACCTAGATAGCGAAGGAAGGATAGGTGGCTGAAGTGTAATAGGTAGAATGACCACCCATTTGAGCACTTGCTCCTAGAAAAGTGGATTTGTAGGAAGGAAGATTCCAACCTCCTACCATAAGGGTTGTTTGAGGGATATGACTCCCACCAAATGGATAAGGAGAATAAGGAGGCAAGATAGAGGGTGGAAAGTGGGAAGACATGTTTGGCATATGATGAGAAAAATGATTAGAGACCCAAGGCATTGACTGAGTATCATAATTCTTCATACAATTATAAAAAGTAGACAGATTCTTCCCCATGAAATGAGTGGATGTCCGGGGGGGAATAATGGTAAATGAGGGAGTCAAAGGAACTCCACTATCCACGTTAATGACAACTCGAGGCATAATATAAAATCCTAAGGTCAACTAGTGATCAAAGAGCACACCAAAAATAATCAAATGACCAATATGCACACAAACATGACAAAGTGGTTGAAAGGGGCTTCCTTCTCTAAAATAGGTATGCCTCACCCAAGAGGGACCCAAGACTCCTCTGCTAAGGATCAGAGGTAACATAATCAGTTATAAGGGCCCTCGTGGGCTTAACAACCAATCAGTCAGATCCCAGGGTACCTACAGAATAACCCCTGCAAGTAAACTATGTGGTAACTAAGTCAAGCAACTAAGAAACCATGGTATAATCGATGCATAGACGAACAATTGTAAGTCAGGTCCACCATATGGGCAGGGTAGCAAAGCCCAAAACCTTGAAAGCACCACCTCTCATAGATGTAATGGCAATAGCAAGATCCCCTTATATGAATAGATCCCCATAAATATATCTAAGGCTAAGAAGGTATCGGGGGGATATCCCTTAAACCAACCTCACACGACCTCGTTCTTAACTCTGGTGTAAGCGAAACCTCCTGATATTACCGATTATACAATGGATTTCTTCATTCCCTTAGTCAGACACACATGTTGATTTAATAGCCTTGGAGAAGTTTACTCACAAAATCCTATTCCAAGGCTCTAAATCCTAAGCTAGTTTGTGCACCCTAGAAAAATAAAGTTGTTACTAATCAATTTTAAATTATAGCATTACTTTTAATTGCCTTGCTTACTCCGAAGGTGCGGCCATGAAACTAGTGATGTTATTACTAAGAAAGTAAAATAAATGAATATGAATACAATGCAAAGTCCTAACTTCAATTTCCAATAAATGATATGCTTTTCAAAATGCAATTCTCAATTTAGTTATGCAATTCTAAATAAAAATGCAACCTTTCTTTACATGCACTAAGATTAACGATGAAGACTCAAAAGATAAAAAATGTCAATCAATGTAAAATGCCTAATATTTTTGTATTTTCAATATAAGAGAATGAAAATGTAAGGACTAAACAACAACTTGATATAAGGACTCTACTGTGTGTAAACAGATACAAACCAAGTAGGATATCAAGAAGCAAAACACCTAGCCCAAGATGCAAGGAAAATCAAATGAAAAGGATAATGAGAAAGGCACCGCCCAAAAATTTAACTAAAGACATGTTTCCTATCATTCCACCGACACTTAACAATCACAACAAAGACCCAAGACGACTCAACAATCATCAAAACCTACCCAACAACCATCAAACCCAACAACCAAGAAACAAAGGGTGATGTACGCGATTGTTCAAGGGAAAATCACGTATGTACGCATATTGCAGAAGGACATCACAACTGTCAAGCAAAAACCCGTGTATATGTGTCAAAACACAACCAGGCTAAGGAGAAGGATAAGAAACTCAGACTCAAAGTGAACAGAGGTTGTCAAGTAATCATACGACAATAAACTCAATATAAACGAGATAAATCTAAGGATAAAAACACTCCAAACCTCAAAAAAGAAGATTCTATCCCTAGTGGAGTCGCCAATTCTGTTACGAGGAAAATCTCTCTATGACTAGGGGTAAACCACAACAGAAGGAAATGACTGCAAAAATCAACTCTAATCTCAAGTATGTTGTATAAACAAATATGCTAGCAAGACAAGATAAAAGGCCTACCTCGTCCAGACATTCGATGAAGTCCACTGTTGAGCACTTGACCCAAAGCGATACACCTGCAACTAGTCCTCAACAACCAAGAAACACAATCATATGGTGATAATAGATAATGCTAGCACATTCAATAGCATAATCCATCAATATTAATAACAAATACCCCCATGGAATAACAATTCAAATATTCACAAGATATTAATTGGACGAGAAAATAGTATTTCTATTAAGATGTAATCATCAGAAATCAATGAGTTACAAACTTCTGTGTCGGCACGGTTCAAAACCGAGAAACTAAGTTCCTTTCAGCTGGGCCTCCACCACTTCAATTTTCCACCAAAGGCAAGCTCATATAAGAGAGACAATTGTAAAATTTTAGACCCCAACCAGTTTCAAGTCTTGCTGATTTTTCAACCAATGTTTAATGCCCAAACCCAGTTTTATGACAACCAATTAAAATTAGCATAAAATAAATTTTCAGAACTGAAGCATGAGGATTCTGAACATCGTTTAATGCAAAAATAAAATATATCAGCAACACATATAACTCAGAAAAATAACACAATAATTTTTGGTCTAACAGTGACCCTGGAAAAAGCCACAAGGGGAAAACCAGTGACAGAGGGAGTTTTATTATTTCTGAGGTCAGAGGAAATGTCTTTTACAATAGTCAATAATTTCATAAATTTAATACAAACTTATCTTGAAAACCGTGTCAAGCTTTGTCTTCAAAAATGCCGAGCCAAACTCCTTGAAATTCACAACAGAATTTCTTGTAGCAATGCACAGGTCAACTCCTCGATTTATGAACCCTCTTTGACTGTATGGACACCTCAAAAATTGTGCCAAACAACAACAACAATTTTCTGGGCAATAAATGCTTGTACAACTGCCTTAGGAACTATGCCAAAACTTAGAAAATTTGTACAACAAAATACCTCGAAAACTGTGCAGCAAAAACAACAATATAGACTGATAAAAATCTGTATAGTACGGATTGTCTCCCTTGATGTACATTTTTCTTCGATTTCTGTGCAGTTAATGACTGTACGACCTCCTCAAAATCCATACAATATGACCCTCATTTAATGATGTACCTTGCCTCAATTTCTATGCCGACTTTAAAGTTATATGACCCTCCAAATCTGTATAGTACGACTTGCAATTAATGGTTGTACTCTCTCCTCGAAATGCATGCCAAAGTTTGCCTCTTTGTTGTCTTGGAATGTGTGCCCTAGCTCAGATAATGGCCTCCTTCTTCAACTCACCCTATTCTCTTCTCTCTTGTTCTTTCAACAATGAATAATCAACCCTAGAAAGGGTGCACCCTCCTACCCTAGTCAACCTCAGGGTGGTAGGTGAAGAGTCTCTTAATCCAACGATTGAGATTGGATTATATGAGTGGATGAGATTGAGTGTCTATTCACTCACCCCCTCACTTAAGTCATAAAGTCACCTTTTAATTTGTATCTCACAAATTAAATGACTAGGGTCCACATTAGGCACTTTCTCACCCCTTAGGCGCCTAGGTGACGAGAAACACTTGCCTAGGTAATTTTTAATTAATTTTAACAACAATAAGGTTCTCAATCAATAAGGGAAGAGCTTGGGGGCTGAACAATGTGTTCAGACTTAAAGGACAAAGGGATGCAGATTCAATGTGAAGTGAATAATTTCTCTAGAGTAACTTTGCTCTCAAAGTTGAATTCTTCTCTCCTCTTTTCCATAGCTCGGATTTGACCCATTTGGATCCTTAAAGTGGAACTGGAGGGTTGAGTCAAAACGTTTCCAATATATGGAAGGCCAGGGATCATAGATCTCGTGATGTGACATGGAAATCACACACCATTTTTTAATTTTGGGCACAAATCCCGATGTACGCGTGTTGTAGTGGTGCAACCTACGTATACACATGTTGTAATATAGGCAGGGCGTGCATATGTGGAAAAGTCATGTTTTTAGCTCTAGGATTTGAAAAAGGGACTTCAAGTCTGCATAGGGAAATTGGAAAAAGGCCCTCTGTTCAAGTTTGCATAGGGTGAGATAAATCTTGCTATAACAATCGACTAACCAATTATGCCCATTTTCTCTCTCTTTCTCATCCTTTTTATAAAGTAAGTATAGTAGCCACAACATTCATGGAAGCAATTCAAAAACTACATGGGGTCCCCAAGATTATTGTAAGTGATAGAAATCCAATTTTCACTGGAAATTTTTGGACTGAATTATTTTCTTGTTTGGGTACTCAATTGGTTCATAGTTCATCTTACCATCCTCAATCTGATGGGAAAATTGATATTGTGAATAAATTTATAGAAGGNATAGCGAAGGAAGGATAGGTGGCTGAAGTGTAATAGGTAGAATGACCACCCATTTGAGCACTTGCTCCTAGAAAAGTGGATTTGTAGGAAGGAAGATTCCAACCTCCTACCATAAGGGTTGTTTGAGGGATATGACTCCCACCAAATGGATAAGGAGAATAAGGAGGCAAGATAGAGGGTGGAAAGTGGGAAGACATGTTTGGCATATGATGAGAAAAATGATTAGAGACCCAAGGCATTGACTGAGTATCATAATTCTTCATACAATTATAAAAAGTAGACAGATTCTTCCCCATGAAATGAGTGGATGTCCGGGGGGGAATAATGGTAAATGAGGGAGTCAAAGGAACTCCACTATCCACGTTAATGACAACTCGAGGCATAATATAAAATCCTAAGGTCAACTAGTGATCAAAGAGCACACCAAAAATAATCAAATGACCAATATGCACACAAACATGACAAAGTGGTTGAAAGGGGCTTCCTTCTCTAAAATAGGTATGCCTCACCCAAGAGGGACCCAAGACTCCTCTGCTAAGGATCAGAGGTAACATAATCAGTTATAAGGGCCCTCGTGGGCTTAACAACCAATCAGTCAGATCCCAGGGTACCTACAGAATAACCCCTGCAAGTAAACTATGTGGTAACTAAGTCAAGCAACTAAGAAACCATGGTATAATCGATGCATAGACGAACAATTGTAAGTCAGGTCCACCATATGGGCAGGGTAGCAAAGCCCAAAACCTTGAAAGCACCACCTCTCATAGATGTAATGGCAATAGCAAGATCCCCTTATATGAATAGATCCCCATAAATATATCTAAGGCTAAGAAGGTATCGGGGGGATATCCCTTAAACCAACCTCACACGACCTCGTTCTTAACTCTGGTGTAAGCGAAACCTCCTGATATTACCGATTATACAATGGATTTCTTCATTCCCTTAGTCAGACACACATGTTGATTTAATAGCCTTGGAGAAGTTTACTCACAAAATCCTATTCCAAGGCTCTAAATCCTAAGCTAGTTTGTGCACCCTAGAAAAATAAAGTTGTTACTAATCAATTTTAAATTATAGCATTACTTTTAATTGCCTTGCTTACTCCGAAGGTGCGGCCATGAAACTAGTGATGTTATTACTAAGAAAGTAAAATAAATGAATATGAATACAATGCAAAGTCCTAACTTCAATTTCCAATAAATGATATGCTTTTCAAAATGCAATTCTCAATTTAGTTATGCAATTCTAAATAAAAATGCAACCTTTCTTTACATGCACTAAGATTAACGATGAAGACTCAAAAGATAAAAAATGTCAATCAATGTAAAATGCCTAATATTTTTGTATTTTCAATATAAGAGAATGAAAATGTAAGGACTAAACAACAACTTGATATAAGGACTCTACTGTGTGTAAACAGATACAAACCAAGTAGGATATCAAGAAGCAAAACACCTAGCCCAAGATGCAAGGAAAATCAAATGAAAAGGATAATGAGAAAGGCACCGCCCAAAAATTTAACTAAAGACATGTTTCCTATCATTCCACCGACACTTAACAATCACAACAAAGACCCAAGACGACTCAACAATCATCAAAACCTACCCAACAACCATCAAACCCAACAACCAAGAAACAAAGGGTGATGTACGCGATTGTTCAAGGGAAAATCACGTATGTACGCATATTGCAGAAGGACATCACAACTGTCAAGCAAAAACCCGTGTATATGTGTCAAAACACAACCAGGCTAAGGAGAAGGATAAGAAACTCAGACTCAAAGTGAACAGAGGTTGTCAAGTAATCATACGACAATAAACTCAATATAAACGAGATAAATCTAAGGATAAAAACACTCCAAACCTCAAAAAAGAAGATTCTATCCCTAGTGGAGTCGCCAATTCTGTTACGAGGAAAATCTCTCTATGACTAGGGGTAAACCACAACAGAAGGAAATGACTGCAAAAATCAACTCTAATCTCAAGTATGTTGTATAAACAAATATGCTAGCAAGACAAGATAAAAGGCCTACCTCGTCCAGACATTCGATGAAGTCCACTGTTGAGCACTTGACCCAAAGCGATACACCTGCAACTAGTCCTCAACAACCAAGAAACACAATCATATGGTGATAATAGATAATGCTAGCACATTCAATAGCATAATCCATCAATATTAATAACAAATACCCCCATGGAATAACAATTCAAATATTCACAAGATATTAATTGGACGAGAAAATAGTATTTCTATTAAGATGTAATCATCAGAAATCAATGAGTTACAAACTTCTGTGTCGTCACGGTTCAGAACTGAGAAACTAAGTTCCTTTCAGCTGGGCCTCCACCACTTCAATCCTCCACCAAAGGCAAGCTCATATAAGAGAGACAATTGTAAAATTTTAGACCCCACCCAGTTTCAAGTCTTGCTGATTTTTCAACCAATGTTTAATGCCCAAACCCAGTTTTATGACAACCAATTAAAATTAGCATAAAACAAATTTTCAGAACTGAAGCATGAGGATTTTGAACATCGTTTAATGCAGAAATAAAATATATCAGCAACACATATAACTCAGAAAAATAACACAGTGATTTTTGGTCTAACAGTGACCCTGGAAAAAGCCACAAGGGGAAAACCAGTGACAGAGGGAGTTTTATTATTTCTGAGGTAAGAGGAAATGTCTTTTACAATAGTCAATAATTTTAGAAATTTAATACAAACTTATCTTGAAAACCGTGTCAAGCTTTGTCTTCAAAAATGCCGAGCCAAACTCCTTGAAATTCACAACAGAATTTCCTGTAGCAATGCACAGGTCAACTCCTCGATTTATGAACCCTCTTTGACTGTATGGACACCTCAAAAATTGTGCCAAACAACAACAACAATTTTCTGGGCAATAAATGATTGTACAACCGCCTTAGGAACTATGCCAAAACTTAGAAAATTTGTACAACAAAATACCTCGAAAACTGTACAGCAAAAACAACAATATAGACTGATAAAAATCTGTATAGTACAGATTGTCTCCCTTGATGTACGTTTTTCTTCGATTTATGTGCAGTTAATGACTGTACGACCTCAAAATCCATACAATACGACCCTCATTTAATGATGTACCTTGCCTCGATTTCTATGCCGACTTTAAAGTTATATGACCCTCCAAATCTATATAGTATGACTTGCAATTAATGGTTGTACTCTCTCCTCGAAATGCATGCCAAAGTTTGCCTCTTTGCTGTCTTGGAATGTGTGCCCTAGCTCAGATAATGGCCTCCTTCTTCAACTCACCCTATTCTCTTCTCTCTTGTTCTCTCAACAATGAATAATCAACCCTAGAAAGGGTGTGCCCTCCTACCCTAGTCAACCTCAGGGTGGTAAGTGAAGAGTCTCTTAATCCAACGGTTGAGATTGGATTAGATGAGTGGATGAGATTGAGTGTCTATTCACTCACCCCCTCACTTAAGTCATAAAGTCACCTTTTAATTTGTATCTCACAAATTAAATGACTAGGGTCCACATTAGGCACTTTCTCACCCCTTAGGCGCCTAAGTGATGAGAAACACTTGCCTAGGTAATTTTTAATTAATTTTAACAACAATAAGGTTCTCAATCAATAAGGGAAGAGCTTGGGCTGAACAATGTGTTCAGACTTAAAGGACAAAGGGATGCAGATTCAATGTGAAGTGAATAATTTCTCCAGAGTAACTTTGCTCTCAAAGTTGAATTCTTCTCTCCTCTTTTCCATAGCTCGGATTTGGCCCATTTGTATCCTTCAAGTGGAACTGGAGGGTTGAGTTAGAACGTTTCCAGTATATGGAAGGCCAGGGATCATAGATCTCGTGACGTGACATGGAAATCACACACCATTTTTTAATTTTGGGCACAAATCCCGATGTACGCATGTTGTAGTGGTGCAACCTGCGTATACACATGTTGTAATATAGGCAGGGCGTGCATATGTGGAAAAGTCATGTTGTTAGCTCTAGGATTTGAAAAAGGGACTTCAAGTCTGCATAGGGAAATTGGAAAAAGGTCCTCCGTTCAAGTTTGCATAGGGTGAGATAAATCTTGCTATAACAATCGACTAACCAATTATGCCCATTTTTTCTCTCTTTCTCATCCTTTTTATAAAGTAAGTATAGTAGCCACAACATTCATGGAATCAATTCAAAAACTACATGGGGTCCCCAAGATTATTGTAAGTGACAGAAATCCAATTTTCCCTGGAAATTTTTGGACTGAATTATTTTCTTGTTTGGGTACTCAATTGGTTCATAGTTCATCTTACCATCCTCAATCTGATGGGAAAATTGATATTGTGAATAAATTTATAGAAGGATATCTTCATTTCTTTGCATTTGATAAAAATACACAATGGTCAAGTGGTTTCCCTTGGAAAAATGGTGGTAGAACACATCCTTCCATGCCTCATAAAAAAGTCCCCATTTATGACACTTTATGGATATCATCCTCTATCCATAACATCACAATTGAAAGAGAATGCAAAGGTTCAAGCAATGGAGGACCACATAGTGCACCAACAAGAGGTTCTCAAACTATTGAAGGACAACTTGGTTATGGTGCAAAACATGATGAAACAACAAGCAAATCAATATCACAGTGAAAATAATTTGAAGTAGGGGATTGGATATTTTTGAGGCTACAACCATACAATGTCCCTCAAGCAACAAAATAAGGACAATAAATTAACAACCAAATATTATGGCCCCATCAAGGTGTTGCAAAGGATTGGAAGTATGGATTTCAAATTGGAGTTGCCTCCATATTCAAGTGTACATCCAGTCTTTCATGTTTCTTACTTAAAGAAGGTAATCGGTGACAAGATCCCAGTCCAAACTATTTTACCAGAGATTAATGAAGAAGGAAAAATCACACTAGAACCAGAAACAATCCTTGAAACAAGGATTAAGTAGTTGAAAAATAGATCAATTATTGAGTACCTCGTCAAATGGAAGACTTACCAGTGGAAGAGGTGACATGGGAAGATGAGTTCTTCATGCAGAAACACCTGCAATTAGTCAAGTGTTGTTGACAACACTTGTTTGAAGGGGAGGGGTGTGTTAAGCCCTAGATAAAGCTCCATGGTAAGTATTAAACCCCTTATTAAGCCTTGTTATCCCCCCATGCCTAAGGATAATCAAGGAGATGATTTCTCGAGGCTAGCAGGTTGAAGACATGGAGTGTCGAGAGATAAATAAGCATAAAAAGATCCTCCTCTTACTACACATCACCACTGACTAACGACAACAACATCCACCACACCAGCTTGACCCAAAAATTACATCAGGTCTTGCTCCATGAGGTAACAAGTCTGGTCTTGTGGTAAGTGTCATTTTAATAACTGAAGCATTTGAACATGTTGCAAAGGGTCCTTGATTTTGAAAACATTTGCTTTGAAATTATGCCTTTTGCCTCATTTCACCTTGGTGGTTGACATGTTGTCCTAGTAAGTGGGTCACCCTCGGGAAAAGGGTTGTTACTAGGGGGCCTCCTTAAAGGGTTATCGTACCATTCCCACACATAATTATCACTTTCCACACTTATTCCCTTTTGTTTCCTCATCTTTTGGGTCTTCGGGCATATTGACCCAATAAGGGCTTCTACCTCATTTCATGGGAAGAAGGGGATAAAGGCCCAGAGGCTTGTAGATGGAAGAGGATAAAAACCAATAAATTATCCTCTAGATGCTCACCCTAAGGTCCTGAGAACAATGGAATGCTTCTCGAAAAAATTCAAGGACCTGTAAAATAAAACAAATAATAAAATAAATGTCCCGCTTGTTGAGGGAATGCATTTTGCAGTGTTTTTTACTTGCCTTGCACATGACACTCCATGTGTTCCTAGCTTCAAGTGGCATTGCAATGCTCCTTACTTTCCATTGCACATAATAATCAATTCTTTAGATCCTAATCAATTAATGGCAAATAAATGGCTTGGAAAAAGGTTGCATTGCAAATGAGGATGCAACACACCCTCTACAAAGTCACCGATAAATGAGACAATATGAGCCCTTGTATGTCAAAAAACCCCATGCCCAAAAGTCATACCCCCATCCACCTCATACTCTTTTACATGAATTAGAGAGGGTCCTCTTGGGAAACACTCCTTGACTTGGGGATTGATCTACCCAATAGGACACCATGCCAATCCTCCCATACTTAAATTTGGCAAGTTGTATAAGGTCTTTAAGAATTTGTTTATTTTGAAAAGGGAGGGATTTGATGCACATGTTCGGATGGTTCTTTCATTAGATATGGATTAATTGGCATGATACATGTGACTTGTGGACCCTTGGAGGGTGTACTTGTTTGTCTTTGCAGGGCCTTTCTAGGTGAAATCTTTTCCATGGGGGCACAAGGTCACTTGGACCTTCATGAGGGCTTGAATCCCATAGTTTGGATGATGCATCCCACATGATGGGCATAGGACCCCAGAGTGATTGCACACTTGAGATGATGGAATTTGCCTTTGCATGCATTTGGACACCACTTGGAGATGACATGCAAGCCCTTTCCACTAGGACGTTGGCCTTTGGTGGCCCAAAACATCACCTTCCCAGCCTTGACATCACGAAGAGGCTAGGGTTTGATCGAATTAATAGTTCCGACTGAAAAATGACGTGGTTTGAAGAAGGAAGATGCATGACATGTCACTCCAGAGCATGAGAGATGGACACATGTCCTTTGGAGGCCCAACGACTTGAGGCTCAATGTCTCACATTTGAGGCCTAATGTCCTCCTTTAGGGCACGACGTCACACTTTAAAGGGATTATTTTATGTAATTTTATATTTTTAAGTTGTAAAAGGAAAGTAGAGGAGGTCAACCTCTCTAATTTGATGTTGAATTTTTAAAAAGTGGACAAACTAGGGTTAGATGAGCTCATATAAATAAAGGTCATCTCACTCTCATTTTCTTATCATGGTTTTGAAAATTACATACTTTATTGGCTGAAATTTTCACCCTACTTGGGAAATTCACTCTATCTGTCTTTGGTGCAATTGTGGATGATTTTACTTGTGTATTGGAAGAAAAGGCTAGGTACTATTTCTTGGATGCTTGTTTCTTGGTAGTGCAGTGGAATATTCTTGATAAATAAGGGTTTTTCATGCTATCTATTGGAATTGGTAAGGAATTTATGCATAATTGCATTGTTTCTTCTTGTTTCAAGGTTAATTTGTCTAAATCCTTAGAGGAGTATAAAGGCATACACCCTCCATCAAGATCTACTTCGTTGTCATTGAATTATTTTTTTTTGCAAAGGTTGCTACAAGGATTAAAAGGGTTTACACCCTTGTAGATTTACCTTGCTAAGGTTTATTTTCTCTAGGGAGAAAATAGTCTTACACCCCTAGAGAAGTAATAAGACCTAGCTCATAAACAAGAGACTCCATAACCCAATAGATGAGGCACTAATCTACTTGCATTGGAGATTGAATATTCATGCATTGGTATACGTGATTTCTTGAGATATTGCAATTGTTCAAGTTAGATTTAATTCTTCATGCTTTAAGCTACATTGTGCGCCAATGGTGTCTTGATTATCCAAGTGATCTCATTGCTGTTATAAAATTTATGTTACAGCCAATAGGGCTGCAACAAACTCATCTTTATCTCACTCTTTGCTCACTTTTCTACCCCTAAAATTTACTTGCAAGCTGCCACAATTAATCTACTAGTTGAATGATTTTGTTTGGGTGGATTGTTTATTGATTTTAGTGGCTATAATTTTTTGTTGTAGAAAAAGTTTGCTACAACCATAAGGCTGTTACAAATCTTGCTGATAACACCAACTAACAACCCTCTAATTTCTATCAAAGTCTTGTTTTAATCATTGGAATTTCATCTACTTATTATTAGCTTTGTTTCCAATATCTTGCATTTGATTTTGATGATATATTTTGCATCTCTTATACTCATTTATTGTTGATACATATATTTCCATGCTGCTGCAAATTTGGGACAACAAGGTTTATTGCTGCATCCCCATTGGTTTTGAGGCTTATATTAATAGATATTGTCTTGTTTTGGGTAGGTTTGGCATTGTTTTGCAGGTACACTACCTTGGAAACCACTCACCATCTCACAAGACTAATTTTTATGCCTCCTCACCACTATTGAAATTTTGGAGTTTTATGCTGATCTTGCATGGTATATTCATGACTATTCTTGGTGCAAGTAAGTATAATATGCATTTTGTCATCTATTGAATGGTCTATTGTATGGTTTTATTTTCATATACAAGATTATGATATTGCATGGTGTATTTAATGCTTGAAGTAAGAAACTTAAGTTTCTACTTTCATACTTTTATTTGCCAAGATTTCACTAAATTGATCTAGTAACTAGTGAAACCCTAGAGCCCTAAAGTGCTATCACTCTAGAAGTTTTCATTTGGTTATTTTTGCATAAGTATTTACTCCATAAAAAGGCTAAGGAGAGCAAGGCGCTAGGGCCTAGAAGTGCATACACCCTAGCACTTTGTTTCTTGAGGTCAAAATCTAGGAGGACTTAAGTTGCTACTACTCCTAGAATTTTTCCCTCTTATACTTTTGTGTATTATCATTAATTAGAAGCCTTAGAAGATGCCACCATATTTGACTCCTTTACCCTAGAAGGGCACTAATCATCCTCCTTTGACATTTGATAAGGATCATCAGCTTTCAAGCTCAATTCCCTACTTGATACTCTACTAACCTTAACTAACTTGCTAACCTAACCTAGAAATATTAACAGTCAAGTTGTTGTTGTCATAATCACTGCTAAAACTATCATTTTGCAACTTATATCACCCGACTAACCATCTAAGTCATCCCATAATTTGTATAAGGAAAGGTACTACCAAGATGTGTTAAAGTGTGTGTTTAATTGCCTTTCTAAAGTGCAAATTCTAAATCTGTTACTGCTGTCATAGTTGTTGTTTAGCTGCTATTGTAGTTCCTAACAACCCTAAAATCATCCATAAAACCATTGAGTATTTGTACTAAGCAAGCTATAATCATTGGATATTGATGTAGTGTATTATTTATTTATTATAGTACTTTTCTGAAGTGGTTTCCATTACTGTCATCATCATTAATTAATGATGTTATAAATGTTTGGACAACCATTTAAGTCATTTATTGACTTGCGTTAATCTTGAAAATCGTGAGTGGCAAAGTATAATCAAGTTTGCAAGCCCTTTTATATCTTGTCTCGTCATCATAACTTACAATTTTCAAGATACATTGTTGCTGCTATAATCTCATCTTTATATATAACTTGTTCTAGAAGCACATAATTTGTCTAAGAAGTCACTGATTATAATTGTTGATATCATTATTACTACTAACGTTTGATGTTTTGTTGGTAAAGGGAAGGTACAAACCTACTTTCACTTTCCCTTGTCGCTTTAAACTTTATCCAAGTGACTTCTTCTGTTGAGTGACCTAGAGAGAGGGGTGGGTTTTCACTGTGTCTTTCTGCCTTTCATCAACCAACTAGGTCTTGGGACGTCTCCCTTGGAGTGATGTTTTCCTCCTCCTAAAGAGAAAGAGGCACCCTATTGGGGTGACAATGATATGGATAACTTTGTGTTACATCAATCTAAGCCTACTTTCCTTTAGGATTTGGGCAAGTATAGATTGCACGATAACATTTTTAGCGCCGTTGTTGGGGAACATCGAGTCAATTTTCCCCGAATGACACTTTTTTAGTAAGCCTTTTTCTCAAAGCCTTTCACTTTTCAAAGCTTACTTGGTGACTCCACTGAGGGTGATTCCCACTTTTCCCCTTGATAATCCCTAGAAGGATTGTATGGCGACTCCAGTAATGATTAAGCCTAACATGGCTTCTCAATGGGACCCAAGTAATTTTAAACCCTTGGATATGAGTGAAATATTGGGGTATCCCTGACAAATGCCTCCAAAGTATGTAAAATGGCTCCCTAAATTCACTGGTGATGATGAGGTTGGAGCTAGAGACCACATGAACAACTTCTAGGCATTTTTAAACTCCATCCTATCAGTGACGATGCTAAATATCTAGCAATGAAACTTTTCTCTGCCACTCTTCATGGCGATGCTAGAAAATGGTATGATGGCCTCCCTGATACTAGTATTACATCCATGGATCAATTAGAAGAGGTCTTCCTCAAGATATGGGATATCAAAGAGGATCCTATCGTGTTGTTGAACAAACTTAATCACATAAAGAAGAATGAGAATGAGATCGTTAGGTTCCAGAAGTTGTCATGACAACTCCCTAGAACCTATTGTCCTGGACCCCAATTCCTCATTTTCCTCTATATTAGGGCATTCTTGGGACAATCAAGATTCCTGCTCGATAAAAAGGGCACAAGGTCAATCCAATAAGCTTATGAAATGGCCACAGAAGTCAAAGACAACATCTCCTCATCCAAGGAAGAACAATACTTTGTTCTAGAAGTCAAGATTAGTGAGCCCAAAGATACCCCAAATATTCTTAAAAAAATAGTTTTCCTTGAGACCTTCGTTGAAGAATTCCCAAAAAGATTGGATCAAGGCATTGATCAACAAGAGGTTGAGGAGAGGGATCTCAATGAAGGTTACCAATCCCATTGGAAGAGAAATAATTTACTCATGCTTCTACCAATAATAATGAGGAACTGGTTGAAGAGAAAGAGCCCGAAGATATCAAACATGATGATGAAGTATTAATGTGTGCTCCTCTCCCTGATGAAGCCATCCGAGATCCTATTCCTCCTGCACGAGAAGAAGAGGATGTGATTAGTCACTTTACTTTTCAAGTTTTTGATGATACCCTATTTTATGATTCAGAAGATGAAGAAGAAAGGGAATCCTTGGGCGAACTAGAGCCCCCGTATTATGAAGCTGAAGATGTAGGGGCAAGTCATGAGGACGAGGCATTGATGCTTGCTCTTCCATTTGATGAAGTCATCCAAGTCTTCAACACTCAGACACAAGAAGAAATGAATACATTAAGTTTTTTTCCCTTTCCAAGATTTTGAAGATGCTTTGTTTTGTGATTTGGAAAGTGAAGAAGTGTTAGAGGAGCCCTTGGATGTTTTAAACCCTTCGTGTTGTGATAAAGGTAATGACATAGTTTATAATATTGATGAGTTCATACATGTCGGGAAACACAAATGAGATGTGATTGGGTATGATGGGGATCCCATTTACAACATTGAAGGTCATTTCCAAATGTTTCCTTTACAACTATTATATGAGGTTATTACTAATTGTGATATTTGGCAACAAGGAGATGATGAAGTTATAGATGTTTTCCAAGCACCCAAGGGTGACCTAGTTCTGTGTTCTCCTGATGATTTCCGGTCATACCTTGAGGATTTTGATGAGTATCCCTTTGAGCACTTGGATCTATTGTATGAAGAATATTATCAACCACCGTTGTGCTCAAATATTGATAAGGGTGAGGACGTTGCTTACCCGAAGCAGGATACTTGTGACAAGGTTGTCCAACTACCTCCGATTACTTTACCTTGTTATGTCACTAAGGTTACAGTTGGGGAACATGTTTTTTGTCTCAAGTTTTCTGTAGGGAGAATATTTCTATTAGAATTAAAGGGTAGGTTGAGTACCTTAAGAATAAGTTTATTATCTCAGTCTTTCAGCTTTCCCTTAAGAAATTGCCAGTCGTCCTCTAGATTTTTGTTCGCCCCTTCTCATACTTTGGGGATTGATGACATCCAAGGTAGTCAACCTTCAGACTCTTTGAGTCAGTATTTTGAGCCTTTAATATTTCATGATCCCTTTCTCAGATGGATTGATCACTTTCCTAGAAGTGTAACTTGGCATAACTTTGTCCCTCCCTCCCGCCTCCATGAGATATAATTTATGATTTCCTATGATATGATGCATGCTCTAACTCATGTTATTTTTGTGCTTGACTTGTCATTGTATTGGTTTATGATGAAACACAAAGGCAGGTATTATATTNCAAGGATCATCAACTTTCAAGCTCAATTCCCTGCTTAATACTCTACTAACCTTTACTAACTTGCTAACCTAACCTAGAAATATTAACAATGAAGTTGTTGATGTCATAATCACTGATACATCTATCATTTTGCAGCTTATATAAGCACACTAACCATCTAAGTCATCCCATAATTTGTATAAGGCAAGGTACTATCAAGAAGTGTTAAAGTGTGTGTTTAATTGCCTTTCGAAAGTGTAAATTCTGAAGCTGTTACTGCTGTCATAACTGTTGTTTACCCACTATTGTTGTCCCTAACAACCCTATAATCATCCATAAAACCATTGATTATTTGTACTAAGCAACCTATAATCATTGGATATTGAAGTAGTGTATTATTGCTATATTATAGTTCTTTTTCTGAAGTGGTTTCCATTGTTGTCATCATCATTAATTAATGATGTTATAAATGTTTGGACAACCATTTAAGTCATTTATTGACTTGTGTTAATCTTGAAAATCGTGAGTGACAAAGTATTATCAAGTTTGCAAGACCTTTTATATCTTGTCTTGTCATCATAACTTGAAATTTTCAAGATACATTGTTGCTGCTATAATCTCATTTTTATATATAACTTGTTCTAGTAGTACATAATTTGTCTAAGAAGTCATTGATTATAATTGTTGATATCATTGTTACTATTAACGTTTGGTGTTTCATTGGTAAAGGGAAGGTAAAAACCTACCTTCACTTTCCCATGTCCCTTTAAACTTTACCCAAGTGACTTCTTCTGTTGAGTGACCTAGATAGAGGGGTGGGTTTTCACCGTGTCTTTCTACCTTTCATCAACCAACTAGGTCCTGGGACGTCTCCCTTGGAGTGAGGTTTTCCTCCTCCTAAAGAGAAAGAGGTACCCTATTGGGGTGACAGTGATAGAGATACCTCTATGTTACGTCAATCTAAGCCTACTTGCCTTTAGGCTTTGGGAAAGTATAGATTGCGCGATAACAAGGCCCACAACCACTTGCTTTTGAAAGTAGCAACTTAAGTTTCTTACTTCAAGCATTAAATACACCATAGATAACATGAACCCCCTGGAGGGTGTACATGTTGTTGCTGCAGGAATTTTCCTGGTGGATAGGTACACATGAGGGAATTATTAGCTCAGACCTCTATGGGGGCTTAAATCCAATAGATGGATGCTGAAACCCCAACCAAGGATAAGAAGAGATTGAAAAACTTGCACCGGGGAAAAGAAGGACGTTGCCTTTGGAGGCACCCTGGCAGACCTAGACCCGAGGGACCTTTCTTTTCCCACATGGACGTTAGCCCTTGAGGGCCCTGGATGTCATCATGGATACCCTAGACGTCATCCATAACTGGTCTTGTTATCTTGGATGACATTTATGAGGTATTGGCACATGTGGGCAGTGTTTCAAGCCTTTGGAGGCCCAACATTTCACCTTCCTTTCCCAATGTTCCATACTTGGGTCTCAACGTCACCCTAGAGGGGCATGATGTTACCCCTGGAATGATTCTTAGATGCAAATTAATTTTATTTTGTCCAGAATTAATTTGTGTAAAAAACTGGCCAGGTTGGCGCAATAATTATGAACTGAAATTAATTTTAGGTTAAATTTTGTATAAATAAGCAGAAAGTGACATTCATTTTCATCATAACTTGTCCTTGGAGACAAGGAAATCTGAAATTTGCGCCCTATTAGGGTTATTGACTGAAATAGCGAGGCGCCACTCTTGTTTAAGGCTTATCTTTGCAACTTGGATCAATTTTTAGAGTTTTATGTTGATCTTGCATGGTATATTCATGATTATTCTTGGAGCAAGTAAGTAGAATATGCATTTTGTCATCTATTGAATGGTCTGTTGTATGGTTTTATTTACTCATACAAGATTATGAAATTGCATGGTGTATTTAATGCTTGAAGTAAGAAACTTAAGTTTTTACTTTCTTAGATTTATTTGCCAAGATTTCACTAAATTGATCTAGTAACTAGTGAAACCTTAGAGCCCTAAAGTGCTATCACTCTATAGATTTGCATTTGGTTATTGTTTCATAAGTATTTACTCCATAAAAAGGCTAAGGAGACCAAGACGCTAGGGCCTAGAAGTGCCTACACCCTAGCACTTTGTTTCTTGAGGTCAAAATCTAGGAGGACTTAAGTTGCTACTCCTCCTAGACTTTTTCCCTATTAGAATTTTGTGTGTTATAATTAATTAGCAGCCTTAGAAGAAGCCACCATTTTTGAATCCATTACCCTAGAAGGGCACTAGTTATCCTCCTTTGACCTTTGACAAGGATCATCAACTTTCAAGCTCAATTCCCTGCTTAATACTCTACTAACCTTTACTAACTTGCTAACCTAACCTAGAAATATTAACAATGAAGTT
>JZKD02S2169414.1:221147-245863 GCA_000966675.3 Picea glauca | reverse complement strand
GGTCAAACAAACTTTCAAACTCTTATAAATTGAAACCCTAACTAACTACTAACCCTAATAAGGCTGATGTCATCCTTGGTTATTCCATCTTGACGCAACAAGTTCTCTTTATAGGCAATTAGATGATGGTTTAAAGCATTTATTGAATAAGGGATTGATTGGACACACTGATTGCTACATCATCTTGGTATTTATTGATGAATTGATATTATTTCATTGTTGTATTAAAAAACATTGATATCGTCAATATCTATTGCTTATATATTGATATCAGATAGTTGTATGAAGTACTAACCCTTTGAATCATAGCCTGCATGTATTAGTCTGTTGTTGCTTTGTTCCAGGCAGGTGTTCTCATTTGGGCCTACACTTCATTATTAGCTGTTTAGCCGGACTATCTGTTCTTGGTGGTGACCTGTGAAGAGGGACTTTCAATTTGACCTTTATACCTTAGCCTCTTCAAAACTCCAGGTTATCGGGGACGTATCCCCTGGGCCTAACCTCCCTAAATAGAAAGAACCTCCCCATCATGGTGACATTGGGTGGGGTAGGTTCCTGTTACGCCAGTTTAGCCTCTTGACCTAGCTACAATCTGTGCGATAACATTTTGGCTTTGTTTCTAGGGAACACTGAGTCAATTCTCCTCTGACGACACTTTTCAGTAATCCTTGCCTCTAGATGCCTTATCTTACAAGCTTACCTGACGACTCCACTAGGGTGTTTTCCCTTATCTTTTGATAGTTTCAAGAAAATTATCTGGTGACTCCATTGATGACGAAGCCAACAATGACTTCACAATGGGATCCCAGGAATTACAAGCCTTTAGACATGAGAAAAATCTCTGGATACCCATGACAAATGCCCCTGATAAAAGAAAGATGGCTCCCTAACTTCACTGGTAGCGATGGGGAAAGAGCTGACTTTCACATGAATAATTTCTATTCTTATTTTGGACTCCATCCTGTCGATGATGATGCCGAAGATGTAGTGATGAAAATTTTTCCCACCAGTCTTCATGGGAATGCTAAAAAATGGTATGATGATCTTCTCGATGCTAGCATCACCTCCATGAACCAGCTAGAATAAGTCTTTCTCAAAGAATGGGGCATAAGCTTGGGAGACCTCTCAGTACTACTAAAAATATTTGAGCGTATAAAAGAAACTGAGAATGAAACCCTATTTGACTTCCAGAGTAGGTTTGAGGACACTTTATATCAGATTCCTGGAAGTCATCGTCCTAAAGAAGAGTATGTTGTCCATCTCTATACCCATGTGATCTTGGCACACCTAGGTTTTCCCCTCAGTAAAAGGGACCCACGGATGCTCAATGAAGATTACAGCATGGCTACAAGAATTGAACGAAACATCTCCTTATCCGGGATAAAAGACCTCTTCACCTCAGATACTCTTAATATGGAAAGTTTGTTTTCCCATGAAAACTTCGTTGATAATCTCCAAGAAGAAGGGGAACAAACCATCTTTCGACATTGGATTGATGAAGACATGGCTGAGGAGATGGAACCTAAGCAAAATGATGAAGTATCAACTTGTGCCCCTCCCTCTAATGAAGCAATCCAAGAGCCCTTTTCTCCTGCACAACAAAAGGAAGATGAGGTTAGTTTCTTTCCATTTCAGGATTCCGATGATACCTTGTTGCATGATTCAAAAAATGAAGGAGGAATGGAATTCCTGAAAGAATTAGACCTTCTGTGCTGCACAACTGAAGAAGAAGGGGTAATTCCTGAGGATGAGACCATAATGCATGTTGAAAACACCAAAGTCCTCGAAGTTCCTGCACAAGAAGAAACAGTAAGTTTCCCTCCTCCCCTAGTTTTTAATAATGCTTTACTTTGTGATGAAGGAAATGAGGAGGAGGAAAATAAGTTTTCAAATGTTTCAAACCATGCATGTTATGACACGAATAGTGGCATTGTTGGTAATATTGATGAGTTCATACATGTTGGGATACGTAGGTGGGATATAGTTGGTTATGACCTGGATCCCATCTATGACACCGAGAGTCATTTCCAAGTGTTTCCCTTGCAATTATCACAACAGATTGCTCTTGATCAGTGGCAACAGGGAGATGAGATTTTTACTAGCTCTCCACAAACACCCAAGGTTGACCAAGTATAGTATTTGCTTGATGATTTTCAGTCTTACCTTGAGGCCTTTGATGAGTACTCCTTCGAGCACTTAGATTTACCCTATGAAGATGACTATCAACCACCACTATGCTTGGATTTCGATAAAGACCATTTTTGCCTAAAGAAGGATTCTCATGATCTTTTTCTCCAGCTACCTGTTATTACTTTACCGTGCTTTTCCATAAAAGGTGTAGTTGGGAAGTATATTTTTAATGTTGAGTTTCCTCTTAGGCAAACCCTAGACTCCAAGGGTTGGTTGGGTACTGCAAGTTTGTTGTCTCAGTTTATCAACTTTCCCTTGATAGTTTGCCAGTCATCTACCAGATCTTTGTCAATCCCTTCATAGACTTCACAGTATGAGAACGTCTTAGGTAGCCAATGTGCCGACCTTTTGAGTCAGTGTTATGAACCTTGGAATTTTCTTAAACCTTTCCTGAAGTGGATTGGATACTTTCCCCAGAGATGGAATTGGCAGGATTTTATCCCTCCCACCCGCCTCCATGAGTTATACTTTGAGATTTCCGATGATATGATATATATTCTAACTCATGACATTTTTGTGCTTGATTTATCACTATTTTGGTTTATAATGAAGCACAAGGGCAGGTATCGTGGGACATTGTTAGATTGTCTACACTGGTCGTTTGACTACATTGAATATCCAACCAATAGGTAGGTAAAGGTAGGTACTCACATTTTCATATTGATTGTTTTATTTCAGCTTACATATATATGTCTATATATGTTGGGGTGGCATTACCGCACCATTTTTGTTACTGATGCCCTTATCGAGTTGAGCAGGTCTGTAGGTTATGCCAGAGATGATGAGATTCTCATGCACTCTACGATGAGCACATGTCCCCGAGTTGGAGCCAGATGTTATCCCCAATTTCTAGGGATAACTAGGAGATCATGTGTTGAGGCCCACAGGTCCTAGACATGGAGTACCAAGAGCAAGATTGACCTGAGCGTGGCCCTGGAGGGCCCATCCTTTTCTTCTTTCATCAGATTCATCTTGTCAACAACAACAACATCCATCACCATCAGCTTTGTCTTATATCGGAGAAGGCTCTTTCTCCATGAGGTAATTGGTCCAATTATCATGGTATATGTCACTTTTGATCATTATAACCTTTGGATATATGCATCTGACTCCTTTTATCTTTGATGACTGCTTGGATCTTACATTAATCCACTTGACCATGATTGGGGGGATTGACAGGGTGTCCTAGCAAGCCTATACCCATGCGTTTTGGTTTGCCACCGAGGGGATTTATGAAGAGCCATCGTCCGCTCCCATCATACCACCACTTTTCCATCTTATCTCCCACTCATCTATCCCATTCCCCTTGTCTGGGCATTAGGATGATTTGTTTGTGGGGTTGCACCTTATCTCGTGGGAAGAAGGGCTAAAGGCCCATAAGGTAAAAGAAGCTGGTAAAAGATAAAATCCTAGAAATAAAACCTTGAGATGCTTCACCCAGGGATCCCCGAGAAGGCAATAAAAGGCCTCCCAACAAGAAACAAGAGGGACTCGAAAAAATAACAAACAAGACCTAATCAAGAGGATAGGGGGTCTCATCATGAGCCAGCCTATTATGTTCATGGGTACCTAACAACATGACATTGCCACCATCTGGTTACCATGCCAGGGCAGTGACCTTTGGTTACATGGCCAAGGGAAAGGGTGTCTCATCACGAGCCAGCCTTATCATCTCTGTGAAAGTACTTGTGGGTAACACTGTCAACTCTGGTCACCATGCCAAGGCAGTGTCCTCTGGTTAGCCCTTGAATAAAAAGAAAAAGAAGAAGAAAAAACAAATAAAGAAAATAACAAAGGCAAAAAAGGGCTTGGAAAAAATTGCATCCATGACGGGTACAACTCGCCTTCTATAAAGGCACCCACAGGTAATATCATGCATCCTTGGCTCTCACTCTACCCGTATGTCTGGACATCCCTTAGCCACATCACCTCATTTACATGGCTTGGATGAAACCCCTTGGAAACTTTCCTTTCCTAATGGATACTAGCCCAATAGGGTGTCTCGTCCCTTTTCTCAACCTTGTATTGTACGTTTTTGTAATGTATTTGAGCTATTGAATGATATATCAAGGTTTTTATGCATATGTTTGATAATATTAATGATGAAATGTGATTAACATCGCTACGATCCCTATGACTAATGAGCCCATGGAGGGCGTATTTTTTGATGTGCAGGACCATGCCCGACGGACAGGTACCATTTGGACCGGTACACATGGGGAGATGATTAGTTCGGACCTCCACGGGGCTGAAGAGCCCATCAGATGGTTGCTGAGACCCCATCAGAGGGGTAGAGATAGGACAGTGTTTGACCGAGGTTTTTCACCAGAGAAGAAGAGGACGTTTCACTAGAGGCACTTTAGCAGAGCCTGGCCTAGGGGGAATGACCCCTTTTCAGTGGAACGTTGGCCTTGGAAGGCTCAGAGTGCCCCCATCCTTACCATGACATCATCCAACTTCATGGTCACTCTTGGAGGCAGACTGGGCAGCAGTGGCACGTGTGGCATGTTGGAGAAGCCCATGGGGGGCTAACGCTTTTCTCTTGGATGTAAAAAACAGTATGATTTTGGTTTAAAGTCTTGTCGGCTAATTTTTATGACCTAAAATTAATTAAAGGTCATTGATACAGTATATATTGAGGAGTTTTATCCTCATTTTGGCATAACACAACACTCACTCATTAGTGAGATCTGACTTTTGCGCCCTACTTGGGTATTTCTTCTCTTTGAGTGAGACACACTTGTGTAAGGAGGGCATTTCTTGGCATTTTTGGTATTTCTCTTGAAGGAAGGTTTACAACTAGGGTTTGCAATGCTATTTCATCATGATATGTAAGTGTTTTTTCTACAAAACTTCTTAATTGAATGGTTGTAGTCTTATATTCTTGCATTTATTTATAAATTTTGCTGATTTAAAACCCTAGGGGACAAACACACAAGTAGGTCATTATCTCATGTCCCCTAAAAGAGAAATTTCATCCATTGAAGAAGGAAGGAAGAGCCTAGCCATTGCTACACTCTTATTGCTTCTCCCCCTTATGCTAGCCGTACCTTTAAATGTCAAGAAGGAGGAGATGTACCAGGCCTAGGTTATCTACACCTAGGGCCATCCTGATTCTAGGGTTTAGTGATAGGGCCTTGCCTTAGCAACACTCTCCCTCACCACACTCTCGTGTCTTGATTTATCTTTTATGCTAGCCGTTTTGCCAAGTTAAACCTAAGGAAGGAGGAAATAGCATGAGGCCTTGCTCAAGCAACACTGGAGTGAGCCTCTTTCCCCTGGGGTTTTGTTTCTGGGGCCCTGCCATTGTAGCACTTCAGAACCCTTCCCTTTAGTCCTTAGCCTTTTTCCTTCAACCTTTGCATCCTTCCTTGTTTTGACTCCATTTACCCTTAGGCACTGATCTCAGGCCTCCAATGTTGAAGTGATAGTGGTCAAACAAACTTTCAAACTCTTATAAATTGAAACCCTAACTAACTACTAACCCTAATAAGGCTGGTGTCATCCTTGGTTATTCCATATTGACACAACAAGTTCTCTTTATAGGCAATTAGATGATGTTTTAAAGCATTTATTGAATAAGGGATTGATTGGACACACTGATTGCTACATCATCTTGGTATTTATTGATGAATTGATATTATTTCATTGTTGTATTAATAAACATTGATCTCGTCAATATCTATTGCTTATATATTGATATCAGATAGTTGTATGAAGTACTAACCCTTTGAATCATAGCCTGCATGTATTAGTCTGTTGTTTCTTTGTTCTGGACAAGTGTTCTCATTTGGGCCTACACTTCATTATTCGTTGTTTAGATGGACTATCTGTTCTTGGTGGTGACCTGTGAAGAGGGACTTTCACTTTGACCTTTATACCTTAGCCTCTTAAAAACTCTATGTTACCGGGGACGTCTCCCTTGGGCCTAACCTCCCTAAATAGAAAGAACCTCCCCATCGTGGTGACATTGGGTGGGGTAGGTTCCTGTTACGCCAGTTTGGCCTCTATCTTCTAGCCTCTTGACCTAGCTACAAACTGTGCGATAACATAGCCATTGATCATTACTAATGTCATGTATAATTGGAGACCAATAATAATGTCATGTATAATTGCATATATTGCAATTCAAGTTTAAATATCATTACACAACTGTAAACTTCTCTCATATTACTCAAATTATCTAAAAACTAATATGTGAATGCTATGAAAAGGCAAGTATGATGTGTAAATTTTAACCTTGTACAATATTTTATCAAAAACATATTTTCAATAACAGAACATAAAATATACAATGACAAATATAAACATTACACGAAGATTTTTCTAAGCAAGCAATGCCCATAGATCCTCTACACCAAGAGAACTTCTCAGTGCTCATAGATTTTGTTAATGAATCTGCAACATTCTTCAAAGTATCCACCTTCATCAACAACACCTTATTTTCTTCAAGCATGTCTCTCACAAAGTGATATTGAACATCAATATGATTTGTCTTTGAATGATAAGCTAGGTTCTTCGCCAGAAAAACTGCACTCTGATTGTCACACTCTATCCTTACAACTTGTTGTACCAACCCAATACCTTTACACAATCCTTGTAACCATACTACTTCCTTTCTTACATGAGTGGCTGCCATGTATTCAATTTTTGTAGTTGAAAGTGCCACTACAGACTATCTTTTGCTCATCCAACTGATTGCTCCTCCAAACAAGTTAAACACATACCCACTTGTAGATCTTCTACGATCCATATCTCTAGCCCAGTCTGCATCCACAAAGCCATGTATGTCCAACACTCTGTCCAAACCTGGTCTTCCTTGGTAGCACAATCCATAACTAGTAGTGCTAGGAAAATACCTAAAAACCCTCTTTACTGTTGTCCAATGTTCCTTTCCTGGTTTTGACATATACCTACTCAAAACTCCCACTGCATGTGCAATGTTCGGTCTAGTACAAACCATTGCATATGTTAAGTTTTAATGATTTTATTAGGTTCTTTTCAATTTACTAGAGAATTTCCAAAACAACAACATAAGTAGGATCATTGAAAGAAACACAATCACAAGGTACACATCATTTTATCATGGGAAAACCTCATGGGGGAGAAAACCCAGCAAAAACTTCCTCAATAATAGATTGCCAATACAATGCCAAGACTTAAGACCAAACCACCAAGAATAACCTAGGACGGAGCATGCACCTCTCTTCTCCTTCTTGCAACTACAACTTCCTTCAAAATATCTGCACTAGAAGTGTGAGTGAGTGAGTGAACAAATGAGGCGCCCTCCTCACTTATAAATACTAGTTGAGGAGGCGCTATGGTTATGTCTCTTCACCAAGTAGGTTCGACTTCTTCCAATAGTGGTTAAAACCACTTTATTAAACCCTAGGGGCCGACTTTACAAACACCACCATATAACTATGGTTTGACCAATCCACAAAAGAGGATTTGGTCTTATACAAGACCCAACATGATCAATCCACAAAAGTGGATTTGATATATAAAATAATAACTCTAATATAATTAGAATATTCTTCGAAGTTACAATATTTCAACACTCCCGCTTAACGAGAAGGGTATTCTACCGACATAACCCAATACAACATCACTGGGAGAGAGAGAGAGAGAGGGAAACAACATCATCAACATATGGAACACTGACTGACATATCTACAAATCATCGAAAGTTTTTCTCATCATCATTGTTCATATCATGGAGCTGGAGTAGCATCATCATCATCATCTGTATGAAGCTGAAACATCAACATCAATTAGCATAACACTAAAACAACAATATCACCAACCCGAGGCTGGTACGTCATCATCAACAACATGAGGCTGATACAACAACATCATCAACATCACGAAGATGATACAACATCATCAACAACAACATAAGGCTAATACAACATCATCAATAACAACACTAGGCTGATACAACAACATCAACATCATATGGAAACATAATGCGGCAGGTGCAACAATAACATTTTGTGGTACTCTGATAGACCGTCCTTACTAGACCTTCGGGATATTCCTAGGAATCATAAGATTCCCTAGAATATAAAATCCTAACGGATCTACCACGTGGTACTATGACATACCATCCTTACAGGACCTTCAGGATCTACCCATGAATCAAAATATTCCTTAGGATATAAAATCCTAACAGATCTACCACTACTAACCACAACTAGCATATACATGCACAAGTACTCTGATAGACCATCCTGACCGAACCTTCAGGATCTGTCCAGGGATGATCAATCCCCTAGGATGTAAAATCATAATGGAGCTACCCGTTGTTGGTTAGGATACCATAGTATCATCAACATCACTCCCCCTTTTGAGGGAGGTCCTTTTGGACTATACAAAGCTTGTCTTGAAAGTATTCAAACTTTACACGAGACATAAGCTTGAACACATCTGCAACCTTCTCATCCGTGCTAACATATTGGAGCTTTACAGCTCCCCTCTGCACCATATCACGAATGTAGTGATACCAAATTTCTATGTTCTTCGACTTATCATGGAACACTGGGTTCTCCGTCATCTTTATGCAACTCTAGTTATCACATAGAATCACAGTGTCTTCCATCTCTAGATCGAATAGACCTATCAACAACTTCTAAAGCCACATGGCTTCACAACTGGCAGAACTTGTTGCAATGTATTCTGCTTGTGCCGTGTTGAGAGCAATATTGGATTGCTTTCTACTCTGCCATGAAGTCATGGTTGGCCCTAGATTGAAACAACATCCTGAAGTGCTCTTTCTATTAGAAACACTTCCAGCCCAATCTGAATCAGTATAACCAAATAGTATGAAGTCATGATCTCCAGTATAACAGAGACCATAATCCAACGTACCCTTAAGGTATCTCATCACATGCTTTGCAGCTACAAGGTGAACATGTCTGGACTCTACCAGATACTGACTCAAGGCGTTCACAACAAAGCATGTATATGGCCTGATATGTTTCAGATACATCAAAAAACCAATGATCTGCCTATATAGAGTATCATCAACCAATTCTAACAAAGTATCAACCAAGAGCTTCAACTTTGTTTCCATGGGTGTGTTCATGGATTTACATTCCAACATATCAAACCTCTTTAGTATTTCAATTGCATACTTCCCTTGGTTAAGGAAGATCTTCTCTGGGCTTTTCCAAACTTCAAGACTTAAGAAATAATGCATCGGCCCTAGGTATTTCATCTCAAACTCTGCAGCATGATTCTTCTTACAATCAATGATGAGATTTTCTTCATTTGTCAAGAATACGTCATCCACATATAGCAACAATATAACTGGTCTATCATTTTCAATATTGAAGTAAATTTTGGGATCAAATTTACTCTTGGTAAAGCCCAAGCTCATCATAAAACTATCATTCCTGCCATACCAAGCTTTTGAAGCTTGCTTAAACTTCCAGACATGAGTCTCCTTGTCCTGTACTTCGAAACCAAATTTTCACATTACATTGTACTATCCTGGTACACTTTCTCAACTCCAACTTAATATGCACAATCATGTGCTAGCTCTATGTGCTTTCTACAAAGCATTATCTATCTCACAGTCTGAGAGTATGTCCTCTACTCTCTCTGAAATTGTTCCTCTGGAACTGGGACTCTACACCTACAACTACTCTGAAGCTGAGGATGACTGCTCCATTCTCATTGTGACTTTTGAAATCTAAGAGTAACTCCTCTACTTTATCACGACAATAATTTCATCTGAAAATGGGAGCGGCTCAATAATTAACACCGAGGGTATCTTATCTTCTTTCATGGAGGTCATTCAATCTCAAATACAGGGATTCCCCCCCCTGAATATCATACTATATCATAATCATGGTTGTTCTAGTTTTCTTCATGAATACTGGAACTATTTCTTTGATTACTGGAGCAAGTGTCTCGTCATAGTCTTCTCCCTCTTGCTGGGAGAATCCTATGGACACAAATTAGGATTTTTACATCTTTATACTATTATCTGCAACATGTTTGATCTAGTGGATCAATATTGGAAGTCACCACTGAATTCCCTTCTCGTCTCAAAGAAAAATCCATATCCTAGTCCTTCTGACTGGCTTTCTTCTCTGTTACTAAAACAAAGGAATATTCCCAGGAGATTTCACATCTCCTAGAAGTCTCTGAAGCTACAATTTAGGCTTCTCAACTCATGGCATCTGTCTATCAGTCCTGGAAGTCATCTCTTTACTCATTTGATCCTCTCTAAGATCAAGCTCACTATGAGTCTCCATGCTCCCTCTGAGGCTATAAAAACTTCAAAGTCTTTGCAGGATATACTTGGTGTTGAATACCAAGTCTTAATATGAAAAGTTGAGTCAGTCTTCAAACGAATTATGCTTTCTGTGAAGGTGGCTTCATTATCCATTGACCAATTCTACTGTGAGTTCTATTCTAATGTTCAATCTTCTTTGGAGCCTTCTACTCCTTACAATCAATCTCCATATGAGATATTTTGTATCTCAAATGTAGCTTCTTCTTTATCTTCTTTGGTACATGGATGTATTTGGTCATGTATCCAACTTGGATAGTATTCTGCATGTCTCATCTAATATGTTTTCTCCTACAACCGTCACTATAGATTCCTTATAGTTATCACCCGTGACCTTCCTAGAACAAGAACAACAAGGGAGAAACAATAGACAAGAATAATACTCTTTATAATAATAATAAAAACAATAGTGAGAATGATTTTCACAATAGCTCGTTCAGAGCTATCACTTGTGACTTGCCTGAAACAAGGATCAAAAGTAAGAAATATAATAATAATAAATGAGAGCAACACTCTTCTAGTGTTGTGATCAATCATTCCTCCATGGTAACCTCGAAACAAAACAAGAAGTTTCTCCTAGAGGAGATGTTAGTTATATCTAGTAAACGATTACACCAAGCATTTATCTCAATAGCGCTCACATGCTACCAAGTATTCAATAATAAAACTTTTCAAAGATTGCTATCACAACTATAGTGTTTAGCAGTTATCAAAGTTGATATGTGTAAATTTGAATCTTATTAATTTAATCAATCAAACCTGGAACCTGGAGTCTTGTTCTCAAGAATGAGTGTGTTTCTTTTTTTTCAAGTTTCCTTCACTCAAGAGGATAAGTATTTTCTTCAACCTATCCTCTGTACTAAGACAATATGCTATCTTGACAGAAATATGAGTGAGAGAATAAACTCTATAATCTCAACTGTAATCAATCTAATACTTTTGACTTTAATTTTGACCAATGGTTAGTATGATGGTCATAACTTCAACAAATAAAAATACAACCTAGATGTTCATAAGATCATAACAAATAGAGGAATATTAAATTGATCAAACCTGAGGTGCATTATTCCTCTGGATGTGTTGGATCTGAGATCCTTCTGGATCTATGATTGTCAAAAGAACCTTTCTCCTGCAAATACCCTTTAGAATAATAATACATTTTAAACACATGTAAGTACATAACTTTGACAATATCTTGCTAGGGTAAGGTGCACTAGGACAATAAAACAACAGTCCCAATATTTCACAAAAAACTTTCACTGCAACTGGTACTACAGCTGGTGCTCGTACTGCAACTGGTACTACAACTAGCATGAAGGAATTGGTACTACAACTCGTGCTGCAACTGGAAAATCAACTTAGGGTTTTATGAGGAAACCCTAATTTCTCAAACTTCAAATTTTTGAATTCTGATCCAGGGACTAGATGCACTAGGCTGAGGCGAGTTTGATGGAGCTGACTGTTACATAAAATTCCAAGTTTTACTCCTTGAAACTTGACCTGCGCCATTCTGGACTGGTACTTTTGATACTGGTTCTGGTTTCCTGGTACCAGTCAAAACTAGGGTTTGAATTTTCAGAGAATATGGCCACTTAAAAGGTGTGCTCAAGCTATCAAAGGATGCACTAGTGTAGGGCACACTTCCCTAGATAGTTTTTAGTCAGAAATTCCTCTCCAATAAAAAGCTATAATTTCCTTGTACGACAACAATGACGTTTTTGGATACCCATTGAAAGGTGCTCTATTCAGTCAAGCTCCGATACCATGTTAATTTTTAATGTTGTTATTAGATTCTTCTCAATTTACTAGAGCATTTCCAAAACAACAACATAAGTAGGGTCACTGAAAGAAACACAATCACAAGGTACACATCATTTTATCCTGGGAAACCCTCATGGGGGAGAAAACCGAGCAAAAACTTCCTCAATAATAGATTGCCAATATAATGCCAAGAATTAAGACTAAACCACCAAGAATAACCTAGGACTGAGCATGTGCCTCTCTTCTCCTTATTGCAACTGTAACTTCTTTCAAAATATGCGCACTAGAAGTGTGAGTGAATGAGTGAACAAATGAGGTGTCCTCCTCACTTATAAATACTATATGAGGAGGCGCTAGGGTTATGTCTCTTCACCAAGTATGGATGAATTCTTCCAATAGTGGTTAAAACCACTTTATTAAACCCTAGGGGCTGACTTTACAAACACCACCATATAACTATGGTTTGACCAATCCACAAAAGGGGATTTGGTCTTATACAAGACCCAACATGATCAATCCACAAAACGAGATTTGATCTATAAAATAATAACTCAAATATAATTAAAATATTCTTCGAAGTTACAATATTTAAACATCATACATCAAAATGCCAACCGCACTCACATATGGAACACGAGACATGTCCTCCTCCTTTTCATGTGTCTTGGGACACTGATCCGCAGATAACTTTACACCTACAGGAATAGGGACCTTGTCTGGTTTGCATTCCTACATATTAAACCTCTGCAATATTTTCTTGACATATTTTCTCTGATTTAACTAGAGTTGTCTATTTTTTTGATCTCTTTTAATTTCCATGCCCGAAATGAAATTTGTAGCACCAAGATCCTTCATGTCAAATTTAGAGGACAACTGAGTTTTCAAATTATGGATAATATCCTTGTTGTTTCCTATCAACAACATGTCATCCACATACAAGACCAAATAAATCAAACGATCACCAATTAATTTAAAATACACAGAGTGATCCTTTTTGCTTCTTGTGAAGCCAAGTCCCAACATATAAGTATCAAATTTTTAATACCACATCCTTGGTGATTGTTTTAAACCATACAAGGACTTTTTCAACTTGCATACCATCTCCTTCTTTCTCTTCACAACAAAGCCTTTTGGTTGTTTCATATAAATTTCTTCTTCTAGATCCCCATGTAGGAATGTTGTCTTCACATCCATCTGTTCTACTTCAAAATCAAATGCATCAACAACATATAACATAAATATACTAGAAGTTAACTTGGAAACAAGAGAAAAATCTCACCAAAATCTATTCCCTCAACTTGGGAATAACCCTTTGCTACTAACCGAGCTTTGTATTTCTCCACTTTGCCTTCTACATTCAGCTTCTTTTCAAATACCCATTTGCTGCCAATGGGATTTCTTCCAGTCGGCAACTCCACTAGATCCCAAGCCTCATTCTTATCCAAGGCTGTCATTTCTTCAACCATGGCCTTTTTCCAGAGTTTTCCATCCACTGAATCCATTGCCTCCCTAACAGTTCTAGAATCATCATCAATAATAGACAAAGCAAAATTTGAACGAAAATCAAATGGAGTATACCTTTCCGGTAGCCTTTTTTCCTGCAACTATCTCCTCAATAATGGAGTACGACGATCTTCTTCTTTTGATTCTTGTTCTTCTGTAGAGTCTGATTCATCATCCTTTCAAACTCTATTTTCTCTAGTTCTTCCTTACTTGGTAGGACTTCCTATTCAACAACATCCTTCATTTATCTAAATACCGCATCTCGACTACACACAACCTTCTTAGTTTCTATGTTCCAAAGCTTATAACATTTGAGACCATCTTTATACCCAATAAAGATACGATTTTCAACCTTCTTATCTAGCTTACTCCTGTTTTCCTTTGGAACATGAACGTAGGCCTCACAACCAAATACCTTGATATGTGTGAGAGAAGGTTTCTTACCAATCCATACCTCTTTTGGAGTCTTGTCATCTAGCATTGATGAGGGTGATCTGTTGAATAGGTAACATGCTATACTCACTGCCTCTGCCCATAATTCTTTCCCTAACCCGACACCACTGAGCATGCACCTTGCTTTTTCCATCACCATCATGTTCATCCTTTCTACAACTCCATTCCGTTGAGGTGTATATGGAGTAGTCTTTTGCCTTGCTATACCACACTTTTTACATAATTCTTCAAATTCATTCTCGTAGAACTCTCTACCATTATCTGTCCTCAACACCCTAATTCTTTTCTATGTTTGATTCTCAACAAGAGCCTTAAACTCTTTAAACCTGTCAAAGACTTCAGATTTATTCTTGAGGAAATATATCCAAGTATTCCTGGAGAAGTCATCTATAAATGAGACATAGTACATAGATTTTCCCAATGATGGAATCGACATAGGTCCAAACACATCGCTGTGCACTAGTTGTAAAATTCCTTCTACCCTCGTTGCACCAGAGGGGAATATTACCCGATTCTGCTTCTCATATACACAATGTTCACATAAATAAAAATTCAGAGAGCAATTAGACATACCTTCAACCATGCCATTACCATGTAGTAGTCAAAGACCCTTCTCTCTGATATGCCCGAGTCTTTGATGCCACATCATAACCTTTTCTCCAGAGATTGTAGGAGTTTTTTCTTCGTCTGCTCCAATATAAGGAACAATGAAACTATTACACCCATTACTAATAGTGCTTCCTTATAGCTTATACATAGTTCCAATCTAAACTCCCTTCAACAACACCATTGCTCCTCGAACCATCCTGCAGGCTTCTTTTTCAAATGTCGTTTTTACCCCTGCATCATCCATTTTTCTAATAAAAAACAAATTTATGGTCAATCATGGGGTGTGAAGAACACTAGGCAACATTCTAATCCGTCCATCTATGATCCTCAACTTGACTTTTCCTCGTCCCATGATTCTGGTTGTCGAGTCATCACCTAGGAAAACAATACATCCATCATACCTTTCATAGTCACAAAACTACTCCATGTGGGGAGTCATATGAAAGGATACACCCGATTCAACCAACCATGTCTCATGATTTGCATGTGTGTTTGAAGAAGCCAAGTACACATCCCCTCCTTCTTCCTTGGAGGTCTTTTTTTCTGTACAGAGAGCACCTTCATATCCCTTCACTTACTCAATGCTTTTAGATCTACATTTATTCTTGAAGTGCCCTTATTTTCCACATCTCGAGCATACCTTTACAAAAATTTCAGAAGATTTAGATCTACGCTTAGACTTAGATCTCCCACTCGAGGACTTATATCTATTTCTATCCTGGGAGTGTCCTCTTGGAAATAATGCATCTGTGCTCTGTCCTTCCATGTTCATCCATCTTATCTCCTTCGACAAAAAGGATTAGACCACATCATAAAAACTCAAGGTAGTTGTATTACTACCTATGGACACAACCAGACTATCCCAGGAGTCTGGTAACGAGCACATTAAACTAAAACACTTATCTTCATCTGAAATTTTAATCTCAACAGATAACAACTGACTTACCATAGTGTTGAAAGTGTTCAGATACTCTGTCACAAAGTCTCCATTTCTCATCCTCAGGTTATACAACTTTTTCCACAAGAACAATTTATTTACGAGGGACTTAGACTAATACAAGTTCCCCAAGTTATCCCATAACTCTGTGGTTGTAGCTTCCCCTGACACATTCAGTAATACTATATCTGAGAGACACAATTGGATTGTTCTCTTCACCTTCTGATCCAACTTTTTCCAGTCATTTGCTGACGTTCCTGTAGGTGCAATACCTGGATCCACCGTGACCCATTGATCTCTGTCTACCAAAAGATCTTCCATCTTGAGCTTCCACAACTCAAAACTTTTCCCATTAAATTTCTCGATCTCTATTTTCGAACTGCTCACCATTTCTTTTCACTTGAAGAATCAATACCACATATCTCCCACTATAACAAGGCTTATCATAGCCCTGAGCCAAACCCCTGACCATAAATGCGTCCCCCTAAAGCCACTAATTGCTCTGATACCAAATATAGATTTTAACCTTGTACAATATTTTACCACAAACAAATATTCAATCACAGAACAAAAAAGATACAATGGAAAATACAAACATTACCCAGAGATTTTTCCCCTGGAAACCCAATCTGGGAAAACCAACATATTCTATATTCATTCATATCATATATTGTTTCAATACAATATACATATAGGAGCCCACGACATCCAAAACCCTAATCCAATGACCTGGATTAGTCAACAACCCTAATTCCTTAACCAAAAATAGAAAACCATAGGAGAAAAACCATGTGCCGAAAAACCATCCATAAATGGACACAAAAATCGAGGATCACCCAAAAAATGGACACGAAAACCGAGATTTGTTTTTTTGGGGGCATTGCCCCCGAACCCCGATGTAGAGGGGCTCCGCCCCTGCTGCGCTCCTAGTGCAATGTAGACACTATTTCTAATTGTGCAAAGAATATAACACATATCCAACACGATGAGTCTGTAACTCTATAATTAAAGGAATTACATGTATTATTATCCAATTTTAAAGTATATGAATTCTTAAGTACAACGAGTCTCCATGAACTCGACAATATAAAAGTATAATTAGTATTCATTATTTCCAACTCAACAATATGAATAACTACTTCTTTTTCAAATATTTCAAAGGTCTACATGTAAAACTTCTAAGCGTCTCTTTTAAATGTTTACACCCATCTAGCTTATCTTCATATGGAAGACGATTGCTTCTTGTGACTTTACTAATATTAACATTGACATCTTCATGTTTAACTACCTTGACTTCATGGAGAATTGAAAGTGAATGAATTCGTCCAAAATTAACAACTTCACGATCATATGAATATAACACTTTAACTTTATCGCCTTCATTGAATTATTCTTTTTATAATAATCACTATCAAAAACAAAAATATATACCTAGATATTTGAAAAGATGTTACAATTATAATCTAAAACTATGATCTAAAACTATATATTATTGAAATAAAATTCAATACACTCACTAAATCAAAATTTAAGTCAATACTTGAAATAGATTTGACATAGTGTTCAACATTATTGGCCCTCGACCAAGTTTTGAAGAAAAATTGGTCGTGTTTGACCATTTTTGGGACTTCGACAGGATGGTCGAAGATGGAGCGCCCAGGCAGAGCTAAGGTCGCGGGATCTTGCTTTTTTTTGCAGGCTTATAAACCCAACATGGGGTTATTAGGGTTTTTGTAATGGGTTAAGGGATGCCAGCCCATGAGTTTACCCATGATTAGGCCTTTTTGTAAATATATAAATAAGTAGCTAGGCAATGTAAGAATCTGCTCGTGGATTTGTGCAAGAAAGACTAGTTGATATTGGCTTAGTGCAAGAGAAAATAAGTGCTCTATGCAAACAGATTGTGTAAAGTAAGGCTTTGTGCTAAGAGGAGTTGGATCTGTGCCTTGACCTGTTTTTGGGAAGGAGGATCTGGCGCATAGATCTCATGTCCTCTGCGGAGTTTGGCTCTGTGGCTTTGTTCACATGAGCAGATGAATGTAAGAAGACTAAAGAATAATAAACAAGAAGAAGAAGTTGGTGGATGTAGCCCCACACTGGGGTGAACCACGTATATCCTGTGTTGGATGTGCTTTGTATGATGTGATTGATGTTGTTTATGTGATTTATGCTTAGTGTTGTTATTATAATGTATGATGAATGCATCTAATGTTGTTGCTTAGTGATTAATGGTATTTGAATGTTAGATATGAGCTAATGCTATGTGATAAAAGGTTTTAAGGGCTTGGTCTTGATTGTTACTGCGTTGATCTATAATAAGGGTTTAACCTGCGATGTGAATGAGGATCAAGAACTAATGCATATTGTTGTTTAAGTTCTCTATTAAGTGTTGTAATCACATATCTGTGTCCCAGATTGGTTGTAGACACCTGAGTCCTGCAACCCCCCCTGCCTCTACCTCGGGTGAGACTTCATCTGCTTTACAGGCGTTGCCGAAAGGGTCGGTAGTTAGGGTTTTGTTGGTGCGCTGTTGAAGCGTTGAACCCTGGGTTTGCCCCTGTGCCAACAAATGGTTCCGTTGCCGGGACCTGACATTGTGATTATTGGGAACTGAAGAAAAGAGAAATCTCTATGCGTAGATCTGTTGCTTTAGTGCACAATATTCTACTTGGCTTGCGAAACTCTGTACTAAGAATGAAACCCAATTTGAAGAAAAGAGGTAATATCTTAAAGCTTTGTGCTCTGGTAAAGGTAAGATAAGTGGAAATTTTTTCTTCGAAAGTATGAATCTAGGTATGTTTGATAGATTTTGTCCTACTCTGAAAACTAGGGCACCGTTAGAAGAAAGAGTTGATCTGAATAAATTTGATAGAAATAAAGAAAAATATGTTATTCCTATGCATAGAAATAATTTTTGGACTAATAAGTGGATGCAGGAACCTAGAAAGAATTTTTGCAGATTGCAGGTCCAACACTGTGATCCCAGTGCGTAGTACAAGAGAGGCTAAAACCCGTTTAAAAGAAAGAGATGATTGATACTGTGTTATAATTGCAGAAGATCGGGACATCTTGCTAAAGAATGCCCTGGTACAAGTCCTATTTGTCTTTGTTGTAAAGCTATTGGTCATGAGGTCGAGCATTTCCCAAGGATGATTGCTAAAGTTGAAAAGAGGAACATGAGACAAGAAAACTATAAAGAAGGTCAAGAAACTAAGGATATGTTAGAGAATCAGAAAGAGAAAGAATTAGAAGAAGCTCAGACTATGTTAATAAAGTTAAAAGAAGTAATGGATGATCACAAAGACATCATTTTACCAGAGATCTTGAAAGAAAAACCGCGTATAGTTACAAGAATAGAAGACTTTGACATAGAATGTGTATTGGATGAAGAAACACATGTGAACATTATGCCAGAAAGCACTTGTGAAATTTTGGGAAAGCCTACTATGGTACCTTCATTGGGAAGGATAGGCTTGTTTAAAGGAAAGATGATAACTCTATGTGGAAGAATTACTAATATACCTATGATTGCTCATGAAACATCGACTGCAGAAGAATTTGAAGTCATTAAATTTGTTGAGAGCAATGCCCGCTTTCCAATTTTGTTAGGAAAGGATTGGATTGAGAAGGATCAGATCAGAAGGAAAGCAGAAGAGGAAGCTACAGAGCAGAAAAAATTAAGAAATAAGGGACCTCATAACCAGACAAATAGAGCGACTAATAGAAGAACAAGAGGATTAGTTGAAGGAATAGAGGGTAAGCGAATTAGCTATTGAGGTTGAAATAAATCAAAAAGGTTTGAAGGAACTATCCATGCAAGAAAGAAGAATACCTACCCTAGAGTTAATAATCGAAGAGGTATTACCTTTGCACCCTTTGAAAGAACATCAACAATGAGAAGCTACTATGCTAAGAGAAAATAACAATAAGAATGGAAAGAAGAATCCAAAGAATCAGATCACAGGAAATAAGGCAAGGAAGCTCAGTAAGAAGAAAGCCACATTAGAAAAACTACAGGAGGTTCTAGAGAAGACTTCGCAGGAGGCAGATCTACAGAACTTGAACCTTACCGGAATAGAAGAACCATGCAGAATGGGACTTCGCCACGGTGAAGCTATATGACCGTTGGAGGTGCCCCGACCGTTAGAATGATGCTCTGGACAGCAGAGAAACACAATTATTGATGGAAAGACCGTCGTTGGACCGTTGAGACCGTGCCCTAACAGATTGATTTGTATTGATTGAGGCATTCCTGCCCATTGGAGGAATCCATTATGATGTTGCTTATTTAACCTGTCGGACGCTGCGTCGGGACCACTTTTGGCCACCTATGATTATCCAAGCTAACAGAGAATCGATTGCATATCACGCTGTGATTTCTAGACCTCACCATTCGTTTGAATACCTCGCTTGTCCGTTCTCCTACCCGATCTATTTGGTTACAAGTGTGAATGTCGACCGAAGCTAGCATGGTAGAGAAGTCTGTGGAGGAGATTCTCCTGGACCTCATGGCTGAGCGAGTTATGTCTATGAGAATACAAGAGTCATTGATTGGAGGATTGCAAGCACCCCCCTCGATGGGACGTCGTTCTAGCCAACCCACTACTGAGAAGCGAAGAAAACACCACGATGATCTGGATAACGCGAAGCAGATCTTGTCGGTCTTTCCAGAGTACATACCGCCTTTGGCTGGTGCGGTGAACCATGACAATATCCTACGTGACTTCGAGTACACGTTGATCACCACGTACGTCCCGAAGGGGATACACGTAGTTGGACCCCAGTTAGGACATATCCCAACTCTAAAGAACAATGACTTCAACCTTGGAGACCAGAAGAACTACATGATGCTTGCATCACATAGGTGTTTGATGAAGATGACTGGGAAGAAGTCGTACATAGTCTCCCAGTCATGGATTACGGAGCTCACATAGTTGACGATCCTGAATGTAATGCATATTCCTCACTTTGGCCGACATCAGGAGGTTAACGCTTGAGTTAAAATCCTCCTGTTGTGTTACCATGGAGGGTATCTGTGGCTTGACAAACGCATCATTATGGATCCGACGTTGATCCACCTGATCACAGAACTGAGCATGCAGGGACTAGACCCTCAACAATTCTACCCAGGGAAGACTTCAGATCGCTCCCTGGCACAACGCATAAAAGGAGACTAGGAGGATGTAGAAAAGGGAAAGCGAGGCTACATGGTAGCCTCCATCAAGGACGACACAGTGCGTCTAGCTTGTCAGCTTATAGTTGGAAAGCTCGTTAGAAAGAACCGTCCGACACAGGTCACTGGATTTGTAGTAGACCTCACAGGGAAGTGCGTAGAAGGAATGCAGATGAACTGGGTGAGCTACCTTGTCAACGAGCTCGAGAAGGACTGCCGCGAAGCGCAGGATCAGGGCTACGAGTTCCATTTCAATTGGTTACTGGTTTTAATTGCATTTGTCACTTGGAATATGGCGGAAGGAGAAACATTTCTAGAAGTTGAACCATCAGAAACGTTGGCCACAAGGTTTTCCACCTTGTGGTATACAAATGACATGGTGAACCAGTGGCAATCGAATGCAGTGTTCCATGCCTACTACTAGCAGCTGAAGCATGCTATTGAGGCATTTCCCCACATGACATCGAATACATTTCACTAGTACAGACCATTCACAAAGTTCCGCGCAGATCGACACTTTATCTACATCACTGCACGTAGGGATGAAAGCAAGGAGGAGCTGCAATCCTACTATAAGTTGACCAATGAAGACATGGAATAAATCACCAAAGAATGGCCAACAGAGTTCCTTGTACCGATGGAAGATGTAGAACTCTCTGACTCCCACATCATTGGAAGTCCATTGGTCACCTGGGTCGAACATGATGGACAGACTAGCGCGAAGAAAAAGAAGAAAAAGGAGGAAGTCCAAGACATAGAGACTAACAACACCTCAAAGGAAAGTGTGTTTGACTCACCTGTAGGAGGAGGAGGAGATGAAGTAAACAGAGAAGGAGGGGAAGAAGGAGACAAGCAAGATAAAGGCGAAGTTACACTGTCGAAGGATCCTCTTACCGAGGCTGAAACATAAAAGAAAATGAAGGTTTCTCCGCAAAAACCCTCAGCAAGAAAGAAAACCCGTGCCAATAAACCCCAGTCGAGGAATGTGCTCACAGTGGATGATGTCAATCTCATCATTGCAGCAGTAGAAGACGCTTCAAAAGATATCTTCCAAAGACATGAAACAAAGCAAGAGACATTGTACAAAATAATAGAGAAGGAGTTGAAGGTAATACAACAAGCCATCCATTCGAGTTGTGCAGTACCTACTGCGCCTCCTTCGTTGGAAAGTGCAGAATTGGGGGATGAGCCCACCCAATTACGAAGATTAGCAGATGCAACAGAGGCTCTACTTCAACGAGTTCATGAAGAGAAGGAGAAGGCTACCGAAGCCTTGAAACAAGAAAAGGAGGAGGTATTAGAGCAACTTTGAGTTGCACAAAAGAAGAAAGATGAAATTCGGGCGATGTTCGAGGAGGACAAAACAAAGATGAAAAAAGAAAAAGACTAGTTGCTTCCAGAGTAGATTTTGGTCAAAGAGGTAATGACTAAAGCACTTCGCTCTGTGCTGGGCTTGGCATAGGAGGAAGAAGAGTCAATCGAGATTCAAGTGGGAAGCTCGCTGAGGCCATTCAACAACTTCAAGCAAAAGTAATGGAGCTAGTGATCCAAGCAGTTTCGAGCACTCCGCAAGAAGTGCACGATCAAAGGGAAGAAATGGCCAAGAGCGCAGTAGAAAAAATCAGGGCAGTTGCCTCAGAGTGCAAGAAACTGAGTGATCAAAGTCCGCAGACCTATGAGCGCCTTGTAGAAGATTCGGAGCTGAGGAAACTGGAAGCATAGATGCAGGTGGCGAAACAGTAGGCGTCCACCGTGCAAGCACAAATGAAACTGCTTACTGCAGTCGAGAAGATGAAAAGATCATAGGAAAAACGCGCAGTCCAGCAGGAGGTTACAACCATCCAGAGTAAAGTTATGGAAGTGACACAAAGACTACAACTGATGTAGGATGAAACATGCACACTTTTTGAAGAGATTGAAGGACAAGGCTCGCAACTGGAACAAGTGGTTGTAACAATCGAAGAGTGCCTGGAAGGGCCTGTTACAGAGCAAGTGATTCAGGAGTTCACCGAGCAAGAGGCTCTGGCGAAGCAGCAAGTTGAGGAAACTTGAGCTAAGCTCAAGCCTTTTGAAGCAGCACTGCCCAGATCTGAGTGACTCGGGATGAGTCATAGGTGAGTATTGGGGGCTTGTTGGCCCTCGACCAAGTTTTGAGGAAATATTGGTGGTGTTTGACCATTTTTGGGACTTTGACAGGCTGGTCGAAGATGGGGCGCCCAGGCAAAACTGAGATCGCGGGATCACGCTTATTTTGCAGACTTGTAGAACCAGCATGGGGTTATTAGGGTTTATGTAATGGGTTAAGGGATGTCAGCCCATGGGTTTACCCATGATTAGGCCTTTTTGTAAATGTATAAATAAGTAGCTAGGCGATGTAAGAAGCTACTCGTGGCTTTGTGGAAGAAAGACTAGTTGATATTGGCTTAGTGCAAGAGAATGTAAGTATTATGTGCAAACATATTGTGCAAAGTAAGGCTTTGTGCTAAGAGGAGTTGGCTCTGTGCCTTGACTTGTTTTTGGGAAGGAAGATTTGGCGCGCATCGTGCAGATCTCATGTCCTCTGCGGAGTTTGGCTCTGTGGCTTTGTGCACAGGAGCAGATGAATTTAAGAAGACTGAAGAATAATAAAGAAGAAGAAGAAGTTGGTGGGTGTAGCCCCACACTGGGGTGAACCACGTATATCCTGTGTCGAATGTGCTTTGTGCGATGTGATTGATGTTGTTTATGTGATTTATGCTTAGTGTTGTTATTATAATGTATGATGAAAACATCTAATGTTGTTGCTCAGTGCTTAATGGTATTTGAATGTTAGATCTGAGCTAATGCTATGTGCTAAAAGGTTTTAAGGGCTTGGTCTTGATTGTTACTACGTTGATTTGTAATAAGGGTTGAACCTGCGATGTGAATGAGGATCAATAACTAATGCATATTGTTGTTTACGTGCTCTGTTAAGTGTTGTAATCACATATCTGTGTCCCAGCTTGGTTGTAGACACCTGAGTCCCACAACCCCCCTTGCCTCTACCTCGAGTGAGACTTCATCTGCTTCACAGATGTTGCCGAAAAAACCGGTAGTTAGGATTTTGTTGGTACGTTGTTGAAGCGTTGAACTCTAGGTCTGTCCCTGTACCAAACATTTACATTATCATCTTTTCTTTCTTTGGTTGTAACATATTTTCTTTTTCCAATAATAATATTTACATGTATTTCAATCATACATAAATAATGTATAACTAGAAAATAATATTAAAAATGTATTTCAATCATGCATAAATCATGTATAACTACAGAGTAATATTTAAAATTCATCCAATTATGATATAGCTAACCAAAGAAACATATTATATTAAAAAAATCCTCTATATTTATGACACAATACTTTAAAAAAAAATCAAATCAATAATGAAACTAGTATCGAACTGCATCATCATTCCCTAATTGGTATGCCCTCCTATTGGACTTTATAAAGAGAAGTATTTAAAGTAAACATAATAATACAAAGGAAAAACTTGCACAATTGTGGTGAAATTTCTACAATACAAATTGTGTTAAAGTGGTAAGTTATCATATTAATTAAATTGGCTAGAAAGAATATAATCATTAGACAAATAATTAATAAATAGAGAGTTGATTAATAATATAAAATAATATCTTTATGTTGTGTTTAAACTTTTAAAAATACTCGTCAAATTATTAAAATAAATTAAAAATAATATATTTATTAAAAGATGATTTAATTAAAATATTAAAAAATTAAAACATTATTAACTTAAATTAAGAAATAATAAT
>JZKD02S2169414.1:188744-218292 GCA_000966675.3 Picea glauca | reverse complement strand
TAATTTTTTTTTACACATATGTAATCATACCTAATTATATGTATATCATTTTGTATTAATCTAGTAGGAGTACACTTAGTATTAATGATAAGAGAAATCATTAAAATTTGGAAAAACATAAATGCAATAATAATGGAATAAATGGATAGTAATAATGAGAGAACACATGACATTTTTACATTTTTTCTTAATTTTTGATATAAAAGGTACTAGGTACTTATAGCCAAGTTTATTGAAATGCAATAATAATGAAATAAAAAGATAGTAATAATGAGATAACACATGACATTTTTACATTTTTTCTTAATTTTTGATATAAAAGGTACTAGGTACTTATAACCAAGTTTATTGATTATGCAATTAATCTCAAATATTGAAATACGTGAAGGCAACAATAAGACTTGAAATATATTAACCAATTAGAAATGAGAAAAACAAATATTTTTATTATATCAAAAAATATATATTTGTTTTCTTAAGTTAAACATTACACTTCACACACTTCACACACAAATTTAAAATACAAGGCAAATTAATGTCAAATTAATAGCAAACTCATTGCTATAGTCCCTTGGCAGTGACTAATAATAAGGAGTTAGCATAGTTTTGGGATACAAAACAAATTAATTTACGCTAAGAGGGGAAAAGATGATACTAAAAAGAGGGGATGGACTATGAATAATGATACTAAAAAGACGGGATGGACTATGAATAATGAATTTAAGTATTAAGAGTTAGAGTTAAGTTGGGATATAACACAAGGGTGGCATGTGTAAATCACAGTAGTTTGTTGTTGACCCTTAGCGAAATTGTGAAAAAAGTTTTGCTTAGGGGTTAGGAGAGTCCACCACTAACAAGTAAAAGCATCAACATTGCATTAGGGTTCAATATTCTTAAATTATAAGGAATCAAAATTCAAATTGTGATTAGAGACTCTTCAATCATAATTTGACAAATGAAAAATTGGTTTATCTCTTAGAATTTAAGTCTTTTCAGACTGATATAAAAAGCTCAAGGGTTGGTGAGGAGTTTCGATATTATAGAATACTACCAAGTGTTGAGGGCATTCAATAACCTCGTAGATAGCAAGGTAAATGAGGGGGTTATATTAAACGTTAGAATGTTGAGTTAAATGTGCAGGTTTCTATAATTGCATACCTCCCATGAAATTTAGTGTATCAAACATTAGGATTTGCATGCCAATGAAGTTTAAGGACAAGTGGGGCATAAATATTAGGTTGAGGAGATGGGTGTTAAGGCCCTTAGGCCCCTCTGTTAAGGCCCTAATAAGCATTCATTATTAGTTTATTGTTATATGAGTAGGTCAACTAGAACCTTTCATTGTACCCTTTCATTATAATTGTATCATTTGTCTCTCTCACTCACACACACATACACCAAGGAAACCTAGTCTTAGGATCAACATATTTTGTCTTCTGAATTGGATATATTGTAAAAGGAGGTTTCCACCTCGAAGTGGACTATATTCATTGCCTTTCTATGATTTTCAAGGCACTTGGATCATAACATTTGGTATTAGAGCATAGATCTCAGGCTTTTTCTTATTCAAACAAGTCATCTTGAAATTTTTGCTAGAACGTTTTTCTGGGACGCTTCAGACAACGAAATTTGGAGGTTATTCGGGAGACCCCTAGTTGGAAACCCCTGTTGGTACCTCTTTGAGTAGTGCCACATTAGAAAGTACCTGTAGATAGAATCTCACTTCCACGTACCTTTGGGTATATAGGAAGTGCCCTAGGTATACTTGAAACAAGCCTTAGATAAGTTATTTGACTATCTTGTTGCTATAGTACACTGAGAACAAAAGTCAGGGAGACCACTCTTTAGTACATGGGTAGTTGGGTAGTACAACTAAGGGCACACTTGAGCCTCTTTAATTATTTCCTTGAGATATTGGGTCGAGTACTATTGTTGGACCTCACACATATATCAAACAATTATAGCACCTGCCACTTCCTTTTCCTTCGGACCTAGTAGCTTTTTTCCATGTCTCCAAAGAAAGATCCAAAATTTGCTTTACCAATAAAACCTCCAGAAAGCTCCTCCGTGACTCATGAAGAGAATGAGGAGATACAAAACCAACTATCCAAATTGGACAGTCAAATCAATGAATTGAATGATAGGTTAGTGAAAAAGGTTGATTTGATAAATACTCAAACAAAAATGAGAAGCAAGATGGATGAAAATAAGAAACTAATGGAAAAATATGGAATAAAATAAGGAACTGATGGAAAGAAAGATGGAAGAAAATAAGGAACTGATGAAAATAAAGATGGAACAATTGGAATAAAATATTATAGAAGTCTTAAATGGGAGGCTCCTTAAAATTTATAAGGTGTCTGAAGGGACTCATGAAAATAAGGGTAGTATTCAGGTTGAACAACTTTCCAATAATAAGAATTTTGTAGGGGATTTAACTCCAATAGTGGAGTTACTTATGGATGGTTCCCAAAAGGAGTGAACCTTCCTAAGGTTGAATTAAAAAAGTTTGATAAATAGAGGTCTTTACCCGGGTGTTACGGCATAATTCCCCTGCGGACATGTGAATCTTCCCTTGGATTCTAGACCCCTAATACCAAGATAGAAAAACACAAGTGAACACTAACATCCCTTTGAATCTAGTTTAATCAACCAAAAAGGGAGAGAGGGAGAAAGGGTGTGATGCACCTTTGTTTCAAAGTTTGTCCTCGTTGCTTCCAATCCGAGCTTGATCTCCAAACTCCCTAGCACAACTTGATACCTGCAATGTAATGGACAACAAAGAGAAACAAAGAACTCCTACTCTATAAGATTAGATCAAACAAATTCATCTACAAAGATCGAAAGAACAATAGACAAGCACATACAAGAATACACAAGTTTTAAGGAAATAGGCCAAGTATATTGAAATGAGAACCCAAAGAGAATACTTACAAACATGGATGATGATGCAGTATTCCTCCAAGCTCCCCTCGTCTAGCCCTTGCACGATGCTCCCAAGATCATAAGTTTGATATCCAAAAGCTTCCTCTCTTCTCCATGTAAAGCCATCATTATATAGGATTTGGAGACTTAACCACCATGGAGAAGATCACTCCTTAGATCCAATAAAATGGGATCTCCAAGATTTTTAGGGAGAAAATATATCTTCAAGGTTTTTAGGGAGAAAATATCTCTCAAGGATTTTAAGAAGGAAATATCTCTCAAGATCCACCAAATTAAGATTTTGGTTTGAGAAAATATCTCAACCATCCATGAGATTCTCAACCTCTCCTTGAAAATATGAAACTAAATGTGAGGTGGATTCTCACACTACATTAATTTCCTTTTTATGAATATTAATAAATAATTCTTATGCACATAGTATTTTGACCTTCATATTATATATTTCTTCTCCACATTGACTAGGGATTGTGACAAATGTTCTTTCACGGTGTCAGTGTATGTGACACTTTCATGACACTTGCGACACTTAGGGTGAGGTACTTAAGTGTGGCATTTTGGTGTGTAACATCGGGTGAACTAAATAAAAAAATATTTTGAACTGCATAATATTATGGTTGATAAGCAAATTATTCGCATAACAACTTTGAACTTTGAGATAAAACCATATCAATGGTATCAATGGGTAGCTAAAAGGAAAACACATTCTTATCATTATACTTGGATTATATTTACAAGAGACTTAGAAGTACAATATGGGAAAGTTTAAGAACAAGACTACTTTACTCAATTGATAAGAGTCAAGCACTAAGGTGATATTGAAGATTATAATTCAGAATTTCAGGTATTGGCCACAATGATGGATAACATAAGTGATGAACATTTGTTAGAATCTTACATGGTTGGATTAAAGGAAGACATTAAACATGATATTTTCCTAAAATATTTTGAAAATATTATGAAAGTTGTGCAATTTTCTCATCACATTCAAGCCAAGAATAAGGCTACACAAAAGTTTAGCATTGGAGCATATGTAGGAATCAAAGATCATTTTGGGGTTCATAAGACAACCTTACCTCAACCTACTTGAATATCACATAAGGAAATGGAGGAAAGAAGAACAAAATGACTATGCTTTTGTTGTAACAACAAATGGTTAAAAGGGCATAAATGTCAAGAAACAAAATTGTTCACCTTGGAAAATAATGATGAAGAGGAAGTGGGGGCATCTACACAAAGAAATGAGGAATAACTTGTCAAGTTAAAAGAGCGAGAAATATAGGCCGAAATTGTGCACAATATTGATTCAAACAAGTGTGAAATATTTGTTCATGCATTGGTATGGTTGTCAGCACCTCAAACCATGAAGATTGTAGGTTACATTAAGAAGCAAAAAGTTATATTCCTCATTGACTCGAGTAGTACCCATAATTTCATTGATAAAAATATTACCAGAGCACCTCAATTGTTTTGTATATACAGTGACAAATTTTCAAGTTTTGGTTGCTATGGAGGGAGTATTGATTGTGTGGGAAAATGACACAACATTAACCTAAGTATGGGAGAATATAATTTGGAAATCCAAATGTATGACATTCCCATTGGAGGTTTAGATGTTGTTCTAGGGATTCAATGGCTAAGAACATTAGGCAAAATTTCTACAAACTATAACAAATTATTCATGAGATTTCAATTGGAAGGAATTCAATGTGAACTCAAAGGGTTAAAATTTGGACCTTCTCAAGTCATCGTGTTAAGACCTAAATAGTGGAACATTACCCCTTAATTGGGGCATATTAAATTAATATTGTTATTTTATTTATGTCGGCTTGGGTCCATTAGTTGTAATTGTACCTCCTAGTCTCCTATATATAGCAAGGAGACCTTTTCATTTGGAATCATTTTGTATTTGTGAATTCATATGATGTATAAGGAGGTTGCCCCTCGAAGAGACTTATTATCTGAATTATATATTTTTCAAGGCGTTGAGTACTTATTCTGAGGTTTTTATGCTATTTTGATATTTGGTTCTTAACATTTGGTATCAGAGCTAGACAATCCTCGGGATTGGCTTCTTCAAAACAAGTCTTCTTGGAATTTTCGCTACAACTTTTTTTCTGGAAGGTTTCAAGATCTGGAATTTCTGTGGTGTAGAGGAGAAATATAGATCTAATTTGGGGCCAAATTTTAGATCTTGGTTTGTTATATTTTTGGAGATACATTTTTTTCAAGTTAGGGTTTTTAACTAGTCCTCAAACTAGTCTGAAACAAGTCTTCTTGGAATTTTCGCTCCTAATTATTTTCGTCTTGGTTTCAAGTTCTGAAATTTTTACAGTATGAAGGAAGAATAGTGAAGTGTATTTTGTACAAATTTCAGCCCTTGATATCTTGTACTATGAAATTTATTCTATGAGGAAATTAGGGTTGTTGGTTGGTCCAGATTTCAGTCTAAAACATGTGTTTTGGGGGAAAATGTTATATCTGAAGCTATAGACCTCTAAATTGAGTGAAACCTATTGCATTGGTTAGGGTACAAACCAAATTTTTACTGGTACAAATTTCAAGTTTTGAAGGGAATACAATGACACGTGGCAGGCTGTACAAGTTCGCTCTCCTGAAAGGAAAAACAAATCATCACATCTTGAGAAAGTTATCAAAAAATTCTCTTGGAGAATCCAATCTTGGTATAACCTGTGGGGTTGGAAAGAAGACACATCAGGATACCTCATGCCAAAATTTTAGACTCAGAAGGGCTGAAATTGTAGAGTTACAACAGAAGAAAGTTCGGCTAGCAGAACAATCACCAAATCAGGGTTTTAAAAGGTGTGTTTTGTTTTTTTGAAATTTGCGTATCTTTTGACTAGAATATCCAATTGGGGTGATTCAAAAAGTGAAATAATGTGGAATAAAAGGAGAATCACATAACATTGGGAGAATATTATGGATTTTTAGGTACAAACGTATTTTGACGTCTCTAAATGTAGGAATTGTCGTTACTTGTTGTGCTACAACCCGGGGATAGTGTGGTTCTTCCACGTACCTAGAGTATATCAGAAGGCCCCTTTCAAACGATTTCACATTAGACAACACTACTACGTATTTTATCTCCCACTTACCTGGTGTATATCGAGAGACCCCGTAGGATCCTGAGACCAACTGAGTAAGCCATTTGGTCGTCTTGTTGCTATAGTATACCGAGAACAACACTCGGGGAGATCACTCTCTAGTACCTGTGTAGTCCAATGATTTCTATACCCATGGGTGGTGCTGATGTCATACTAGGGGTCCAATGGTTACAATAATTGGGAACAATGGATTTTAATTTTCAAGAACTTTTCATGAAATTTTCATTGGAAGGAAAGGAATTTGAGTTAAGGGGTATCATAGGGAAACCCAGTAAGGTGGTAAGCTCTAATGGCATGCCAAAATTATTGAAAAAGAGGCATCGAGGTGTAATTGTACAACTATGCTCACTAGATGTTCAAACATCTAAGCCATCTATTCCACTAGATATTTAAGGTATCATTATTAAGAATTCCAAAGTATTTGAAGATATTCCCAGAGGTCTTCCACGCACTCACGATCATGATCATGCTATTCACTTAATTCCTAGAAGTGTTCCTCCTAACATCAGGCCTTACAGATACCCTTATGTCCATAAGAGTGAAATTGAGTGTATGGTTGAAGAAATGTTAGAGGCTGGCATTATTAGACCTAGCCAAAGTTCTTACTCTGCACCGATGGTAATGGTACTCAAGAAAGTGGGCTCATGGCATATGTGTCCAAATTATAGAGAGATCAATAAAATCACCATTAAAGATAAGTTTCCCATTCCCGTCATTGATGAATTGTTAGATGAAATACATGGAGCAATCTACTTCACAGAGTTGGATCTTCGTTTAGGGTACCATCATATTAGAATGAAGGAAGAAGATATCCCAAAAACAACATTCAGAACTCATGAAGGCCTTTATGAATTTTTGGTCATGCCTTTTGAACTTACAAATGCACCTTCCACACTCCAAGGGTTGATGAATTCCATTTTCAATCCCTTCCTTCGAAAAATTGTGTTAGTATTTTTTGATGATATACTAATCTATACCAAGTCTTGGGAAGATCATGTTTGACATGTTGTCAGGGTGCTACAAATACTAAAGGAGCAACAACTATATTCCAAACCGTCCAAATGTTTCTCTTGGGTGAAGGAGGTAGAGTATTTGGGTCATATTTTATCTCATGAAGGTGTCAACGTAGACCCTAACAATATTAAATCCATAATGGACTGGCCGATTCCCAAAACATTGAAGAATCTTAGAGGATTTTTGGGTTTGACATGTTACTACCGCAAGTTTGTTTGGAACTATGGAAGAATAGAAGCACCTTTAACTGCATAAACTAAGAAGGATGCATTTTCATGGACTCCAGAGGCAACTCAATCTTTTGAAAAACTTAATGAGGAAATGTGCAAAGAACATGTCTTCACCACACCAGACTTCACAAAAAAATTATTGTGGAATGTGATGCCTTAGGAAATGACATTGGTGTTGTTCTAATAAAAGAAGGAAGGTCCCTTGATTTTGAAAGTAGACACTCAAGGGAAAGGAATCACACAAACTCATTTATGAGAAGGAAATGATGGCAATACTACATGCATTGAAGCAATGTTGACCTTACCTAATAGGTAGGCACTTCAAGGTCAAAACAGATCATGACAGTCTTAGATACTTTTTGGAACAAAGACTATCTTAAGAAGAGAAGCAAAAATGGGTGACCAAGATGATGGGTTATGACTTTGAAATCATATACAAAAAAGGGAAGCAAAATGTTGTGGCAGATGCACTCTCAAGAAAGAATGAATATGCTGAGGCATTTCTCTGTGCTATCTCTATCATCCAACCCGATTGGATAACATAAGCAAGTGATGAATGGAAGAATGAAAAAAAAGTGTGGACTCTCATTCAAAGGTTTCAACAATATTCCACTGCATTTTACTTGGAAAAATGATTCACTATGGTACAAACATAAGTTATATTTATGTGAGAACTCCCAACTCAAACAAAAATTACTTTTGGAATTGCACACCTCTCCGGTAGGAGGGCACTCTGGATTTTTGAAAACCTATCATAGGGTCAAGAGGGAATTTTTTTGGGATGGCCTTAAAATTAATGTTCAAAGGTTTTTGGCAGAATGTTTGGTTTGCCGACAAAATAAGGTGGAAACAATTAAGACCCCAGGTCTTTTACAACCATTAGCCATTTCAAGTCAGCATTGGGAGGAGGTTTCCATGGATTTCATCACAGGGTTACCGAAGTCTGAAGAAAGAGTGTCATCATGGTGATTGTTGATAAACTTACCAAGTACACACACTTTTGTGTACTCTCTCATCCTTTCAAAGCCAATACAGTTGCTACCACATTCATGGAGACAATTCAAAAGCTACATGGAATCCCAAAGATTATTGTAAGTGATAGAGATCCCATCTTCACTGGACATTTTTTGACAGGATTATTTTCTTGTTTGGGTACTCAATTGGCTCATAACTCATCTTATCATCTTCAATCTGATGGAAACACTCAGATAGTGAACAAATGTCTGGAAGGCTATCTTCATTGCTTTGTCTCTGATAAACAAACACAATGGTTCAAGTGGTTACCCTTGGCAGAATGGTGGTGTAACACTTCCTTTCATACTGCAACAAAAATGACACCATTTATGGCACATTATGGATATCACCCACCGTACATCACTTCTTCTCTAAAATACAAATCTAAGTTTCAAGTAGTGGAAGATCACATCGAGCATCAACAAAAATTTCTCCAACTCTTAAAGGACAACCTTACCATGGCACAAAATCACATGAAACAACAAGTAGATCACAATCGTAGTGAAAGAAGTTTTGAAGTAGGGGATTGGGTATTCTTAAGAATACAACTGTACAAACATATGTCCCTCAAGCAATCTAAAAAGGATAATAAATTATCTCTGAAGTACTATGACCCTTATAAGGTGTTTCAAAATATTGGTACTATGACATACAAATTGGAGTTGCTTGCATCTTCACGAGTGCACCCAATTTTCATGTTTCATGCTTAAATAAGGTTATAGGTGACAAGATCCTAGTTCAAAATATATTTCCAAAACTTGACGAGGAAGGAAAAATCATATTGGAGCCTGAAGCTATCACTGACACAAGAATTCGCCAGTTGAGGAATAAATCAATTTTAGAGTATCTCATTAAGTGGAAGAAACTAACTGCTGAAGATTCCACATGGGAAGATGAGTATTTTATACAAAAGTATCCAAAACTACTCAAGCATTGAGGACAACACTTGTCTGAAGGGGTGGGGCATGTTAAGCCCTAGATAGTGGCACATTACCCCTTAATTGGGGTATATTACATTAGTATTGTTATTTTATTTATGTCGGCTTGGGTCGAGTAGTTGTAATTGTACCTCCTAGTATCCTATATCTATCAAGGATACCTTTTAATTTGGAATCATCTTATATTTGTGAATTCATATGATTTATAAGGAGGTTTCCCCCTCGAAGAGGCTTATTATCTAAATTTATCTCTTTTTCAAGGCGTTAAGTACTTATTATGAGGTTTTTATGCTATTTTGATATTTGGTTCTTAACACATTGACTCTCGTAGAATGGAAAAGCTCCTAAAAAATGGTAGCAAGGGAGTTGTGGTCAAACTTTATTCTATGGACGTTAAGCAGGAAGATGAAAATATTCTAGAGGAATTAGGATGCACATTGGAAAAGCACTATAAGCTCTTGCAATAAATTCCCAAAGTCCTACCTCCATCTAGAGATCATGAACATCAAATAGAACTAATACTGGGAAGTACTCCTCCTAATAAAAAGACTTAAATATATCCTCATCAACAAAAAGGGGAGATTGAGAAGATAGTACAAGACATGTTGGATTAAGGTATTATTCATCCAAGCAGGAGTTCATTTTCAACTCTGGTAGTGATGGTGAGAATAAAAGATAACTCTTGGAGGATGTGTCCTGATTATAGAGATCTAAACAAAATCACCATAAAGGATAGATTCCCTATTCCAAATATTCATCAGCTATTATATGAGCTTCAAGGAGTGGCTTATTTTAGAAAACTAGATCTTAAATCAAGATACCACCAAATCAGATTAAGAAAAGATGACATTCCCAGAAAAAATTTTAGAACTCATGATGGGCACTATGAGTTCTTGGTCATGCCTTTTGGGTTGACTAACACTCCTTCAACTTTTCAAAGTGTTAGGGACCTAACCTCCCTAACCCCTCATGTAGGTAGAATAATATATTTTCCATGTAATAAAGGATGACATTAGTTAATAATGCCTATTTAATAATGTGAACAAGTCTAATGTAAGACGACTTAATAGAAGCTTCTGCTTCTAGAAAGATCTTTCTTTAGAATGTTCTTTAGAAGATAGAATTAATATAAATATGAGTAGGAGGCATGAGAAAGTCTTGTCTTGAGAATTCTTGTAATAGAGCGCTGCTTTGTTGGAGGTTTCCCCCTTGAAGAGACAAGTGAAAATTGATTTTAATCAATAAAGGTATCATTTTTGGTGTTGTGGTTCTCTACATTTTGCTGTTCTGCTGGTATTTCCTACAATATTTCTATTTTTTTCTTAATATAATAGATCTGGTACCTAACAAGTGGTATCAAAGCACTTCCCTCTACGGAAACTGTGGGAGTTTTTTTTCCAAGGTAGAGATGTGATCCAAAATGGATCTTGGAAGGCCTAAAAATCAAAGTTCTCGGAATCAGACTAAACCAATGCCATTGTGTCGGGCTCGTTGCACTGATTCCAGCAATATAAATTTTTTCCGCAAATGGACACTGTATGCGAAAGTTATCGTGATCTGATCAATTTCCTAAACATGCAAAAAGTCAATTGGTCAAAGTCAATAGGTCAACTGCTGACGTCAACAATACAATAGGTGACGTCAACAGGTCAACTGTCGACATCAACAAGGGCACGTGGCAGCACAAGGAGGTGACATGTGTCACTTAGTTTTGGCATTTTTAGTTTGAGTTGGACTAGTACATAAATGACACGTGGCACTGTACAGACATGACACGCAACAGTCTGTATGTGACATGGCCCAATGACAAACCGAAATGTGGTAGTATGACTGATAGGTGGTTATATGGATGTTAACGTGGCAAGGTGACTGGGTAGTACAAATGCTGACGTGGTACGACATGTGGATGTACGACAATGACGTGGTAGGTGACTGGGTTGCTGATTGTGTGGTGAGTGGACTATACGGGTCAACCACATGATGACATGTGGCCCCATCAGAGGGTGCTATGTGGCACCCCAGATTTATCCAATGTTGTTTAGGTGAAAAAAACTCGTTACCTCTTGGGAATTGAACACCCGACCTATCCTCCAGCCCAACGACTTCACAACCTTTGTCGAACCGACCGGGCTAACCATATGACTTAGCCCCTAGGTGAGGTTCTCGGTATATTTGGTGAGTTGGGCACTATTTTGGGGATAGGCCTCGATCGGCGGGGGGCTAGCCCACGACCAGAGCACATGACCAAGATCCAAGACAAATGTTTGGAGGGCGCGTGGAGAGTTAAGACTAGGGCATATGGCTCCATACGACCGAATAAAAGGGCTGGATCAGAGGACTAGGGAAGCGCCTAGCCCTAGGCCATATGGAAGATCCCATATGACTAGGGGACCAAGAGAAAGGGTTTGCACCCAAAAATTTTGCCAATATATGGGTTTTAAACTTTATATTAATATTTTATTGGTTTTTATGCTGATTTTGGGAGATTTTTCCCATTTTTGGAGGATCTGGAGCCCGATTTGAGGCCAAATCTTGGGAGTAAGTTGGGATAGGATAACCAAATCAAATCCTATATAAATTAGAGGTTTTTAACAGACTAGGAGGTTCATATTAGAAAAATGATGATGATTTTGTTAAGCTTGAAGCCATTTTAGGCAGGGAAGCCATTAAGGAAGTGAACTTTGGAGGCTAATTCCGGGAGCTATGCTCAACCTTTTTTAGTGTCGTCAGTTGTGTTGGATTCTTGAGGTTGAGTAGACCACAACCATATTAGTTTGTAATCATTTTGATACATTTATAATGTAATTTTGAAGCATTGAAGAGAAATAAGAAAGCCTCCCCCACTGAGACAAAGGCCTGAAAACATAAGCAATCTTGCCGAACTCCGTTAAGAACCTTGCTATTATGGTTTGTTGTTATTTATGATTATATTCTGATCTGAATTTCTTTATGATGGCTGCAATAATATCTCATTAATTTATTCTTCTTTCCTTAATTTTTAAATGGAAATTGAACACATGCTTAAAACTCAACCAAGTCTTTAAAGATCATTTTCAGATCAAGTGGTATCAGAGAAGGTTGATAGTTGGTTGTTTTAATTTGCATGATTACCAGGGAAAAGCTAATTCATGGTGAAGGTGAGCTTGTAGAAGGAGATCCAGAGATTGGATCGAGAAAGAGGACTTCTCAAAGTGAGAAGATGTCATCAGAAGAAGGAATGTCTCAGAATGAGATCTAGTTGCAAAAGACTTTATTCACCATGTCTAAGATGGTAAAGGTCTTATATGAGGATTACTTGTAACGGAAGAGGCCTTTCCAAGGGGAACCTTCAAAACAAGACAAAAGTGAAGAAAGAGAGGATCCTCCTAAACCTCCTCCTTCACCTCCTTCTTCTCCATCATCTTCTTGTTCTTCAAGCACAAGTTCAAAATCTACCGCAAGAAAACATTCCCATAAACATAAACATGATATGCCTTTACTTAAGCTTGATGTGAAATTTGAATTGCCCATGTATGATGGTGAAGTCAATGCCGATAGGCTTTATAATTAGGTCAGACAAATGGAATTTTATTGGAGTGTGCAAAAAACAAAAGATGAGGCAAACCAAATCAAGTTGGCATCGCTTTGGCTTTCAGACACAACACTCATCTGGTGGCAGAGTAAGTTGCAACATGGTACACAAAAAGTTGGTAATGTATTTCCATCATGGCAAGATTTTGTTTTTGCACATAGGAAACAATTTTATCCTTTGGGTTATAAGGAGAAGGATTTAATTGAATGGAAAAGTCTTAAACTAAGAAATGGACAAATGATGCAGGAATACACAGATGAATTTCGTAAAATGGCATTAATGTTAAAGATTCCATTACATACACAAGAAACTTTTATGAAGTATATAGGAGGTTTACTTGCACATATTCGTAACACTGTATTTATGTTTGGACCTACTAATCTTAATGAGGTTTCTGTTCAAGCAACATACATTGAAGCAGGGAAAACAAGAGTTGGTGTATTAGGGGAATCGTCTTCAAGGAAAGCAAACAAAAGAAAGGGGAATGGAAAGAAAGAAAATTCAGCGACAATGAAAGAAGGGAAGCTCTCTTGCAAGCATTGCAAGAAAGATGGGCACAATGATGACCATTGCTGGAAATTGCATCGAGAGAAGAGACCAAAATGGTTCAAAGAAAGGAAAGGGAGGCAAGCAATTGCAACAACAACACGACCTACATACTTGGGATATGATTAAGGTGACGAGACTAAAATTACAACAATTGGTTTGATAGGTAAAATTGGTGATGGATATGATTCTAGAAGTAAATTGTTTCATATAAGGGTGATGATGAAACATACTAAGATCAATACATTGATAGATAGTGGATCTCAATCTAACTTGATTTCAGAGGAAGTGGTTAAAAAATTGGGATTGACAACTAAGCTACATCATAAACCTTACTCACTTAAGTGGATAAGCAACAATCATAAATTGCACATAACAAAGCAATGCACTTTAAATTTTGTAGTTTCATCAAAGTTTGTGGATGAGGTTACGTGTGATGTGGTGCCACTAAATGAATGTGGAATGGTCTTAGGCAACCCTTAGTTGTATGGTCACAAAGAAATCTTCTACAAGGAACAAAATCAATATCACTTAACTAAAGAAGGAAATGAATATATTGTACATGCTCATCACTTAAAAGAAAATCAATCTCTTCAAACAATGGAACAATTAAGGAAGGCAACTTATGCAAGCAACACACCTATAATTGTGCCAAATAAAGTAGTTGATCTTAAGCATGAACATGAGATGGTCGTTGAATGGAAATTCAATAATACTTTGCTTCAATATAAGCTAATGTCATGCAAGAACATCAAACATATTAGTTCATTTGCAGTCATATTTCTGATGTTATTGCTGCTATTGTTTTCAACATGGATGGTAGTGGCTTCAGTAAAATGTGAACGAGTTCAAGTGGCTAACAATATGCTCTCAATTTTCATGGTTGTTTTGCAATTGATTGTGATGCGACACATGCACAGGACATAGTTTAAGGACAAAGGACAAGTGGGGTGGCCTATCCCACACTTGATGACTAGTTAATATCCTTTTGGAGGACCAAAAGGTCTTAGTGGGGAGGCATGATCCAAAATGGATCCAGGAAGGCCTAAAAAGAAAAGTTTTTATAATAAGATGAAACTGACGCCATTACGTCGGGCTCATTGCACTGATTCCATCCATATAATTTTTTCCGCAAATGGACACCATATGCAAAAGTTATTGCGTTCTGATCGATTTCCTAAACAGGAAAAAGTCAACTGGTCAAAGTCAACATGCGTACTAATGATGTCAATAATAAGATAGGTGATGTTAGCATGACATCATGTTGACATAAATAGGGGCACGTGGTAACACGAGTATGTGACATGTGTCACTCGATTTTGGCATTTTCGGGCTGAGTTGGACCAGTGCAGAAATGACACGTGGCACTGTATGAACGTGACACGTGGCAGTCCGTACGTGACGTGGCCCAATGACATGTCGAAACGTGGCAGTAAGGATGAAATGTGTCTGTACGGATGATGATGTGGCAGGGTGTCTGGGCATTACAGATGCTGATGTGGCATGGCACGAGGCTATACGACAGTGATGTGGCAGGTGACATGGAAAATGACTGGGTTGCTAACTGGGTTGCTGACTAGGTTGTTGAATGTGTGGTGACTGGACCATACGATCCAACCACAAGGTGACATGCGGCCCAATCAGAGGGCTTCACATGGCACCCCGTATTTAGCCAATGTTTGCTAGGTCAAAAAAACATTTTTTCTCCCGGGAATCGAACACCCGACCTATCCTCCAACCCAATGGCTTCGCAACCTCCATCGGACCAACCAGGATAACCATATGACTGGGACATGGGTAACTAATGAGATAGGATCTCCTTCAGTTATTAACACCTTCTTTACCCATTCCTACACGATCATACCAGTCTTACTGTCATACGTGAAACTTGTTAGATCTAGCACTTTGCTAGGTTGAAATGGCTCTTAGAGACCGAGTCCTAAACCGTTTCCTGTCAAATTTGTTTCTATACTTGCAACATATGTTCTTGGAATGTCCACTTCCATGGGATGTGGTTTGTGCCTTCTATCTTCTAAATTTATCTTTTGTCTTTCTTCTTTAGCATCTTTGTCCGCTACTTCTTTTGCTTCTTTCTTTTCTTTATTAGTTGTTGCTTGTTCCTCCATTTCTTGTTCCGTTGCGGCTTTTTCTTCTACTTCAGCTTTAGATCTAGCTTTGTCAGATTCAATATTTTTCTTCTTCATGTCATTTTTCTTCTTTAAAACTTTTTCTTTATCCCTTCTCTTTTTCTCTCCTGGTACCTCTTCTTCTCCTTCTGCAGATTCCAAGTGTGATGAGATGGAAATATGGGAGAGATGCCCTACTTCTTCTTGTTCTGCCTCTTTCTTGGTTACTTCCCTTACCTTTTCCTCATCTTCAATTATTCCTTTTGGTTGGCCATGCCTATTGAAAATAATTTCATCATATGTTTTGGCATTTTGATGTACTTCTTCCTCTTCGCACAGATCTGTATTATACTCATAAGGTAGCCTGATGTTATTAAAATGTTCCTTGACAATACCCTTAGTATCATGTCTTCTAAATCTCTCTTCCCCAAAGTGATAGGAAAGAAGGTTATCTACCTCTGCCTCGACTTATTTAGTATTTTCAAAGAAATAATTTCCGACATACAGAGGAAGTGGGGGGCAAATTTCTTTCTTCAATTTATACAACATCCCTCCAACTTTGTGTATAATAGTTTGATATGCTACTTCTTGAAGGAAGATCTTGTCAGGTACGGATCGTGGAAGTAGATGTGGTGTCTTCATTGTGCCATATATTCTTATGTAAGTACCATGCTCCATAATATACCAATCCCTGATCCTTTTTATAATTGATATGGATTTTTCAGTCATGCATGGGGGCGTGGTGCAAAAGATGAATTCATATAACTGAGTAAGAAAGTGTTCACATATCCTTTGGTACTCTACATGGTATTTGTGCTCCCATAGCACTTTACAATATATGTGGATTGCGGGGTCAGTAAGCAACCAACTCCATCCCATGTTAGGGTACTTGTGAGCTATACACATTATGTCCATGAGTTACAAGGACATATGGAAGCAAGGGAACGTTCCCAGTTGGGATTGGTTTACTCTGGAGATAACAACCATGAGATTCGCAAACAATATGTCTACCCAATTGAATGAAGTCCCCACATATGCACATAAATAAATCAAAGACATGTATGATAAGGGGAATTGGGTTGCATCGGGTTCCCCATATAACCTGCACAACATGGCTACCAAATATTGGTAAGGTCTTCTTATGGAATTTGTGGGGTGCCGACTTATGGGTTTGTATTTAAACTAATTGTCTACCTCATACCATTTGGGGAATAAATCTTTCAGTGTATACTCAAAATCACTAAGGAGTTTAGCATCCAATATTGTGCTTCCCTCCTCAATGTGATAGAATTTCACTAAAAACTCTGGCCTAAAAGAATATATGGGCTCCTTCCTTGCATTGTAGATGTATCTATTGCTTATGTTGGCGTTCTTCAAAATCTAGGAGAAGGCATCAACACAAGGGAAAACTATTGGATGTGCTGCTACCCTAAAAACCCCTGATTTTCTAATATTTTTGAACGCTTGAAGCTCGTCTGGATCTTCATCTTTGGCGAAGAAGTTTGATTTTTTGAACATGTGGTAAACTTCTCCCCATTTCAAGGTTTCTCCATCTTTTTCCATAAGTCAAGCTGTATCATCATATGTGGCCCCAATAATGTCTACCTCTCCTACTTGTTGGGAACTTCCAGAGGCTTCAGATCCTGATGCCTTTCCCATTGTTTTCGGATCCTGATGCCTTGATCACATCGAAGGAGTTAGTAGTAACTCCTCCGATATGGTTAGAGGGGTTAATTGTAATGTTTCCGATGGAAAGAACTCGAGAGTTAGGGTAATACTGTTAAAAACGAGCGTTAACCTATGAGATTTGCTTGGAATTATTCTGATCGCATCAGAAGGGTTAACAAGGCCTCTTTCAACCTAGAGCTGCATGGATTAGCAAGAGCATGCATAACTTAGGGATTTGTTATGAGATTGCAGAAATGGTGTCTTCGTGATAAGTATTAGGGCTGACTAGAAAGTGTTTCTTGGTGAAATAAAAATCGTGGTAAAGGTAAGAGGGTGCACAATGCATTGGAATATGCAGATTCTAGAGTTAACCAAGGGAATGGCGGCAGGGAAAAACTGGCCAATCAAAGCAATGAAGAAAGAAAATGAAACAAAAATTAAGAAAATGAAAGGAAAATTAACCCTAACTCTAAAATAAGAAAATAAAAGATTCCCTTACCTGGATCCTAGTGCCACGTGGAAGTCACAGATAAGTTGCAAGCTGAAACATCACAACTTGGAGCACTTGGTGTTTTAGAAGCTTTTTCTCACTCGATTTATTTGGAAGGATGGAAATAACCTTGGCGATGCTCCGTTTATATAGAATGTTGGCTTTTTCAGCATTAAATGTAGGCAGGTTGGGTGGTTGAGGTCAAAGAGCTTGAAGACAAGTTATCTGATGACCATCGAAGGACTTAAAGGAAAGTCCTTCGATGCTCATCAAGGGACTTGTTCTGAATCCCTCTGATAATATCAAAAGTGATGGGAGGAACTCTTCTGATACAAGTCAGAGGAGTTAAAGATAACTCCTCTGACTCGTATCAGAGTTGTTTCCTCTAACTTGTGCGATAACATTACATATCGAAGAGGAAGAGAGTAAATCCCCCAATATGAATTGGAGGAGTTTGAACTCATTCGATTCTTATCAAAGGAGTTTTTATTAACTTTGTCGATTTAAACTGTTCAGATTTTTTAAAACCAAATCTTCAAGTGTTTTTATTTAAAGATTATTTTCTAAGAGAAACAAGATTCTTCTAAGGATGTTAAGTTGGAGAGATAAATACCTACAATAATTTATCTTAGGTTCAAAAGATGAGGGGCTCCATTTTCCACGGGTTATGCAAGATACAAGAGAGAAAATGGAGGGTTGTAGTGCCTATCACAACATGTATTTATTGGTTTTGTTTCACATAATACTACCACTCGAGCTTGCTTTTGACATTAACTATGATATATATCTCATGTCGCATCATCTTCCTGGCAACGGATGTGGTTTTAATTTTTGGAGGAAAGTTGGTAAATTTTGGCCATCATTTCATATGACATTAAATCATTGCTGATATTGATATTGGGCACGCAATTTGTTGCACACTTGGCATGCTATATTGCATTGTTATTGGTTGTATTTGCTAGTGGAATGGTGAATGGAAAGGGAGTTAATGTTTTGGCGACATGAGGTCTCATGCATTTAATGCACATATGTGGAATTTTCATTTGGGTTACCACCTTGAACATTTCGACATTTTCATTTTGTTGGTCTTGGAACTAAGCTCTAGAGTGATTGTTCTATTTGACCTAGTTGTGGTTTTCCTGGCACTAGAACTCATTTTTTTGAAAGTAATAAACAAGTTGTTGGTGAAGGTATGTTGTTGTAGTTTATTTTCATCAAATACATTCAGAAATTTGCAGTGATAATTTGGATATAGCTCTGTTTGATTGTGAATGAATTTTTTGCTTGTTGCTGGACTCATTTTGTAGAAGCTAGTTGGGATTTACGATGGCTTCTAAGGTTTTCTCCTTCGATATAGTCTACTGTGAATATTTGGTCTTTAAATTCTACTAATATTGACACTGTCTGAATATTGTTCATTACCCTTACCCTTTCACGTCAATTTTTTGCTACTTGCTAATAAATCATCTTACCACCTCGATGCAGTGATATACATCTGAAAGAAACCATGTGTTGTTTTTGTTCTACTCTCTGCCTGGGGTTAGGGTTTAATGGTTATTTCAAACTTCTATTTGGGTTTCAATTTTGTATTCCTCTCTCCGATAAATTCTGGTCTCTAGCCAAGGTTATTTTGAAGAAATAATGGAAGATATGCTCGGCCCAGTTTCAAACCCATGTATTGACATTGATCGGGTTATCCTCAATTCTTAACCCTAGTTTTTACACTTTTTTGTAATGAATAATTTGTTTCAAATTATAAAATGGTTTCTTGGGTTTCTTTGAACTAGTAACCCTAACATTCTTCGATATTCACCTTTTGCAGTAGGTATAAAAGGGGTATTATCTAGTTCAATTCCTTGTCATGATTGGAGATGAAAGAAAATGAATGAAGTCTGTTCGATTGGTTCTATTTGAAAGATGAACATGGTTTCTTTGAAATTAATGTATGATACATAAAATCGTTTGGAACGTTGAATATTTTTTTGGGGCCACATATGTATGTTTTGTTTACACACATAAATTGTTTGGAATTGGTTCAATTTGAACTCAAATACTTCGAAGAATAAGCTACAGGATTACAATATTATTTTGGGCTTAAAAGGGTATGTGAATGGTTTTTTCTCTTGAGATAAAAATTTCCCAAATCCAGTTTCGACTCTCACTATGCAAATGAATGATTTAAATGGCGATATAAGTTGTATCAATTTAGCGGTTGTTTGCATGCTAAGTTTTAAAGGCACCTACATTTTCTCTTGAAGTCAAACTTAACTTGGTTGATTGCATTTCGTTGTTTGGAAAATTTGAGGATTAACTTAGATGTTGTTGTTGAAAGAAAAATCCAAACAAATGGCACATGTTTTCAAATGTTGAGTATAATTGCAGATGGTTTTGCATATCAAAATAAAATGTGATAGGTTTTGAAGACTACATGTTTGGTTTTATATTTATAGGATCAGATCCCTCACACTACCACTTTACATTAGTTATTCCCTCTTTTCTATCATTTCAAAAGATCATCTATTTCCCCCCCTGTGATATTAAAATCGAAAGCTTTCTCTCTCATATTGATATTAATATTTAAAGGGCAAGAGTATTTTGTGGATGATACGTTGACTAGAATTATGTTATGGAATTATATATTTGACAAGTTCAGTTTTGCTCAAGTCCAAACCCCTTCATATTCTAACTTTTCATGAATTATTTCTAGCTCCCAAGCTCCACCTTCATTTAAATTCATTTTTCTCCCCCTGATGCATTCTTGATGATGGAAGAGTAACAATGATGAGCACTCAATGAGGCATAAATAAAGAAATTGTTGGAGGATAACCATGCTTCACAAATTTTTTAAATTATTTTGAACATGTGCCATTTTCTTTCCCTTACCATTATTGAATTTTCCATACATTACAAACCCTACCATATTCCCTAAATACATTTGTTTTCCCATGTTCATAGATAATAATTGTTTCACGAATTGAAAGGCACAATTGATGTTTTGGTTAACTTTCCATGTATGTCCATGTTTTCTTGCATGTTTGTTTGTTGTCAAACATAGATATTCTAAGTTATGTTATGCAAATAGTATTTGATGTTTATTAAGCTATTGTATGCATGCTCTAACTTTACCTTGTATTTATAGATGATTTTCTTCAATAGAGGAAGTGGTGGCAGAGGAAACAAGGATAGAGGGAGAATACCAAATGAATTTTGGGCAAATAAAAGACTCTGCTTCTCAATCCATTTTGATGTCGACTCTCAGGAGTTTAATCAACTCCTGCTAACTAGTTTCTTGAACTTAGTAGGACAAGGGGCTTTCCAAACCCGTCCTCCACCTGCAAGACCACCCCTTCAACCTCATCCAAATAATTTTGGAATTCCTGTGCAGCCACATGTTTCATTACCTCTTGAGATTCTAGCCAATGATGGTTGGAATGAGATTGTCAACCCTCCTCATCATCAAGCTCAAGGATGGACCACACCTTCCTTTCCATTACCTCCACCTCTAAAGTGGTCTTCCCTACATATTACATCTGAAGCTTCTTATGCTCATTCCACTCAGCCATTAAAGAAGCTTAAATGTCAGATTCCATAACCCAATCCTAGCAAAGGCAAACAACCTACCCAATTTGTCAATTTTGATCAGTCAGTGACCTCCTCACATTCAGTTACCTCCCATGCCAAACATCTCAAAAATGAAGGTAAACTTATCTCCTTTGAAGATATGCATCCAAAAGCATCAACAACAAAAGTTAAGGCACCAGTTGATGAAGGTTTAGAAGTCATAAGGTCACAGGAAAGTAAACAAAGGCAAGTTGCCTCACATAAAAAGTATGAATTCCGATTTTATGTTGTTATTATGATGTTTTTATCGATGAGGACAATTCTGGATATTTTTGGGACAATGATATGTTTTGGATAGACTGATTATTCATCATTTTTGGTTATTTTCAGAACAATATTATTTTTGGAACATGCTAATTACTCAACATTTTGGGCACATTTATTTAAAGAGCAGCTAATGATATATTCATTTTGGCATATTATGGCATCTTTTGACTTAGGCAACAATCTTATATATTTATTTTAATAAAAGTATCTATTATTCGAGAGTCACAAGGATGTTTACAAATGATTCATGAGTTGATTTGTACATATGTTGTGTTAATGGTTTAATGGGTGCTTAATGTCATACATTTGTATATTTTTAAGGAGGAACAAGGGGGATATGTTAAAGATTAAACATAAGATCATTTAGGGGGTCCCCACCTATTAGTTGGTATTTATTTTATACTTATCAATAATAATAATTATTATTTTATAAATTGTTTCCATTAACTATAACAAAAAGTAGTTGAACTTCTCAAACTACTTTTGAAAAGAATAAAATAATATTTCAAGGGACAAGCAAAAAATGAGTGATAGAGAGAAAAACTTTGATAAGGTCCGCTCATGCTTCTTAAGTGAGATTACTTTACTATTTCATTCATCCTTGAAATAAATAAGTGATAAAGACTTCTTGTTGATAACAAGATCCTACTAAAGGTGGTAATAAGGAGAGCCAAGAAGTATCGATTTGTTGATATACTTCACAAGGTTGATCACATGTCTCTGATAGTCTGTGGATTCTTGTTATATTTCTGGATTAATTTTCAGTACTAATTGAGGATTTTGTGGAGAGTCAAGGCAATGGCATTTGTGGCATGCCATTTCAGCTTTGTCTCAGTCTTGGTTTCACTTAATGATACAAGTGGTATTTTTATGATGTAATATACCATCTTTGACTACTCAATCTCATTCTGGTCTTTACCTTTTGGGTATGAAGAACGTTGTTGGGTGTATTTCAGAATTGAATAAATAAAATCTTTGGATAGTTTTGAAGTCTCATTTGAGTTTTCTGTGTAATCCTTTATCATATTTTTATTTCTTAAGCTGTTCAAAAAATTTAAAAATATTTTGTGTTATGAATATTTTATTTTTCTTTGACATACTTCAATTATAAAAGATAACATTAATTCCAAGGACATATTTCTTGAGAATTAATTGAATTTTTTGTAAAAGAGGCTATAAACACAGGGTGATAATCCCGACTATTTTGCTCTAGCCAGGAAGAATTCAAAAATATTGGTATTGAGATAAAACCATTCCTTTTCATCAACACCAATTATGCACAACTTAATAAATGTTCCGCTACATATGTACTTTGACGGGCAGGGGGTGGATGCTCACTACATCAACTCACAAGCTTGAGGGCGAAGTATTGGGCTATAACCAACACATGCACATTGATGGTTGAAGGCAATTATCTGAAGAGATTCTATACCATTGTGTTTGTAGAAAATTATTAACACAACATACAAGTTGAGACACTATTCTAGCGACCCAACAAGCAAATAATAAAAGCTAATGATTTATTAGAGATGGGAATGCCTTAAGCTAGAAATTGTTGTGGAATGTGGGTTACATGGGAGTGGTTCCCACTAGCTTATTGATGCAGGAGCATCGTTTCCAAGCATGTAGAGCAAGACCTATCAGTGTCTGAGAACCTGTACAGGAGCTCAACGTTGGCAGTTGCAACAGACATTTTGAAATCCACCATAACTCAGCGCCGAATTTTATCTTTTGAAGCACGCTTGAACCCAGAGCTGGAATTAACCTTTGAGGCACGTTTGGATAATCACGAGCATAGCAGGAGCTTCCATTGTGACTGATCCAAGATAGTCACTAGGACAAGTCTTAGAGTAGACATGTAGCCAGAGAAAAACCCTAAGGACTCCCTAAGTAAAATAGATATTTTGGTAAGCCCGAATGAGGGATTGGGAGAAAAAAATCAGAGAGGAAGGTGTGGCTGTAGAGATGCAAGTTGATAGGAGAATTCTGAGTTTACAGTTTCAATCTTTTTTGGTTTTACAGTTGTAACCGTTTTTTCACTTTGAATAGAATAGAGGAAACATTGATTCAAATGGGTGGTGTGAACATTGTTTGTAATTCTCTGTGTTTTGTGTCTTCATATATGAATGAATGGATCTCAAATATGGATATATGGAACTGTAAGTGTTAGGATAAGTTTCAATTGTTTCTCTTATGTTGAGGTAGTGCAAAGTGTGCACACATAACACAAGGAGGGCATTAGTGGCACCTATTATGATTCTCAAGCTCAAAAGAGATAACACAGAAGCTTTCCCTTTGCAAGGAGTGCAAAGAGACTGGTGCAAGGTGTGCACAATCGCCCCCAAGAATCCGAACTTGCGTAAAGGTCTAGTGCAAGGAGTGCACAGATCCAAGATTTGACGAAGGGTCGAAGGGACTTTGCAAGAGGCTGGAGGATCGGAGAAGGGAAACACCAGGAGGGAAAGAAGAATTTCTCCTCGAGAAACCCTTTGGATCCGAGATATTGAAATTCCCTGAATGCAAGAAGCGCGTGGGAAGTGATATCTCCACAAGGATCAAAGATTCAAAGAGTTGGCACCAAGATATTTGACTGGGACTCGTCGAGGATCTGAAAGGCCGGTGGAAATCCTTCGAGAGGGGAAGCATCGACAACCGCAAGTCGTTGGATCAATTGAGACTGCGAGGGGGATAACAACGAGAGATTTCGACTCTCAAAGATCAGGAGGGGAAAGAGCCGTTGATCTAGGATAGATCTAAACCGTTGGTCCATTTCATGAAATCGGGTATCGGGAGTTGGGAGGACATAGGTCCTTGACTTCCAAAACGCTGAATCGTGAAATCGCGAAAGGATATAGACCATTAGACCTTGAGGGATGAGGACTGTTTATTTATTTCAGGAAATTGGGAATCGAGAGTCCGAGGAGGAGATCAGAGGAGTCTACAACCCAAAATTCACGATACACGAAATCATGGTATCGTTCTGAACCATTAGATCACGGGTGTGGTTGTGAACCATCGATTCCTTTTTGAGGTTTCGGGGATCAGGGGATTCGAGGTGAAAATCCTCTCGACCTCACGAAATGTGGAGTTGCGAAACGTGAAGCGTCGACTCATTCACAACCGTTGATCAAGGGTAGATCTGGGCTGTAGATCTCGGGTCATTGGGATTTCTGTTGTTGGGGAACTAGAGGCAGCAACCCTCCCAGAGTTGTGAGATGCGAAGTTGCAATGCGCTTTCCATTCGAAGCGTGTGGTCATAGCCAAGGACACAAGGGAGAAAGGGATTATTAGGAAGGAGCTAGCGCCTGTTTGGCGTTGAGACCTGAACAACGCCTAGGGGAAATCCCGTGGGTCTCATACGACCAACATCAGTGGAGAAAGGACCTATGTAAGTGAGTTTTGGGTCTAGAAGAGGCCCGAAGAGTCAATAGGACTTGAATTTTTTATTGATCCTAGACCGGGAGGTCGTACAACCCTTCAGAGGGGAGGGGGTCTGCGTCACGTACAAACCAATTAATAATAGTTCCCAATCAACTCATAATAATGTTGTGTGAATTTAATTGCTAAACCCCATGATTCCAACAACACAAAAAAATTATGAGTTTTTGATTTTAATTTTGTGGGTGATTGCAATACAAAGTGGCGTAGGTTGTAGTTTTAAACAACAAGGAATCACACCAAATTTAAGCAATTAACTAACAATTGACAATCACACACCAAAATGGCATAGATTTTACCTTATAAACCTAATTGGGAAAACCAACATTCTATGGGATTTGATTCTTTCTCAAGAAATTATTACAAAGGGTGAGCTATGCACTCTCAACAAAGACTTTGGGGCATTCTTACTTACTAGAAATATTTGTAGAAGGATTTGGCTCATGGAAACTCTTCTGCACTTCGTGGACAAGATCCATGTCTCATTTGTCCTTTGATCTTCAAGTAGATTGCCTCTTCAAGCCCTCTTCTTCTGCTAGTACCCTTCTTTTTCCCAGTATTCAAATATCACTTTGGTTGTTCTTGCATCAAGCGACATTATTTATTATAGAATTTCCTTGGAATGCTAACCATCAAGGTAAATTGTTTCACCTTCTTGATGATTTTGGATTTTTAACTTCAAGTTGATCACTAACTTCAAACTTTATCAAAATTAAATTTTGTTACAAAGTTTGGAATGATGATTTAATTTGGATCACACCTCCCCACTCACAAGTTTTTAATCCCCAAAATATTCATATTGAAGAGGTAGCATGCTATGTTCTTTTCCAACACACTCAAAATAATGTCTTCTTGACATTTTTAAATATAGGAGGAATTTATGTGCAAGGGGATACACTCATTCACAAGTGTTCTTACTCTCATTTTGTAGTCCTTTAGACAGTTTGCAATGATTTTGTAATTGTCTTCGTAACCATGGGAAAGAAATAACTAGTGTTTCACCTATTCAACCTTTCATACAATCCTATGATATTGTTTCTACATTATCTCTAATTCCTCTCAACGTCAAAACCATTTCTGGACTTGTTTCTCTAGATGAGGATAGACGTATGATATTCAAGTCGTCTTCTCCCATATTTAGAATGGTCGTTTGTTTATGGTAGGTATGTGAATGGTTTAAGTTATGCCATTCAAGATGAGTTTAATGTTTTGAATTTCCATTTAGTGGTAGAGGCTTATCAAGCAACCTTGGGAATTGAGGAGAAACTGTTGAGGAATCAACAAACCTCGAGGATAGGTCTAGGATATGGAAAAGGGAAGCATATATAAAAGCAAGTTGAAGAAGGTGAAAGCAGTTCCAATACAATGTATAACAACTGAGAAGGTGTGATACTGGCAGAGGTGGTGGGTCTACAAGAGGTAGAGGTAGAGGAGGAAAATTTGAAGGAATTTTCTTTAGCTATGGAAAGCACAAGCACATGGAATTTGAGTGTCCAGAACCATTGAAGGAAGGACACATACAAACAAGGAGAAATCATATCACTAAAGCAAAACCAACAATAGAAATGAGTAAGGTGATTGAATTGGGGTTAAATTCGATAATGAGGAAAATATTGTTGCAACTTGAGAAAGAGGTTGACAGAGAACTAGAACAAAGGAATACAATCTTCATAACAAAATGTAAGATAGGAGGCAAGTGATGTAACTTGATTATAGATGGTGGTTGTTAAAAAATATTTATCTCTATTGTGGTTGTTTATAAACTAAAATTGAAGTGTACACTCCATCTAGATGCATATAGAGTGTCATGGTTATAAGAGGGGTATAGAATCATTGCGAGAGAACACTGCTTGATTAATTTTGATATTGGAAGATATAATCATGTTATTATGTGCGATGTTTTTCCCATGAATACTTGTCACATTTGTTGGGAAGGAAATCATAGTTTGATAGGACGGTTATGCATGCTGGAAGATGAAATACCTACCAGATGGATGTTGAGATTTTATGTAATTTCAGAATTTATTCCTAAGTGTAATTGTGAAAGGGTTTATTGATAAGTCATGACTTTTAGGTCTTTTAGAGTATAAATAGAAGTTATATCAAGTCATTTTGATTATTCATTTTTATAAGTACAAGAGAGTAGTACACACTCATCTAGGAGGCTATCCTTGGTTCGTGTTTGGGTCTCTTTGGTCTTGATTTCGTGAAAGAGCATTGTATGACATTGCACATGTTGGAGGAATCTATACCGAGGCAATTTTGTAGGGTTTTCTCTCCCTTGAGAGTTTCCCTGAGGATATATCTTATTGTTCTATGGATATCTATCTTTGAGTTGTGATCTTTTTGCATATTAAATAATAATAAAAGAATATAATACTTTAATTGTTGAAAAAATCAACATGGTATCAAAGCATGCCTGAAAAAGAAGATTTTCCACAGATTTTGAAAGTGTTTTGGAAAACTAACTTCATCTTCCCAGGAAGGATGACTACAGGCACCAAAATTGACGAGAAGTTGGAAGGAGAAGAAAATTTCAAAGCATGGAAGTGCAGAGTAGTCCTCCTTTTGAAAGAACATGATTTAGAAAGATTTGTTGAGGAGGAAGTTCCAGAACCAAAGGAAGATGAGGCCAAGGAAAATCATAAAGAGAACCAGGCCATGGCTAAGAGGATTATTGTAAACTTAATCAAGGATCATTTGATCCATCATGTTTCTCCGTTAAAATCTCCGAAGAATATGATGGATGCATTGACTCGGTTATTTGAAGGAAAAATATCAACAAAAGGATGACAATGAAGACCCAGATGAAGAATGTGAAGCTTCAAGATTCAGAGTCCATTCACTCTTACTTCTCGAGAGTGAAACAGATCAAGGAACATATTGAAGCTACTGGAGACACTGTTGACGAAGTATAAATGGTGATGACCACCTTGAGTGGTCTCCCAAGGTCATGGGACTCATTCATTCAAGGAATATGCTCAAGGAAGAAGCTAATCAAGTTTAGCATATTATGGGAAGATTGCACTCAAGAGGAAGCAAGGATGGTAGTAAAAGAAGAGAAATTGAGGGATGATGATCAAGCTTTAGCTACTCATACAAGGAAATGAAAGAGTAAGAAAGAACCTTCATCCCCAAAGAAACCTCAAAAGTTGAAGAAGAATCGAAGAGACTATTCAAATGTGATGTGTTTCTGTTGCGAAAAATTGGGACACATTGTAAAATTTTGTCCCCTTATTCTTAAACTAAAAGAAAAGAAAAAGGGAAAGAGGCATCATGCTCACGCTATTGAAGATGATGAACCACTGAAGAAAATTGCAAGAGAAGATGTTTAGAGTGATGATGACTATGTCCTAATATCAACGCTCACAGGAACAATCACCCCTGGAAATGATACTTGGTTGGTGGATGACAATGCTTCTAATCACATGACAGGGTATAAAGGCTCTTTGTCAAACTTAATTCATAAATACTCACCTCATAATGTGAAGTTGGGTGATGATTATCAGTATTCGATCAGAGGAGTAGGAGAGGCCTCCTACAAACTAGATTCTAGGAACGCAATGAGGATGAATGACGTGCTTTATGTACCAGGTTTGAAGAAGAACCTTCTCTTGATTTCAGCTTTGGATGAGAAGGGTTTCAGGGTTGCATGTGTAGATGGAGAAGTTCTCATGTGGCCAAAAGAAAACACGTTTGATGATGCAGTTGTTATCGATGTCCAAGAAGGATGACTGTATAAATTAAAGGGACGCTCAGATTCAACATTGATTCATGACACCGTGAATTCAAGTGAGCTATGGAATAGGATATTTTCCCACCTACACTACAAAGCTTTACCAATCGTGAGCAAGATGGTAACAGGACTACCAGATATTCAGGTGAATCCAGATGGCATGTGCAAAGGTTGTGCACAAGGCAAGAATGTGAAGAACCCTTTTCCAAGCAGTGATAACAGAGCCAAAGGAGTCTTGGATATTGTACACTAGGACATATGCAAACTGACGTCAACACCATCGCTTATCGGGTACATATATTATGCATCTTTTATTGATGATTACTCACACAAAACTAGGATTTACTTCTTGAATTCAAAAGGTGAAGTATTTGGTAAGTTCAAGGAATTCAAGGCACTAGTAGAAAACCTAATAAAAACAAAGATAAAGACATTTGGATCATACAATGATCCAGGTGGATATCGGGGGCCACCCACCTTTTCCAAATGGCTCAAAACAGTTTTCTGGCCATTTTGGAAATTTACTATTTTTAGCAGGTTTTAACTTCCGGAGCCATTTTGAGGGCCTAAATGAAGTTTTTTAGAGATAGAGGTTATAAATTATAGCTAAAGGCATAATTGATCCTCCAAAATGAATCTCCTCGATGATACATTTCCAACGAGCTATCACACGCCTAAAACAGAGATCGTATGCAAAATTTACGAACCCGGGAAGTTGATGCACCAACTTACCCAAACGGGGCCCACATGACTTTTGACGCTTCATCTCCTAGGGTTAGGTTTTTGGATGTCTAGGAATTTTGGCATTCCCGATTATTGTA